>CM065700.1:30569942-30579942 GCA_017654935.2 Phymorhynchus buccinoides | reverse complement strand
GCTATCCAAAAACTCGGACTGGAACTTGAACGGAGAATTCAACTGGCCTACCGATGTGTAAAGTGTGTCACGTTTCAAAGGGACATAACCAGTGTTTCTGTCCTCACTACTCATATAGGGAAAAGAGACCGGATGTTTATCTTCCCCTGCACAGTCTTTGTATCTACTATCTTTCTTCCTTTCTGGTCCATTCTCCTGCTTTTTCCCCCCTCGAAACCCTTTTAAATATTTTCCCCAGACATCCTTGACTTAGATATATCTTAGTTAGGCGTTTAAAGGCAGTATGACGCATCTGGGCTCATAACAAAGGAGACTGTCTGAGCAGTCGACAAAGTAGGAGAACGATGTTCTTATCCAAGATGTAAATAAGAGAGAATGCCGTCACATGGTTTGTACAATATCGATATTTGTATGTATGTGTCAGATAGTACTAAACATTAGATAACAGTTCAGTCATGTTAGTGTGACATGAAAATGTCGTCTAATGCCAGAAACATGTGGCTCATTAATTGTCTTCAGAGATATGCAGCTCAGTAATGATCCTCTTTGTGTCTAACTATTTCTTAGTTAGGCGCTTAAAGGCAATATGATGCATCTGGACTCATAATATGAGTTGTTCCGATCGTTCAGACAATCTCCTGTCATATTATGAAAGGAACAATTGTCTGAAAAATCGGCAAAGTAGGAGAACAATGCTCTTATGCAAGGTGTAAAGAAGAGAAACTACCATCACGATTATGGTTTGTCATATTGATATTTGTATTTGTATTTATTTGTCAGATAGTACTAAAAATTTGATAACAGTATAGTCATGTTAGCGTGACATGGAAATGTCTCATAATAACAGAAACATGCAGCTCATTAATTGTCCTCAAAGACTTGCAGCTCAGTAATGATCCAGTAAAACCATATGTACACATACAAAATTGTTTCAAGCCCATACCTTTAGTTTTTAAAAAGATAACAGACCTGGATGGATGCCAATTTAAAGCTGTTTGTGCAATAAGGCAGAAACACCAAGATGACAAGACAGTTTGTCTGCATCATTCATTTTGAAGACCACAAGAGTGATGCAAAAATAACGATATTAGTTGAAACAAACATTAATAAACACAACAAATCGTGCTTCTTGTTGTAACATATGCAAGAATCAGTCCAAGATTCGCTCTCAATTTCCTCTAGTACACTTTTCCCATGTTCATGGTCATTATTTTTAGGAAATGCTACCAGAAATTTCAAACGAGCCAAATGATTAAATTGATGAGAAATATATCTGAGGGTCAAAGTAAGGATAAGGATACCTGTCCTAAGATGCATTGGAAGTCAGTCCCAGTCAAAAGAGCATCTTACAACTATCATGTATTTTGATGGGTGTTCAATATTTGCATTGTGGGATTCACAGAATGGACAGTTCTACCGTCGTTTGTGACATATTGAATGTCCAACTCATGAAGGATGCACGTTGCCCCAAATCCAGGTGTTTCTTCTATACATATAAAAATATCCCCAGCACATATGGGATGATAGGGGCAGCACCACATTTTCCCCATGGTTGCTCTGCATAAAGCAGTCTCCAGCTCCAGAAGCAACGTGTAAGAGTACACCAGATATATCTTCTCTGCACTACCAGCTGAATGGCACAGAGTCGATGTCAAACAGGACATATGTGGGTATTATCCACCAACTCTCAGGAAAAAGCCTGACAACGATCTTGTCCCACAGAAATCAAAACGTTTGTTATGCCTGTTACCAGACACACACTGCAAATTTGTGCCTGAGATATCAGTTTCTTCTTCTGCTGATTTAGTCACACACTTCACAAATCTTCTTCTTTCTAGAACTGTCAAATGTACTTTCCCCCTAATGGTAATAGAATGTTTGTGTCTGACTGCAAATCTCAAAATGTGTTTTTATGTCTGTCACTATACGACTATGCGCCTACCTGAAATAACTACAGCTGTACAAAGACTGTACAGGGGAAGATAAACATCCGGTCTCTTTTCCCTATATGAGTAGTGAGGACAGAAACACTGGTTATGTCCCTTTGAAACGTGACACACTTTACACATCGATAGGACAGTTGAATTCTCCGTTCAAGTTCCAGTCTGAGTTTTTGGATAGCCTCCACTGTGAATAGTGTACATGTCTGCACTAACGATAACTCTATCAGCCCGGTTCGCCGAGCTTTTAAGTAATCCATCTTACCCTTTTAGAATATCTTTGAGCTGTATTCCATTCTCATTCCATGATTTTATTAAAATGTGTGTCAATCAGTGGAATTATTTCTGTACCTGGTCTGCGTCTCCTGATTTGTGTTCGTTAGGGTCCAGTGCCTGTATTCACGTTGATATAGCATGAGACTTAGCATGATGCTAACTTAGAAGTTATTCCAATGTCCTATAGGATTTAATATGACTTTTGGAAGAGCTTATAAGTTAGCATGATGCTAAGTCTCATGCTATCTCAACGTGAATACAGGCCCTGACAACTAAAACATATAATTATGGTCTGCAAAAATCCGCAGGTGGGTGCATGATTTCGTTATCTAGCTCATGGCCTATCGAGGGTACACATATTGTTATCGCAATACTTGTGGCGGTGCCATAGCCGATGAGGTTTAACCGAGGCGTAGTTACCGCTACACCTATCTGTATTAATATTTTTAAAATCGGGACTTTACTGGTTTCGTACTGCCTCCGGGCAATGCCTCCAGCATTGTTCCCACCATATTTGTATTTACAAATGTCTCATATGTGTCTGATTCAGACCAAGAGGACGTAAAACACCATTTTCGTCGTCGAGGGTACGAAGTCTATTGCTATCAGTAGATGTGTGCAGTTCTGCATTTAGTTCAGTGGGTCACGCGTGCACGCGATCACGCGCTACTCAGTTGATAACAGAACGCTATTACTAACTAATAAGGCTGACGAAACCTACTAGGGCTGACGAAACCTACTAAGGCTGACGAAATTATGTCTGTTTATTTCTCTCTATCTCTCTCTCTCTTCGTCAGATTGTAAGAATAGGCCTGGCCTAAAATCTCAATCTTTGCTGCGTAATGAAGTTTTCAAGTGTCAGGTCTCTCTCTCTCTCTCTCTCTCTCTCTCTCTCTCTCTCCCTCTTTCATCATGTTTTTGTTCTGCACGTTTCACTTCTTGCCCTCTTTAATTCTTCTTTTTTTTTCTTTCTTTTTGGGGGGAGGGGTGGGGACGGGTGGGGGTGGGGGCCTGGTGTCCCAAATAGATGGAATGGGTTGGACCTGTTCTACAACTTTTATGCCTTGTCTCTTTTCCAGTATATTTTTGTTATACCTGTATCGATCAAAACGACGAAATCAAACGATTGAAAAAGCATGCCGACTGTCATGATCCCGACGTCGGAAGCCACCGTTTTGAGCTCACTGAAAACAGTGTGTGTAGAAAAACTGATCACGCGAGGTCTGGAAATCTCCAACGCTAAAAATAACTGCCAACAACCGTTGTGCAAAGCCTACCGTGTCGCAGTCAAAAAACTCGCTCAGTCAAATAAATCGCCCGGCTACTATGAGAGTGTGTATTTGCGACATTTTGCGACATTCAGCATGAACCACACATTTCACTTTTTTCTAGGGTTAGGGATAGGGTTAGGGTTAGGGTTAGGTAAATGGTTAAAGTACAGACAAAGTGAAATTTCTGGTTGTCGCAAAATACACACTCTCATAGTAGCGGACGATTTATTTGACTGAGCGACTTTTTTGACTGCGACATGCCGTGCATCGGAGTGATTGGCCACAGCTGTGTTTAGTAAAATTCCTTCAAATCCACTCAAATACATGTTTCTCAAAGTTCGTCAGTTTTCCTTGATGCGGTCGTCAAACATCTTCTTATTATACCCTTTTTCGAGAGCTGCGTTTTGTCTACAAAGGTTCAATTAAAACAGAGGTGCAAATCTTTCCTCAGATCTTACGATTTGGGGGTCACACGAAGCTACCAGGGTAGGTTTTTCACAATTTTGCAGACGACGTAATCACGGTAATGGCGCGTCGAGTCAAGTCAACAGAAGCAGTTGAACATCATTTTTAAAAGCAAAGCAAATGACATTATCAGTTATTATGATTTGGGAGTTAGATATTGCTTTTATCCTATCTCGAGAGGCTTGCTGTTTATCACACGAAGTCGGAGAAGCTCCTCACCGACTAATAGGGGAAGACGGGGTAAAAAGCGCATGGGCGGGTAAGAAGCCCACCCCAATTATCTCATGAAATGAAGCAAATTTCAGTCTCATTTTGCCCATGAGACGAGCGTTAATGTCTAGCATTCGTCTCATGGGCAAATTTGACTGAAATTTTCTTTATTTCATGAAATAATTGGGGTGGGCTTCTTACCCGCCCATGCGCTTTTTACCCCGTCTTCCCCTACTCTTTCTTTTCTGCCTTTTTCTCAACATGACTTGGTTATAAAAAAAATTAAAAAGATGCCAAACAAACAAAATAATGGTAGAAAGATTAGGCACACAAGTGTACGAGATCCATGATGGTGAAAGAGAGAGACCAATACACACACACACACACACACACACACACACACACACACACACTGGCACACACAGGATGAAAAAAAGCCTTGTCAGGTTATTCTTTAACCCTCAATAAAGATGATTTTGACTTGACTTGACTTGACACACACACTCACACATACACACACTCACTCACTCACTCACTCACTCACACGCACGCACACGCACGCGCACACACACACACACACACACACACACACACACACACACACACACTCACACACACACACACACACACACACACACACACACTAACACACACACATGCACACACACACACACACACACACACACACACACACACACACACACACACACACACACACACACACACACACACACACACACACACACACACACACACACACACACTCACACACACACACACACACACACGCACAACCCGTGAAGAAATGTAAAATACAAATGCAAGTCTCGAGGGCCGTAAGCCGATTGTTATCACTGGGTGGGGTGTGCAATGTGGGCCTACTGCACGCATTTTGTGTCAGTCGGTCACGAGCAAAGGTCATTTGATAATAGAACACTATGACACATCCCTTTTACACAAACCTTTTACCTCTCTCTCTCTCTCTCTCTCTCTCTCTCTCTCTCTCTCTCTCTCTCTCTCTCTCTCTCTCTCTCTCTCTCTCTCTCTCTCTCTCTCTCTCTCTCTCTCTCTCTCTCTCTCTCTCTCTCTCTCTCTCTCTCTCTCTCTCTCTCTCTCTCTCTCTCTCTCTCTCGAAGAAGAAGAAGAAGAAGAAGAAGAAGAAGAACTGAAGTGGCAGACCCATATTGAGAAAGTAGCACACAAGCTTGCGCAAAGCCTATTCCTACTAAATAAAAACTTAAACCTTTCATAGATACAGAGGAACGCACAATGTTCTTTCATGCCCACTGTCTCTCTCACGTCAACTACGCATCTGTAGTTTGGGATTCTACCGCCAAATGTCACCTATTAAAACTATTCTATCTTACAAAAGAGCAGCTAAAATTATTCTTCCTGACCCAAACTTCACCACATCAGAAAACCAAGCAAAATTAAACATCCTTCCGTTAGATTCACAACTAAAGTATAACCAACAAAGCAATCCTCATGTACAAAGTGCATAATGAATTAGACCCACATTATCTAAAATCATTAGTTAGCCCGGCATCACATCGTTATGGTTCTAGTAGCTACATTTGGCCAAACACTACTATATATAAATACAAATCAAGTTTTTCCTTCTGAGGTTCCTCAATTTGGAATTCCCTTCCCTCTGCCATTCATTTATGCCCTTCCATCTCACGATGCAAAAAGATGGTGCGGGCAAACATAATGTACAGCCCTGCTTAAATCCTGTGTGATATTGAACTCACACTATGGGAACGCAGAAGAAGAAGAAGAACTCACAATGTATAACTTATCTATTGCCTTGCGTACAACTACATGTCATATGTATGCTATGTGTTTTGGGCGTAGTCTTTTTGGCGTGTTACACCCGCAATAAATGGAACGAGTTGGAAATGTTCTACAAGGCAATAGATTGGTTAAAGGTGGTCACCGACAAAAAGACGGGGGGGGGGGGGGGGGGGGGTCATTATTTTTTCTGTAGGCCTATGTTCCAACGCGCGCGCGCGCGTGTGTGTGTGTGACTGTCTGTATGTGCGTGGTCTTTTTCTAAATTGATCTGCTCTGGTTCAAAGCACAAGTTATGCTTGTCAACGTTCCACATGTTGCATGTATCATAGTATGCATCAAAGGTAAAACACCACGTTGAAAACACCACGTTGAATACAGTCACACTAGCAACGCTAAAAAAAACCTTATATATTTCTATTTCCCCATGGCAACACAGTGAGCTGTAATTCATATTAAGAGTGGGCTATCACTGTGTTTCCATGGGGAAATATAAGTATCACGTGAATAGTGTTAACGTGTGCACAGACCTTATTATGACTTACAGCTCACTGTGTTTCCCTGGGGAAATATAAATATCTCGAGAATAGTGTCAACGTGTACATAAACCTTTAATATGACTTACAGCTCACTGTGTTGCCATGGCGAAATAGAAATATCTTGTGGATAGTGTTAACGTGTGCACACACCTTTAATAGAAAAGAAATAATGAGAAATGCCTACAAGATAAACAAAGACGTGAAGGAGCAGAAACAAAAGTTGTACATAAATCCTGATTACACCCCTGCAGAGAGAGTTGAACAAAAAGAACTCAGAGCCGAGCTTAAGCGCAGGACACAGGAGGGAGAGAGAGATTTGAGAATTCGTGGGGACAAGATTGTTCAGGTCAAGCCACCGCAGGCAGCGCAAGCTGCAGGGGGGACAAGTCCCCCAAGGCGGGATTGACATGCCCAGCAGCAAAACCAGTCCAAACCTGTAAATAATGTACATAATGAAAGAATAAATGTAAATAGCTGTAAAGTGCTTTACACTAATATGGAAGGTTTATTAAACAAGAAAGAAGAATTGATAATGTTAATAAAAGAGAAAGACCCAAGTATCATAGCAGTCACTGAATTTCGAAGTAAAAAACATTCAGAAGTCAACATAGTAGAATACTCTATTCCGGGATATGATTTGTTTACAAATTCAAGAGCGCATAGAGGTGTTTTGATGTACATAAAGGTCAGTATAAATGCTCAAGAAAGTACACAATTAAACAATAATAATTTTGATGAAAGTGTATGGGCTCATTTCAAGGATAAAGATGGACTCAGGATTCTTTTAGGTTGTGTCTATAAAAGTCCAAATACGACAATTGAAAATGAAGAGAACTTATGTAAATTATTGAATGAGAATCTGTTAGCTACTTTTGATCGTGTTTGTATAATGGGAGATTTTAATTTTCCTAACATTGACTGGAAAGGAACTTGGGGGGGAGAAAGAGAAACTAAATTTACAGATTGTCTAAATGATGCTTATTTGATACAAATGGTGAAGTTCCCAATTAGGAGAAGAGAAGGCCAAAGGTCAAATATATTGGATTTGGTTATTGTCAATGATGTGCAACTTATTTCAGACATTGAGCACCACTGTCCTATAGGGAAAAGTGACCATGAGGTACTAATTTTTGATCTATATGTTAACACATCTACAAAAAATGAGTGTAAAGAAGATTTGTATAGATTTGATTGTAAAAGAGGTCGCTTTGACAAAATGAGGGAGGATTTGATCCAGGTAGATTGGTCAGTTTTAGACTCTGCTGATGTTGATGAAGCATGGGACTCTATTAAAACAAAAATAACTCAGTCTATGGAACAGAATATCCCTAAGGTTAAAGTAAATCAAAGGGAGAGACCCAAACCCATTTGGTTTGATAAATCAGTGTGGAGGTTAATAAAAAAGAAATATTATGTATTTAAAAGATTCTTAGAAACTAAAAGTGGAAACGATTACCTTCATTATATAGCAATAAGAAACAAAACAAATAAAGAAATAAAAAAGGCAAAGAAAGAACACGAAAAAAACATAGCAAAGGAATGTAAATCGAATCCAAAAAGATTTTGGAAATATGTACGTACAAAGACTAAAGCTAAAACAGGCATAAGTCCATTAAAAAAAAAAAATGGTGATATTGCGTCAACAGACAGTGAAAAGGCAAATACATTTAATGAATACTTTACAAGTGTGTTTACAAAGGAGAATTTAGATAACTTACCCCCAGTAAACGAAGCTATTTGGTCAGAAGGTAAAACTTTAACTGAAATTTTGGTTACACCAAAAGCTGTTGAAATCAAATTAAAAGAACTGGATGTAAATAAGGCCCAGGGACCAGACAACATACCGCCTAGAATATTAAAAGAATTAAGTAAAGAGTTATCTGTACCCCTAAGTATCCTTTTTAATAAATCAATGGATAATGAAACTGTCCCTAGTGATTGGAAAGTGGCAAATGTTATTGCTTTACTTAAAAAGGGAACAAAAAGTGATCCAGGAAATTATCGGCCTGTAAGCTTGACATCTGTTACTAGTAAGGTTTTTGAGTCTATAATTCGAGAAGTAATTGTTGATCATATGTTAATTAATAATCTTTTTACAGGGTGCCAGCATGGTTTTAGAAAGCATAGATCTTGTGTTACACAACTACTGCAAGTGATGGAAGACTTTACAAAACTATTAGATAAAGGTGAAAATATTGATGTAATTTACTTGGATTTAAAAAAAGCATTTGATACTGTACCGCATAAAAGATTAATTATTAAATTACAATATTACGGAATAACAGGTAAAGTTTTAGCATGGATTGAAGATTTTTTAAAAGAAAGACAACAAACAGTAAGGGTGGGAAATGCATACTCTCAAAAAACAAATGTGTTAAGTGGAATACCTCAAGGGAGCATTCTTGGCCCAGTTCTTTTTACAATTTTTATAAATGACTTACCTGAAGAAATAAAAAGCTATTGTAAAATTTTTGCAGATGATACGAAAATGTATAATATAACGAAAAATCAAGATGTATTACAAAAAGACTTAGATTCATTGGTTAGGTGGTCAGAAACATGGTGTCTGTTTTTTAATGCTTCAAAATGTAAAATCATGCATTTGGGAAAAAGTAATCCACGCACAGACTACAAAATGCATAACAATGGTGTAGAAAACGTTATTATGAAATGCTCTGAGGAAAAAGACTTGGGAGTAATATTTGATGATAAACTGAAATTTGATGAACACATTCACAGTGCTGTAAGTAAAGCAAATCAGAAAATTGGTATAATTAAACGAACGTTTTCTTTCTTGGACAAGGACACTTTTTTATGCTTGTACAAAGGTTTAGTAAGACCTCATTTAGAATATGGAAATTGTATTTGGTATCCAGGTTTAAAGAGACAGTCAGCTTTGATAGAAAAAGTACAGAGACGAGCAACTAAGTTAGTACAAGGTCTTCAAAATGTTTCTTATTCAGACAGGTTGAAAGAATTAAATTTACCTACATTAAAGGCAAGGAGAATTAGGGGTGACCTAATTCAAACTTATAAAATATTTAATAGTGTAGATGACCTAAATGTACATGACTTATTCACAATATCAGATTTTGACAAAACAAGGAACAGTACCGACAAAATATTTATTCAACACTGCAGGACTAATAATAGAAAATTTTATTTTACTAACAGAGTTGCACCTGTATGGAATAAATTACCACCTAACATGAAAAGAGCACAGAATACTAACATTTTTAAAAACCTTCTCGACGAATGGAATGACTATAAGGCAGTTATGTATGATTACGATGAATAATATTAATAAAAACTGAGTGTGCGACAGACCGAGACAAACAACTAAATAAAATAAAAGATGGGACAGGAAAGCCTTACGGCTATGTTTTGAGTCCCTAAATCCTAATCCTAATCCTAATCCTAATAAGACTTACAGCTCACTGTGTTGCCATGGGGACATAAAAATATCTTGTGAATAGTGTTAACGTGTGCACAAACCTTTAATATGACT
>CM065700.1:30549942-30554942 GCA_017654935.2 Phymorhynchus buccinoides | reverse complement strand
GATTAGAGAAAGTTACAAGCACAGAACTTCCAGAAGGTGGGAACTATTTATACAAAAGGCCCCCCAGTATACCCATGGGGGGGGGGGGAGGATACAAACTAATGACATTTATATTGATGATGATGGTGATGATGATGATGATGATGATGATGATGATGCCAGGGAAGATACGTGTTCGCACTGTTTCAGGGGAGGTGGGGGACTGGAAGAACTGGTTTACGGTGGCTCAGAACGAGCAGTTTGACCGAGAGTACAGGGACAGAATGCAAGGGAGCAAACTACGCTACACCTTCGAATGAATTCAACAAGCTGGCCGTTATTTGAATGTTGTTGGTTTCGTTGTTTGAATATGTGTGTGTGTATATGATGATTTTTGTTCTCTTATTTGTATTATTCAAACAATCTGCTCCGTGGTATGCAAGCCAAAGTGTCATAATTGGTAGAGGAATAAATAATTATGATATTGGTGCTATTTATTAAAAAGGGTGGGGTGGGGGTTGCATCTCCGTTAGGACTATTTTAGTACTATGGTATCCCCCCCCCCCCCCCCCCCCCCCCCCCCCCCCCCCCCCCCCCCCCCCCCCCCCCCCCCCCCCCCCCCCCCCCCCCCCCCCCTGGCAGCTGAAGATGATTCTGTTCTCCATTACCAAGCTTTTCGTTGCCCGTTCATTCCATTCAAATTTGACATATAAGTTTTGTAAGACGGTAGTGAGTTGTTTGTAAGACATCAGTTAGAGATGAACATTTCTATATTGCTATGTTCTTTTGTAAGACAGTAGTCAGAGATGGATATATGTGTGTTGCTGTGTTCTTTTGCAAGACAGTAGTCAGAGATGGATATTTCTGTGTTGCTGTGTATTGTAAGACTAGTCAGAGATGGATATTTCTGTGTTGCTGTGTATTGTAAGACAGTAGTCAGAGATGGATATATATGTATTGCTATGTTCTTTTGTAAGACAGTAGTCAGAGATGGATATTTCTGTGTTGCTATGTTAGTTTGTAAGACAGTAGTGAGAGATGAACATTTCTATATTGCTATGTTCTTTTGTAAGACAGTAGTCAGAGATGGATAGAACTGTGTTGCTATGTTCTTTTGTAAGACAGTAGTCAGAGATGGATATATATGTGTTGCTATGTTCTTTTGTAAGACAGTAGTCAGAGATGGAGATTTCTGTGTTGTTGTGTTTTTGTAAGGCAGTAGTGAGATATGAATATATATGTGTTGCTATGTTCTTTTGTAAGGCAGTAGTCAGAGATGGATATTTCTATGTTGCTATGTTCTTTTGTAAGACAATAGTCAGAGATGGATATTTCTGTGTTGCTATGCTGTTTTGTAAGACAGTAGTCAGAGATGGTGTTTTCTGTGTTGTGTGTTTTTGTAAGGCAGTAGTCACAGATGGATATATAGGTGTTGCTATGTTCTTTCGTAAGACAGTAGTCAGAGATGAACATTTCTGTGTTGTTATGTTTTTCTGTTGTTGTTTTTGTTGTTGTTGTTTGGTGGTTGTTGTTTTTGTACGACAGTAGTGAGATGTAGAGATGTCTGTGTTGTTGTTTGGTGCTATTTACTTTTTGTTTTGTTTTTTGTAAGACAGTAGTGATAGATACATGCATCTGTGTTGCTATGGGTTGGGGTTTTGTAAGACAGTATGGTGAGAGTTGGATATTAACATTTTGGCAAATGATAAGATCAGCTCCCTCCTCTGCCCCTTCCATTCATTTCAGACGGTTTCAGGTTAGGGTTAGAGTTATGAATAGGGTTTGGGTCAGGGTTAGAGATATGTTTAGGGTCAGTTTAGACATCAACGTTTATTGTTTTGTGTATTTGACACTAAACTGACCCTAAACCTATCCCTAACCATATCCCAAATCCTATTCTTAACCCTAACCCTAACCTGAAACCGTTTAATCCACACACACAAATAAACATTGATGGTATGTTATCAGATTGACACTTAATTGACCTTCAACCTATCCCTAACCCTATCCCAAAGCCTATTCCTAACACTAACCCTAACTGAAACCATCTGAAATCAATGGAAGGGCCAGACGAGGGAGCTGATCTTAACATTTGCCAACATTTTCAAAAAAGAAGTTTAACTCGAAAGCCAGTGTTGCTGAGCGAGTGGGGATGTCCCCTGGGCAAGGTCAATGTGAACTAGAACTATGATCTAACAGAGCCCACCGTGCCACGTTGACATTGCTTCCTCTACTGTCACCGTGGCATTGTACAGACGCGACGGACTGGCACACGTAAAACGCACACTTGCGCACGTGCGCGCCCGCACACGCACACACACACGCACACGCACATACATCCTAACTTTACGCGCGCATACACACACGCGCGTGCGCGTTTGAGTTTATTAAATAGTTCAATTAGTATTTATCTTGAACCTTGTTCATTATCTGTTATATTCTTTAAGTGAAAATAAACTTTATTTAATGGGGTGGGGGTCATGATTACATCACTAACTTATTGGGCTGGCTTATTATATTCTTACATATTCTCACTTACAGACACATCTACTCACAACTCAACCACACCAAAAAAACACCGTAATATATTTTTTTCTGAATCACTTTTAGTGGAAGGACGTTAAACTGAAGAACACACACACACACACACCTTAGCTTGTGCCTTATAAGCCTTTATTTCGGTTTCATAAAACAATGTACACACACACACACACACACACACACACACACACACACACACACACACACACTCTCTCTCTCTCTCTCTCTCGGAAAATGTATCTCTCTCTCTCTCTCTCTCTCTCTCTCTCTCTCTCTCTCTCTCGGAAAATGTATGCCATTCTGTGATTGGGAGAAAGGGTCTGAAAAGACCAGAAATGCACACCAGAATTCTGTTTAAATGGCAGCTTTGAATTCCTCTAAAGATTAATAAACACAGTCAGTGGCAAAAAACAGTGTCTGTTTTGTGGCAGAACAGAAAAGTGATAATCAGTTTCAGACTTATATTGTCTTAACCGTGTCTTATCTGTAGTGCTTTGAAGACTGGCTGCTTTGTCGCTTGAATAGCTTGCAGTAGTCAAAGTTTCCATTCTGAGCTCTGAGATGACTGTGTAGAAAAAGGAAAGGTAGGCTCAGAGAAAGTGATGGATTAAAGAAAGTACACTGCATACGATTACCAGAAGACAGGGGAACTATTTGTACAGTCAAACCCACCTGTATACCGGGACAAATTGATGTATAACAAACCAAAGCAACTAATTCATGCAATTCAAACTTTACTTCGCGTCAAACGATTATAAAACCTGCAATAACAAAAAACAAAACAAAAAGGGGTTTATTGGGTAGATTTTGTCTGTAGTGATCACTCGAAGATGTAACGCAGTTTGCTCCCTTGCATTCTGTCCTTGTACGCTCGGTCAAACTGCTCGTTCTGAGCCACCGTGAACCAGTTCTTCCAGTCCCCCACCTCCCCTGAAACAGAGAGAAACACACAACACACATCTGGTCATCATACGATCATAAATGGTCATTGAGTGTTATGTTTTAAAATTTAATCTACAAAAACACTTGAAGGATCCAATTCGCAGATTAAATACTTCTAAACATTTTTTAAAAACATTGCTTTAGGGGTCTGAGGGCAGCTACCCCTCTTCCTCATGACCCTCAACCGCCCCCCCACATCGACCCAGCACCAGAACAACTTGTCCCCCCCCCCCCCCCCCCAAACATACTGATTCAAAAAAGAAAAAGAATAAAAAGTCAAATAGAATAATGATACAGATCAACAGTTATGGGTGGAGTGCATGAAGCCTCTATGGCTTGTTTTCTTGAAGGTATCGTGTAGAACAAACCTTGAAACAAACATAACTGATCTTTGCAAGTATCCTCAAATACGGTTCTTTTCTAAACTGAGTAAGACTAATGTGTAGCATCCTGGGCCTGTATTCACGTTGATATAGCATGAGACTTAGCATCATGCTAACTTAGAAGCTCTTCCAAAAGTCCTATTAAATCCTATAGGACATTGGAAGAGATTCTAAGTTAGCATCATGCTAAGTCTCATGCTATCTCAACGTGAATACAGACCCAGGTTTCATTCCACTGCACTGGTATTATTCAGATTTAAACTGTTCATTCGTTCAAAGCAGTGTGTTGATCGAACGAAAATATTGTGTTTTACGTCCTCTCGGTCTGGAACAGACACATATGGGACATTTGTAGATACAAAGATGGTGGGAACAGTTCTGGAGGCAATGCCCGGAGGCAGTGCAACACCAGTAAAGTCCCGATTTTTTAACAATACAGATAGGTGTAGCAGTAACCACGCCTCGGTTAAACCTCATCGGCTATGGTACCGCCACAATCTATTAACATATGTCTGTAAAGAGTGTGTTGATCTAAGAAATGTACACATAATACGTCCCAATAAGAGTTTATAATCAACGGAAGGAAAACTGGTCAGTAAAAGGCTTTCGAATTATTTCCTCAATAACTTATCTTTTTTCTTAACGAAGATCACAATGTGCATATTCCCAATATGTTACCAAATAATTGATTGTTGACTCCTTTGATTACAAACCACGAAAAAATAATATCGTGTTGATGGAAATCCGTTTAACGTCCTCCGGTCTGAAACAGACACACATAGGACATTAGTAGGTATAAAGATGGTGGGAACGATCCTGGAGGCAATGCCCGGAGGCAGTGCAACTCCAGGAAAGTCCCAAATTTTTAACGATACAGATGTATTGAGTATATAATTATCATGTATGCACATGTTGACAGTGTGTGTGAAATTCTGCTTAACGTCCTCCGGTCTGGATCGAACAGACACATATATGGGACATTAGTAGATATAAAGATGGTGGAAACGATCCTGGAGGCAATGCCCGGAGGCAGTGCAACTCCAGGAAAGTCCCAAATTTTTAACGATACAGATGTATTGAGTATACAATCATCATGTATGCACATGTTGACAGTGTGTGTGTGTGTGAAATTCTGCTTAACGTCCTCCGGTCTGG
>CM065700.1:30529942-30544942 GCA_017654935.2 Phymorhynchus buccinoides | reverse complement strand
CCGGAATAGATGGAATAAGGAATGAATTTCTGAAAGCTGGGATTTCAGAATTATTACCCACAATAAAAAACATATTTAATTTAATTTTAAAAACCGGCCAATATCCAGATTTGTGGAAAAAAGGCCTTTCAGTTCCTATACATAAAGGGGGAGACAAAACAAACCCCAGCAATTACAGAGGAATCACACTTAATTGTTCATTAGGCAATGTTTTATGTCAAATACTAAACGCTCGAATAAACAAGTACTTAGAATCAAACAATTTGTTATCTAAGGAACAAGCAGGTTTTAGAAAAGGCCATAGAACTACGGATAATATCTTTATTTTAAAAAGTATTGTAGACCACACAATGAAATCGCGTAATGGCAGATTGTATGCATGCTTTGTTGACTTTCAGAAAGCGTTTCATAACATTTCACACGAAGGACTATTAATAAAATTACAAAGATTTGGTATCAACGGTAAATGGTTTAATTTGGTTAAAAACATGCACACAAATACACAAATCTACTCAGCTGGAAAAAATGGAATTTGTCATTCAGTCTATATGCGAAGAGGAATTCTGCCAGGGAACTCACTAAGTCCAACATTATTCAATATGTTTATAGACGATTTAACAAACTGGCTTCCAAAAGATGATTCACCAACACTGGATCCTTCGAACAATACATGTATCTCTACTTTATTATATGCAGATGATCTTATACTCCTTGCAACATCTAAACAAGGTTTACAATTAAAATTAGATCAATTATACTTATATTGTAAGGAATGGGGGTTGCAAATTAACATTGAAAAAACTAAAGTAATAATATTTTCTAAAACAGAACCTAAAACTCGACTATTCTTTAAATGTGGTACAAAATTCATTAAAACAGCAGAACAATACAAATATCTCGGAATAATTTTTCATAGGTCAGGAAAACTTGATATGGCAGCAGAACATCTAAGCAAGCAAGGGAACAAAGCAACATATACCCTAAAAAGAACGTTTCAAAATAAAAATATTAATGATCAAATTGTTTTACAATTATTTGATAGTCTTGTGTCACCAATATTGATGTATGGTGCAGATATATGGCTACCTTTTTGCTTGAAGTTAAATGACAACTTTACTCTAGAAAAGATGTTTAATCAATGCCTTTCAAACAAATTACCACATGAGCATACTCAACATAAGTTCTTCAAGCAAATTTTAGGAGTTCACAAAAAAGCTACAAACTTAGCTGTTATTGGAGAACTCGGAAGTTTGCCAATTAGCTTAACAATAATCAATCAGATTATAAAGTTCTGGTACCATATTTTAGAATCTAAAGACAACTCTCCTATCAAAATCATATACACGAACATGTTAAAGAATGAAGATCATCAAACACCTTGGTTTAAATTTGTCAAACAAATTCTTAACCTACTTGGATTGGAGCATGTTTGGAACAACCAGCATACTTTTAATATTAATAAGTTATGTCATGTTGTCCAAAATAAATTAAAAGCTGAATACATATTATTTTGGAAGAAAAGAAAATCAGAAACAGAATCAAAGCTTAAATTTTACAACAGTATTACTACAGAATATAGAATGGAACCATATTTAGCAAACTCTTTCATAAGATTTAACCAAAAACAATCATTATGTAAATTAAGAATTTCTTGTCACGACCTTAAAATAGAAAAAGGTAGATATACTAAAACTCCAAGGGAAAGAAGATTATGTTTGGAATGTAATGAAATCGAAGATGAAATTCATTTCTTAGATAATTGTATCAAATATGACGATATAAGAAAGCACTTTTTAAAACATGTTGAAGACAAATACAAAATACAAAACGCGCTACCAACCAATTTAATATCAAATGACAATATTATCAGCGAGGTTGCGAAATATGTATATGAGTGTCAGCAGTTACTAAAGTAGAACGGGGAAAAAGTACAAACAAGAACAGAATGTTTGATGAAAAAGTTCATTTTACAAATGCTTTGTTTTTTACATTTAGTGTTTCGTTGTTTGTTTATTATTATTATTATTTATTTTAGTGTCATATAAAACCTGTTACGGTTTTCAAAGACAATAAATATCTGAATCTGAATCTGAATCACACACACACACACACACACACACACACACACACACACGCACGCACGCACGCACGCACGCACGCACGCACGCACGCACGCACGCACGCACGCACACACGCACGCACGCACGCACGCACGCACACACACACACACACACACACACACACACACACACACACACACACACACACACAGAGCTCGGTTATATATATAGTATATAAACGCAAGAGCTCAATCTTTACCCCCAGAGGACATCATGGTGTCAAAGAACTGGGCCCATGACCCTGTGTAAGAGGCGTACTCTCCTATATTGGTGGCATGTTTGTAGTAGGACACCCAGGTGTCCTTGGGGTTACGCTGCAGGTAAATCAGCTTCACTTTCTTCTCCTGTACCTGAAAGAAGAATAAAAGTAAAAACAATGTTTTATATACGCTCAAGTTGTGAAAAGCACTGACCTCTGCTAAGGGAACTAGCCAGTCTACTTTGCTCATACACCCCTCTTCTTACACATGTATGTGCTACGCCCAATCCGTGAAATTGCCTATTTCATGAAATGGGCAAAATGGTTTGCCCAATTCTTGAAATGGACAATATATATCAAAAATATTTTCAATTCCCATTCACACAGGTATTGATTAAGTTTGGTTCAACAGTAGCACAGTTTTCTACAATGTATAATTTGCACCCTCACCCCCCCCCCCCCTCCCAACTCTATTAACTGCTGCTCTAGGGCATGCCTGAGCACCATGTTGTATCAAACGTTTGATCAAATTAAGTATGAATAAAAGAATGTTATGCTCGTCTACAGGTGTGATTCCTAATTCGTTTGAACCAATTCTTGATCTCTGTGTGTTTATGCATGAACAATATTGTTCATTCATATTGCCTTTCTAAATAGCAAGTTTTAATTTGGCTATTTCACGAATTGAGCAAGTTATTTTGCTCATTGCATGAAATATGCAATTGCACTTGAAGTACATATAGTATATTACATTCATGGACGGTCAGACATTATGTCTGATTGTTTATGAATGTATGAACAAAAATATGCATAAATGTTGGCTGCATTATACAAGTTTACATTAGTACATGTGGCTATGTATAATGTATCAGTGCATGAACTTCTTTCTGTTGATAGATGCTTCATGACCCTTACAATTAGTATTTGATTCACTTCACAGATTTGTATTCCCCATCATCTTCATGTTTTTTGTGTGTTTTTTGTTTTTTATATTCTGAATGTTATCTGTTTTCGTTTCGTGTATATGTTTAATTCTTTCTTTCTGTGCTTTAAGTATATCACAAAGTTTTGATTTATCATTTTTCCGAATGTTGTTTTCACGAAGGATTCAAAATGTATATCCTTATTTTCTCTAATTGTTTTAAACATCCTTTTGTGCTTACCAGCCGCCATGCTAAAATGTATATGAAGTAAAGTGGCACAGTATAAGCTTTAAGCTTGTTGTTGCCGTTATGTTTGTTTAATATTTGTTTAATGTGCATTTGAAAAATAAAAAAATCATTTAAACCAAATATGCAATTTCACGGATTGATCTTAACGTGTAGATGTTACGCCCAATCCTCGAAATTGCTTATTTCATGAAATGGGCCAAATAAAATTACACCCCAAACATAAACTGCTGAGCCTATTGTCGACCCCAGTTTAATTTGCAGTCTGTTTTGCTAGTTTTCAAATAGCAATAATTATGAATACGAAGTGTGATAAACTGTGACGAGAACATACCCGCGTACGTTAGTCCCCAGAACAAGCAATGGTAGCCGCATGGATTTATACTTTAAGTCCCTGGAACATTCTATACTCCAACACTACCTCATAAGATAAAAACAAGCGCGGATTCGCAATCGTTTGTGGCAGCGGTCTATTTTTGCCACTCCAATCATTACATACAATGAGTCGCCTCCCCTGGCTTTTCAATAATTTTAATCTGTAAACTAGAATGTTATCTCTGCACCATTTCGTAACTTTTTATATCTTTTGGAAAACATTTAAAACTATTTATCCTACTTATACTCATCAAAAGAAGCACCGCATACTCGTCGTGTCTGTTGCAGTGTCTGTATTACGTATGTTTATTATTTTGTACGCTTTAAGATGAAGATTCATGTGCTCTGTTCAGTATACAATTCTTTCCATACCTAAGGACTGTAGATATGACAACTGAAATGTTACTTTATGCCCAAGTATTTTTTTTCTGTCTGTACTTTTATTTCTCTTTTACAATATGTGCGACAATTTTGGACCGACCTACAGACAGACAGACCGACAGACCGACAAAGTGAGTTATAGATTTGTGGCTTGTGCCACAAACAAAAAGAGATACACTTGAGGGAGGTTGTTAAATAATAGGATGGTTTTTGTGTGTGAATTGATACAAACCCAGAAAAGTATTTATGCAAAGGAATGGAGAAGAAAAGAAAAGATACAATAAGAAAGAAGGATGCATTCTTTGCAAGCATTTGTGTCTGTTTCCTAACATCTGCTAAGAGGTGTAGAGTGGCACGGAGGTAACGCGTTCGCCTTGTGTCAAGTAAACCCGTGTTCGAACCTGGGTACAGGGGATTTTTCCCTCTCACTTTGCACTAGGCCTTACGGTCTGAACGTAGAGTCTTTCGGATGAGACGATAAACAGAGGTCCCGTGTGCCCATGCACTTAGCACACTTTAAACCCAGTGGCAACGAAAAAGTTGTCATTTGGTCAAAATTTACCACCACCCCCAACCTCATCAGTCACACAAAACTTTGGGTGGCGCGCCTCTGGCTGCGACGCGCTCTCCAGGTGGGAACAACCCGAATTTCACAGAGACGCCTTTGTGACTATAAAGTACCTAATACCTAATACTACCTAATACCTAATACCTAATAATACCTAATACCTAATACTACATAATACATAATACCTAATATACCTAATACATAATAATACATAATACATAATAATACCTAATACCCAATAATATATATAATACCTAATACTTAATAATACGTAATACATAATAATACATAATATATAATAATACCTAATACATAATGCTTAATAATACCTAATACATAATACCTAATACCTAGTAATATCTAATACCTAATAATATCTAATACCTAATAATATCTAATACCTAATAATACCTATTACCTAAGGACGTCACCAGGGTTGTTTTGGTTTGTTTGGAGGTTGTTGTTTTTTACCTGTAGGGGAAGGTGTTGGAACTTGAAGTGAGTGCAGAAGAAGCGAGGTCTGTCAGCCTGGGGAATGAACTGCGGGGAGATGGGGGTGTTGTCCAGAAAGCTCCCGACCCCCAGCTGATACTTGGAGTAGCTGTCTGCGCTCCCCTCCATCAGCATGTGCACAATCGACGACATCCAGTGACTCCCTGACGCGACAAACAAAAGAGGCAACGCGTTCAACAGCCCCTGCTGTTTGGAATTCCCTCCCAGTCGATCTCCGCCATGAGCCGACTATCTCTACTTTCAAAGCTAAACTCAAGACTCACTACTTTCAAAGCTAAACTCAAGACTCACTACTTTCAAAGCTAACCTCAAGACTCACTACTTTCAAAGCTCATTCGGTTTGTAATTTTTTCCTTCTTGATCTTGTACCTGGGTGAATGATTGGGTAATAGTCAGGGCCGGATCTAGGGGGGGGGGGGGTGCTTTGGGTGCTGCAGCACACACACACCCACCCCCCACCCCTCGGCTGTCAACGCTCTTAAGAAGTTCTGTTCTGAGCTCACAGGAGATGCAACAAAACAGTTTTAAAATGTTCAAAACTCGTTTTCGGCCGGGGGGCTTCGCCACCCTGGACCTCCCACCAGGGCTTTGCCCCTGGACCCCATCGGGGCCTAGGCGGCCCCTGGACCCCGGCCTAAAAAAAGCTTCAAGCACCCCCCCCCCCCCCTTCAAAAGTCTGTGCTCATTTATGTCTTGTGTGACTGCGGGTGTATCAGTGAATGGAAGTGCCTTGAGTGTAAAATAATTATAGAAAGGCGCTATATAGAAATGCTATCAATTATTACTATTTTATGCCTTGGCATGAGGCTGTGTCAGACCAGTTGGTTTAAACAAGAATTTATTCAAGAATAGAAAATCATAACAAAGCAGCAATACATTTATGAACTTCGAGTACAACAAGCTAAGAGCTTATAAAGCGTACGGACCAGTTGACATAAGCTAGAACGCCAAGGCTGCATCAAAATGTTGTTATGCTGTGAATTGTTGTGCGGGGATTGTCTTAAGCCATGACAAGCTCCCAGCATAACATCATCGGTCTAAAATCCCCCGAAGACGGAGTGTGGCTGCTCACATGGCGGGGTAATCAAAAACGGTCATACACGTAATGTTTTCATCCCTAGCTGATGCATTTGTACCTTAGTGTTCAAGTGCTTCTCGCTGTTGGGATGATCCCTGGAGTCTTTTAGCCAGGGTAAGCCAACCAACCAACCAACCATTACTATTTTTATTATTACTTTGTTCATTGCTTAACCTCTTCACTGCTAGATTCAAGAGGAAAACTGAGAAATTGTCGATTTTCTCATTATAAAATAATTTAAGAGACATGTTAGACTCAATCTAAGAAAATGGTCTAGAGATAGACAAGTCTATTATCTTCCCTGTTTTGTGCCGTAGTTTCTCCCCAGAATTCGTTCGTGGTCAAAAAAACAATTTCATGTGCCATAACCGCGACAATCAATTTGACCCAGTGACCCAGATATCGGACTCTGAAGACGCAGACAAGCCACCAGACTCACCATGCTGTATAAAATACTCAATGGCATGGTGAGTGTGAACAGGAGCAAAGTCATACCTCAGCCAGAGCGGCAACGCAGGGGTAATTCACAACAGCTCCTCATCCCCCAGTGTCGGACGCAGTACCGTCAAAGCTCTTTTTTTCCACGAACAATCAAGTAGTGGAACGACCTGCCAACACCCGCAGTGGAGGCCATAACTCTAGAGAGCTTCGCAGCCGGAGTCTGGAAGTTCCTCAAAGGACACCCGCCTGCTGCACCTGCTGCGGCTGGTGGCCCCACTCAGGGGTCATCAGTCTAACAACCAAGCAAAAGCCCCCCCCCCCCCCCCCCCTCCCCTGCAGATTCCCATCAAGCTAGGCGTTTTCCTTTTGTCTGTCCTCTCCTCTTTCTTTATTCTTCGGCCTCCTGGCCATTTCTTCCGGCATATGTGGATGAACCTCCCCGGTTCCGTGGCATAATAATCAGTGTGTTGATTGTGGCTACGTACTGCGAAGAAGAAGAAGAAGAAGAATGTGAATCAACCTTCCTGGAACTTGTCAAGCAAACGTCATTTCTTCTTTACGTCACTGCTGATGTCAGATGAAAGTGTTATTTATTTTGCGCTAGTCTATAATGTGTTCTCTTCCAAATTCTGATGACCAACTGTTGTTTCTTTATTGTTTGTTCGTATCACGATCCAAACTACCTTCGCATTCATCCTGGAGGTGTCTGTTTTAGTCTCGGCTAGCATGAAGAAGACCAGTTATTGACCTTACTTTACCGTGTCTTTAACGAATGCTCAATTCGATCACTCAACCGAACATTGCAGCCGTTATCGGCAAGTAAGAAAGTTATCAATTGAACGTAGGTTGCTAGAAGAGAAAACTGAAACCAATGCATAGCTACAATACTTATCAGCAAACAGAATGCGACTAAAATAAAAGCACAACTCCTAGGAGATGCAGGAGCGATCAGCTACTCTTCTGTAAGCGCAAGGTCAAGGACAACAAAGCTGTAAGCGCTGTAACAGCGCTACAGCGCTTACAGCTCTAACCTTTCACTTCCGAAAAAAATCCAGGTGCAAAATGGCGTCTTCAGAGTCCGATATCTAGGTCACTGGGTCAAATTGATTGTCGCGGTTATGGCACATGGCATTGTTTTTTCGACCCCGAACGAATTCTGGGGGAGAAACTACGGCACTAGACAGGGTCTTTAAATAAAAAAAACATCACTCCAGGGCTATGATATCAAAAGTTATGACATCATCATTGACGTCATCTATGACGAAGGCTGTTCGTCAACAGAGCAGTGAAGAGGTATAAAAGACAGAGAAGGAGAAGGAAGATGATGAAGAGTTGTACAATGTGGCCGTACCATAGCCGATGAGGTTTAACCGAGGCATGGTTACCGCTACACCTATCTATATAGTTAAAAACTCGGAATTTTACTGGTGTTGCACTGCCTCCGGGCATTGCAGCCAGTATTGTTCCCAACATCTTTGTATTTACAAATGTCCCATATGTGTCTATGACCGAGAGGACGTAAAACATCATTTTCATCATCGGAAGATGATGAAGAAGAAGAAGATGATGATGATGTCAAAACATTAACTAATTAAAGCTTCACAAAAAGACTCTTACATCACAAAGCACAATGGATTATCACACACACACACGCGCGCACGCGCGCACACGCACATGCACAACAACAACAACAACAACATACAGTATTTATACGGCGCTGAATCTTGATAGAAATCAAATCAAAGCGCACACACACGTTAGCATCCATAACGCATTCAAACAAAAATGCAATACAAAGCGAACACATACGTTCGACATAAATGGTATACAGCAGAAACAGACCTAAAGGCAAGGGAGACAAAAAGAGAAAGAGAGTGGAGCCTCAATGACGGGGGAACAGGTGGGTTTTGAGGTTAGATTTGAAGGCTGAGAGGGTCGGTCGCTGACGGAGGGAAAGAGGAAGTTTGTTACAGGATGTCGGTCCTGAGACAACAAAAGAGCGCCAGCCAACTGTTGAAAGCTTATACCTAGGGATCTGGAGAGAAAGCGGGTCAGAAACTGAACGTAAAGTGCGAGCTGGCGTATAGATGGAAATATTGTCGCAGAGGTAAGATGGAGCAGCTTTATGGATAGATTTATAGCAAAAGGTGTTTAATTTACACGCACACGCACACGCATACGCACACGCACACGCATACGCACACGCGCACGCACACGCACGCACACACACACACACACACACACACACACACACACACACACACACACACACACACACACCACAACGACCGCAAAACACTCTCTATAATTGTCAAACAAATAAAATAATACAACAAAATACAGACACACCTGTCTTGGGAAAATTGACCAGAAAGACGTCGTCAGGGCTCAACGTCATCCCTTTGACGTCACGAGCGTGTTGACGGAAGTCTGGAATTGTGGGAAATGCCGGTATGAGGTAGTCCCCCATGTCCCCGAACATCAGAGTGTTGCCATGGCTGTCCACAACGCGAGTGACAATGCTTGTGGACATCGCTGTTGACATAATAATTATAACTAAATGATTCATGAGTTTAAGATCTTCGTTTATATACAATGTTCTCATTCGTTCCGTTCCCGTATCTTTTCCCCTCTGCTCCCTCCCCCCACCCTTTTTCTTGCCTAACAGTTATCTAGCTTCGCTACTCGCTAGGGGAACGAGTATACACGGAGGGGGGCTTGATATGGTGCACTTGCAAGATAAAGTAGGACGATCATAAGCGAGGCCTGACGAATGCGTGATGATAAACATGTGGGTGATGATGATAAACATGATGTGGGTGGGGATTATGATAAACGTGATGTGGGTGGTGATGATGATAAACATAATGTGGGTGATGATGATAAACACGATGTGGATGGTGATGATAAACATGATATGGGTGGGGATGATGATAAACATGATGTGGGTGGGGATGATGATAAACATGATGAGGGCGATTATGATAAAAATGATGTGGGTGACAATGATAAAAATGATTTGGGTGGTGATGATAAACATGACATAGGTGGGGATGGGGATAGCGAAAGTGTAGTCCATTTGAAGAATAGACAACTTTCTTTTCTAACTTTAAATGTATGTGGCATTCTATCCAAATTAAAATACCCCGAGTTCATTTCATTAGTGTCTCAATACGATGTAATTGCAATTACTGAAAGTAAATTAGACGACACAGATACCGTAGATATACCGGGATACACAGCTTTTTACAAAAACAGAGGAAAGTTCAGGAGGAAATCCGGTGGTATTCTTTTGTTAGTGCGTGACGAAATAGCTGTGTTTGTCTCGATAGTTGAATCTAAAACAAAAAAGGCTAAATGTAGTACAATGGATTGTATGAATTATTCTTTTGTGGATCATATTCTTTGTCCAAATGTCTTATTTTTCAAACTCAGTAAAAAAAACTTATAAAAAGGGACATTCTATTTGGTGTGACCTACTTACCCCCCGAAGGATCTCCATTTGAAAATAGAGATGCCTTTATTGAAATTGAGGAAGCATTATTACACATTGAGCATGATGGCATTTGCCTTCTAGGGGATTTTAATGCAAGGACAGGTAACCTTGAGGATTACACTTACGAAGGAAATAATAGAATTGATCTACTGGATATACATGATGACAGTGATGCTAGCAACATTCAACCCCCCAAAAGAGTATCGCAGGACAGAACGACAAATAATACTGGTCACAGATTGCTAGATTTTTGCAAAACGATAACCATGTTAATTGTTAATGGTCGCACGGGTCGAGATGCAGATGTAGGGAAATGTACTTGCAAGAATGTGAGTGTTGTTGACTATGTCCTTGCATCATCCAATCTTTACTGTCTAATCAATACGTTTGAAGTTTTGGAATTTTGTGAACTATTTTCGGACGTTCACTGTCCCCTGGTAATGTCGATAGAGTTATTAAATCCTGTAGTTTACACAAATATTCACACTTCTAATAGGAACACTTGTACCGATGGGCCAGATATAAAGTATCCAAAATGGCAAAAGGAAAAGGAGGAGCAATTTATAGCTAGTTTAGAAGATGACAAAATACAGGAGGTAAACAATGCTCTGAATCGTTTACTATCTTCTCCAGAATCTACTAATCGTGATGATGTTAACAACGTAGTAGGGAATATCAGTGACATAATTTTTAAAAGTGTAGATGATAATAATAATTAGTAAGAAAAGAAAAAGTTATAAAAGAAAACACGAGAATCAAGAGTGGTATAATCAGGCTTGTGAGAACAAGCGCAGACAATTCTTCAATACTAAGAACAGGTATCAAAGGGCAAAATCTGCTCCAAATCTTGCCAGTAAGAAAAAAGCAAGTAAGGCATATAAAAAAGAAATGAATAAACAATTTAGACTTTTTAGAACAAAAATAGAACATAATATTCGATTGCTTAAAAGTGCAGACCCAAAAGCCTACTGGAAAATAATTAATGGAACTAAGTCTGAAAGCAGCGAACTACTGTCAAAAATATCATGTGACGCTTTTTATGAACATTTTAAAAATATGAACCAAGCTGATACCGCCTCTGGTGAAACGGTCACTGAGGCTAGCCCCGATGTAGATGTTAACAGCAGCAGCATTCTAAACAGCCTTTTCACTGAAGAGGAAGTTCAGAAAGCTATCCAGAAGTTGAAGGCTAGCAAAGCCCATGGACATGATAAAATACTGAATGAATTTCTAAAAGCTTCAAGCAGTAAAATGTTAGTATTATATACAAAAGTTTTCAATTTAGTTCTAACTTGCGGCAAAATTCCAGAAGTGTGGGCCATTGGGGAAATAATACCTATATACAAAAAGAAAGGTTGTAATAAAGACCCAAATAACTACAGAGGAATCACATTGCTCAGTTGCTTTGGCAAATTGTTCACTAGTCTACTTAATAATAGATTAAACAACTATTTCGAACTCAATTCAACAATAGGGCATGAACAAGCAGGCTTCCGTGCAGGACATTCAACCACTGATCATATTTTCACCCTACATTGCATAATTGATTACTTTTTATCAAAAAGAAAAAAGTTATACTGTGCGTTTGTTGACTATGAAAAAGCCTTTGATTATGTAAATAGAGCTTTTTTGTGGCAGAAACTAATTAACTCTGGAGTGGACGGTTTGATCTTAAGCGTTATTAAAGACATGTATAGCATAGCAAAATCAGTAGTTAGGGTGGAAGGAAACTGTTCAAAGTCTTTTCAGTGCTCAGCAGGGGTCCGTCAAGGAGAAAATCTTTCGCCAATATTGTTTGCTGTTTATCTTAACGATTTTCAGTCCTTGATATCAGAGGACATGAACGGGCTACATACTTTAAAGAGGGAGGCTGGGGGGCTAGGTTGGAGTGAAGAAGAACAGAATATAATGCTAAAAATGTTTCTATTATTATATGCTGATGACACAATTTTATGTGCAGAATCAGTAGAGGACTTACAAAAAGCATTAGACGCAATGCATGAATATTGCAATAAATGGAATTTACGAGTTAATATTAAAAACAAAAGAAGTTGTTGTGTTTTCTAGAGGTAAAATACGAAATATTCCTCAATTCCAATACGAGGGGAAAAGTATCAAAACGGTATTTGGCTATAACTATTTGGGCATCTATTTTAACTACAACAATAAATTTAGTGTCGCCCAAAAACAACTCTATGACAAAGCATCACGAGCTATGTTTTGCCTCTTAAAAAAGTGTAAAAAGATGATGTTACCTATAGATATAAAAATAGAGTTATTCGACAAAATGATTACTCCCATTCTTCTTTACGGAAGTGAGGTATGGTGCCATAACATGACAGATTTAGCTTCAAAACTACAACTTCGTTACTATAAAATTGTTCTCAAATTAAATAAAAAGTACACCAAGCTGTATGGTTTATGGGGAATTGGGGCAGTACCCTTTAGAGATTCAAGCGAAGAGCAGAATGTTGCATTTTTGGTTTAAGCTTGTCAATGATGCTAACCAGTCCAAATTATCATGTACCATGTATCGTTTTATGTTACATTTGTATAAAGAAAACAAACATGTGTCACCTTTCATTTTATCTGTCAAAACTTTATTAGATAACCTTGGATTGAGTGGTTTGTGGCTACAGCAACCACACACCAATATTTCACAAAACTGGTTTAAATCTAAAGTTTTACTCACCCTAAAAGATCAATTTATCCAACAGTGGTTCTCGCAGCTGGAAGAAAAACAAATATTCAGTAACTATAAATTGTATAAAGATATGTTTTCTTGTGAGGATTACTTCAAAATGTTACCCGAAAACTTATTATTGTTTTTTGTAAAATTTAGAACATTAAATCATAGATTACCCATTCAAATGGAGAGAATCCAAAATATCCCACATAGTGAAAGGTTTTGCTCGAAGTGCGACCACCAAGCTCTAGGAGATGAATTTCATTATGTTTTTGAATGTTAAACGTTTCAGGATGCTAGAAAACGTTATTTGCCAAATTATTGTTTAAAAAACCCAAACGTAATAAAGTTTAATTCCTTATTTCAGTCAAAAAATAAAAGAACTCTCAGTCGTTTAGTTTGTTTCATAAAGGTTATCTTAAAAGAGTTCTGAACCTTAGTTGATACCACGTACCTCATACCACATTCACTTTCTTTTTTCTTTCTTTTTTTTCTTTTCTATTATTCACACATCTTGGTCACCATGTCTGAGTTTATGTCCTAATTGTTTCTTGTCTTGTTTCATATGTCAATATTTGTTAATGGAGATAAGTTAATTAGCGGTTTAAAAAAAAAGGATTCATTTATGAAATTCCAGCAACTGTGTTGTGCATGTATATGTGTGTGTGTGTGGGTGTATCTGTGCATGATGGTATAATGTGCCTGTCTATATGGTGATGAGTACTGTTAAAAAAAAGAAGTGTTTTTGTTGGTTTTTGTTGTTGTTTTTGTTTGGAGCCTATGTAATACTATGTTGATGTGTACTGTTATGGTGTCTTTTGGGCTATTGTTTGTAATGTTTGATGCCGCAGGTGTGAATGGTACGTGTATGCATTTTCTTGTGCCCCCAGGTTTTTTTGAAATAAAGTTGATTTGATTTGATTTGATTTTGATTTGATTTGATTTGTGAATCTGCAAGAGTATTTGGGATAAGTTAGTTAAAGAAACCAAAACTAGATAGTAAGATAACTGATAACTGAAATGTACTAGTCTATCTATATAATTAAGTTTGGTAACTGGTCTTACGACAATAAACATTGTTGTCAAAAATGACTTCACAGAGGGCAAATTTAAATGGCTTGCCATGTGTGCGTAACAAAACAGAGGGTAGGGCCTATCATATTTTCCCCCCAAAAAATCAATCTAGTTTCATTATGACTAGCGCAACGCTGAGTACCAGTAACGCCTAGTAACGGTAACGCCAAGTACTGGTAACGCTGAGTACAGCAAATTTGAAGTGATTCGGTTAAGAAACGGCGGAGTCGTATAGCGCGCGTGTTTCTGAACCGATTCGCTTCCGGTTTGGTACACGGATAGTCACTGTCCCCAGTCATGTTCATGGCAATCAGTCCAGAAACACCGGAGATACGGGCGCCGAGAGGCCGGCGGATGCGCGTTTCGCGCATTTGCCGAACCGCGCAAATGACACGGCCGCCTCGGTTGCCGTTGCCATCGCCCCGTTAGGGCTCACAGCAAATTTGATCGAAAAACGGCGGAGTTATAAGGCCCGTTTTGTGTTTCACACACAGACACACACACACACACACACACACACACACACACACACACACACGGACACTTGGCTTATTACTATATGACTAGCGCAACGCCTAGTACTGGCAATGCACCGTACTGTAACGCCTAGTAACGGTAACGCCAAGTACTGGTAACGCTGAGTACAGCAAATTTGAAGCGACTCGGTTAAGAAACGGCGGAGTTATAAGGCCCCGTTTCCCGTTGGCGCTGCTGTGAGAGAGTGACGCGCTCTCCCGATTCTCTTCCAATTTGCTGCCAGGCTTTGCCCGGACCATAGCAAGCCTGACAGCAAATTTGAGGCGATTCGGTTAAGAAACGGCGGAGTTATTCGTAAAACGGTGAAGCGGCGTATAGCGCGCGCGTTTCTGAACTGATTCGCTTGCGGTTTGGCACACCGAT
>CM065700.1:30499942-30522442 GCA_017654935.2 Phymorhynchus buccinoides | reverse complement strand
TCATATGTTCCTCCTCAACTGACAAATCAAATATGTTGAACAAATAGAAGGTTTTTGAGGGAAAAGGGTGCGGGCTGCAGCCCCCTAAGCTCCCCTCGTAGGTCCGGCCCTGTGCGGGCCTCCTCATTCCCTGACGGACCGCAGTGGGCAGGGATCCACTGGACAGCGACCTGGCTGTGTCCGTGCGAGGTTGCACGGCATAATCGTGGCTCGCCGACGTCGAGTATTATGCTGACCCACATTGAGTCACACAAGCGCATAATTAACCACTGACTTGAACGTAGCTGAACAAAGACCTATCCCAGCTGACAGTGACGACAATGACATTGACCCAATCATCAGTAGGGATGAACTAACACGGCTGTGGCGTGACAAAAACAGAGCAAAGTCATTGCCGTTATTGATGCATCATCGAAGAAGGTCAAGATGTGTCCCCCCCACCCCCCCCCCCCCCCCCCTACATTTCTCGGCTCTCCCCGCATTTTCATACTTGCCTTTCTTACCAAACATTAAGCTGTATTTTATTAACCTTTTCAGCTACTTATCTTTGTTGAATAATTAATCGCAGTCATGATAAAGGCCATTATCTAATAGGTCCCCCCCCCCCCTCCCCTATGTAGTGCAGTACACACAACAGCCGCGGAGCATTTGTGACAGTCCTGGTTCATTGCGTTTTTTCGTCTTGCCTTTATCTTCTACTAGTATTGAATGCATGTGTTTAATTATGTAAATGGATGAAAATTAGTGTTAAATATAGCAAACGAGAGAGGATGAAGTACTCAATCTGCAGTAAGAAAGGCAAGACTGAAAAATGGAAACAACCGAGAAATGGAGGAGGGGGGGGGGGGGGGCGCATCTTTACCTTACGTTCATTGCAAGACATCCCAAAAATGAAGTCCTGTTGTCGTAATGTGTGTGCGTGCGTGTGTGTGTGCGTGCGTGCGCGTGCGTGCGCGCGCGCGCGCGCGTGCGTGCGTGCGTGCGTGCGTGCGTGTGTGTGTGCGCGCGTGCGTGCGTGCGTGCGTGCGTGCGTGCGCGCGCGCGCGCGCGCGCGCGCGCGCGTGTGTGTGTGTGTGTGTGTGTCTGTGTCTGTGCATGTTTTGCTGTCCTTGTTATCAGTGCACAACCCCTCTTTATCGGTCAACGACTTGGCTACAGACGTATAAGTTTGCGTTATGGGGAGCTGATTCACGGTCACGCGTTAATTGCCCGAATCGAATAGTTAACCTACAGTGTGCGCGCGTGTGTGTGTGAGTGTGTGTGTATGTATGTGTGTCTGTGTCTCTCTCTCTCTCTCTCTCTCTCTCTCTCTGTATGTGTGTGTGTGTCTGTGCGCGTGCGTGTGTGTGTGCGTGCGTGTGTGTATGTGCGCGCGTGTGTGTGTGTGTGTGCGTGTGTGTGTGTATTATTCCGGTTTGCAAACTTTAAAAGTTACACTTGGTTAAATATAATTGATGCGTACTTAGTAGGCCTAAGTGCCCTATTTATATTCCTGTAATAAAAAGACAAAAGAAGTAATGTCACACAGCAAGGCCCAATGGCTGCTTTGGGTACCAGCTATATACAGAGCGAAAACACGTGAAACCCGTGATTTTGACACGTCATCCGGTGGGGTCTTTAAAGAGCAGCCTCGATCGTGTATGGGGGGATTTGCATATGGGTCACACCGACCCAGAAAACAACAACAACGAGGGAGTTCATTTTGCTGGGTCATTTGGTCTTTAAAGGGGCACCCTGGCGGATGAGTTTTTTTTGCCAGAAACACGACGAGATCACCAGAAAGACAGCCTTTTCAAGGATCGGAGCACTCACTTTGCTCTGCTTTCCTAGAAATTAAGCCGTCAAAACGGCGATTCCTCCTTGGCGGAGATGCCGGAGAGAGAAGCCATTTTGGATGGGGGTGGGTGGAGGTCACTCATTGTGGTTGAAAGGTTTTCTTTTTTTGTAGTGCAGTTAAAAAAAAAATTATGGAGCTACAGTACTCCCCGTTTATAGTAATCTCGGTTATAAGAAATTTCGGTTACAGTAAAGGAAAGCACTGGTTCCCGGCCAAAGGTCTACTGTTTTATTACTAAATAGACCTCGGATGCAACACATGCATCAAATTAGGAAAAAGGATTTTCTCTTCAGGTTTTTTTCTGCCTTTCTTTTCTTTTCTTTTTCTTTTCTCTTTTCCCTTTTCCCCCATTCAATTTGTTTATAAGGGGACAAAAATCAAAATGTTTTCTTATATCTGAGTTTCGGATATAAGAAAACTTGGATATGGTAATAAGCAAAACATCATCTCCCTTCGATTTTCTTATAACCGAGTTTTGCTGTATTTTGATTTTATGATGTAAAACATGAGTCATAGGTCGCAAGTTTCCTTATTGTCCATTGGCATTGTACAAACGCAAATACAATATTGTCTTCCACTGTGTAAAGTAAGTTATACATCCAAATTAGAATATTGATTAAAAACAAGAAACAGAAATTTACATTTAAACAAATATGTTACTCTCACACCACACCCACTCATTCATCTGCTCTCCGCTACCTTGCTCGCTATCATGCAACTCACACCATGTCTGCCTTCATTTTTGTTTTTAAATTTCTGTTCTGTTCTTTCTTTTTTTCCTCCTTTGTTTTGCATTTTTTTCATGCACATTATGTAAAAGCATTTTTTTTCTTCGCTTTATGTTTCTGTTTGTCTTTTATTTTATTTTTTTCTCTTTTTTCTCTCATTCAACTCAGTTATAAGAAAAAAAAGAAAGAAAATGTTTTCTTTTATCCGAGTTTCGGATATAAGAAAACCCGGATATAAGAAAACAAAAAAAATATCTCTCTTCGATTTTATTATAACCGGGCTTTGCTGTAGCATCACGAAAATGGGATATTTTATTGCAGGCATGATAATCTATTATCAGGCATAATGTCTGTAGGCATAATGTCCAGTAGGCAAAATGTCCAGTGAGCATGGTGACCATAGGCATAATGTCCGTAGGCAAAGTGTCCGTAGGCGAAATGTCCGCAGGCAAACTGTTCGGTCATGGTGTGTGTGTGTGTGTGTGTGTGTGTGTGTGTGTGTGTGTTTGTGTGTGTGTGTGTGTGTGTGTGTGTGTGTGCGCGTGCGCACGCACGTGCGTGTGCATGCATGAAAAGATTCAAAGGCGATTCTGGAAGTTAGAGGTTGTACACTATATGCTTTTACAGCTAGTTTTGTTTTGTGCACAGGGAAATAGACCATGTATAAACCCAATCACCTTTTTGGACCTCAAACCATATGAGGAAGGGGTAGGATGGGTTTATATTTAGTATTTTACGTTAGCTTTGACTTTGAAAAACGTCATCGGATAAGATACAAAAATATCATCAAAACTTTACTATATCCGAACATCGTTTATAAGAAAAACCTGTTATAGTAAAGGGAAAGCCTTGCTCCCCTGCACTTTACTATAAGCGGGGTGTACTGTATTTCCTTTAACTCCTTTAGATAAACTGTATACAATTTAAAAAATAAAAAAAGGCTTGTATTGCGAACATTTCGTGCAAACGATTTGGCGGCCATTAAGAAAGAGACGGCACACGCCTTCTCTTTGGGTGAAATAATTTGACTTCCAGCACCTCCGCCAAGGAGGAATCGCCGATTTGACGGTTTGATTTGTAGCAAACCAGAGCAAAGTGAGTGTTGCGATCTCTGTAAAGGGTGTTTTCCTGGTGACCTCATCGTGTTTCTTACAAAAACTCATCCGTCAGTGTGCCACTTTAAAGCCTTTCGGAAGAGACGACACAAAAGCCTAGATACCGTGCGCTCATTTACTTCGCGCATGTTAAAGAATAAGCAGCAAGCACCAAGCAGCAACAGAGGAATTATCATTTAGGTCAAAGTTTACCCCCTCCTCAACCCCCACCCCCACTTCACCTTCAGTAAAGGGGGGGGGGGAAATGCATGGAAAATAACGGTTGCGCTGTACTAGCAGCGGTGCGGTCCAGCTGGGAACGACACCTTCTTCTTCTTCTTCTTCGTCTTCTTCTTCTTCGTCGTCGTCGTCTTCTTCTTCTTCTTCTTCTTTTTTTCGTCGTCGTCGTCGTCGTCGTCGTCGTCGTCTTCTTCTTCTTCTTCTTCTTCATCTTCTTCTTTTTCTTCTTCTTCTTCTTCTTCTTCTTCTCTTCATTCTTCAGCGTTCGATGTAGCTGGCAGCGTCAGACTTTCAAATTGGTCGCCATGACGAAGTCCACTGTCTTCTCCAGGTCGGTGCGGCTGCCCCAAAGCTGCACCTGCAGCTCCACCCTGCCCCCACCCCCCCCCCCACCCCCCGGCCAGGTTTGGCGTCGTAGAGCATCATGTGTTGGGCAGTGTTGTAGTATGTGTTCAGGGGTCTGGGATCCTGAACCACATGGACATTCATCGGTATGGGTGATTTTGAGTCGATTGAGGTGGCTCAGCAGTCTGCAGTGGCCAGTCCTCAGCCGGAAGAACGGCACCAAATTTCACATCTAGATATGTTAGACTATAGAACACTAGTGTCAATACATGCCAGTGCCATTGCCCAAACTCACTGAATGGCGGAGAGATGTGACATTGCTGCACGGCAGCAAAGATGAACAAGGATATCAAGTTATTCACGCATCACATGTATAACAATTTAGCAGAATCCAATATTCCAAATGTCAATTATATCAAACGAACACCGCAGGGCAGTGGCTGGATGCCTCGTGCCTCCATACGGGGAGCTGGACGACCCCACCCCTTCCACGAGTCTCTCCTCGTGGGGATACTCGGTGTGTGTGTGTGTGGGGGGGGGGGGGTTCTTTCGTAAACATAGTTCCCCCCGCCTTCTTGAAGTTATGTGCTTGCAACTTCCTCTAATCTGCCACTTAACTCTCTTTGACTAAACTCTGCCTTTTCCCTTTTTGCTTCCTACAATCTATTATCTTTCTGATTTATTGGCCCCATTCTCCTGCCCCTTTTTTCAGAAAAAAACCACATCTTCCAAATCATTTTCTCCTTTGAGCTCCTCCGAAATCAGAATGTGTCGGTTGTACGCAGCGGGGAGATCAGTGAAAACTGAAAACCAGACACATTTTGACCCATATGGCCTGGAACGTTTTGCCATCAAATTGACAACGTTTTGCCATCAAATTGACAACGTTTTGCCATCAAATTGACAACGTTTTGCCATCAAATTGACAACGTTTTGCCATCAAATTGACAACGTTTTGCCATCAAATTGACAACGTTTTGCCATCAAATTGACAACGTTTTGCCATCAAATTGACAACGTTTTGCCATCAAATTGACAACGTTTTGCCATCAAATTGACAACGTTTTGCCATCAAATTGACAACGTTTTGCCATCAAATTGACAATGTTTTGCCATCAAATTGACAACGTTTTGTCATCAAATTGACGTTTTGTCATCTATTCTTTAATCGAGCACGTGTGCGGTGGAGGGTAGCTCACGATTCTTGGGAGCACGTTTATTCGGAGCTTTTGTTCTCAACGATTACCTCACTCATGTTCACCCAACCGGAAAACCCTACAAGGTGTAACGTTTTCTGGGAGCATGACTAGCACGATTCCTGGGAAGGTCAATCTTTATTTCGATGATATATACATTTTGACTGTGAGTAATGTTGCTGAGAATCTGAGAAGTGGGTTCACTATATGGCTTTTATAGTGTTCAGACAGGTTTTTTTAAACTGTTTCAATGAACATTGCATGCTCGGAAGCATACTTTTGGTACCACATACCGCTAGACCCCCACACTATTGTTTGGCTGGGCTTGTGTGTGTGGGTGCACATGTATGTGTGTGCGACCATGCGCATGCATTTATGTAGGTTTGACTGACATTATGTCCACAGTCAAGATTGGTGGGGTGTATGTTTCATTTCGGACAATGCTTGTGGCGAAAGATACAAGTTTGGGGTGGTGTTACGGCCTACAAGGACGACGAAGAGGTCGGAGAGTTGCAGCTCTGTCATTCGTCCCTATCCAAAGCTTGGATGATGCCTGGGTTGACATCCAGGCAAGCACACCAGAGACCCCTCTGACGACCCAGTTCAGTGACTATTTTGTAGAGACATGGTTAGACGACATCAGCAGCAGGTTTCCCCGCCAGATGTGGAATCACCATGAGAACATGGACCAAGGTTCTATCCGAACAAACAATAATCTGGTATCTAGGCATCGCACTCTCAAAAGCTTGGTGTCAAACGCACACCCCAACACTTTCCGAATTGTACAGACTCTTCAGGAGGAAGTTGCAAGGACGGAGCATGAACTGCGTGCTCTGAGACAAGGGCAGAACACAAGGAGACCAACAAAACTGGCACAAAGCGAACACACGGATGACATAAATGGAATATAGCAGAAACAGACCTAATGGCAAGAGAGAAGAGAAAGAAGAGCGGAGCTTTAATGACGGGGGAACATGTGGGTTTTGAGGTTAGCTTTGAAAGCAGAGAGGGTCGGTCGCTGACGGAGGGAGAGAGGAAGTTTGTTCCAGGAGGTCGGTCCTGAGACAGCAAAAAAGCGCCGACCAACAGTTGAAAGCTTATACCTACTAGGGATCTGGAGAGAAAGAGGGTCAGAAAACTGAACGTAAAGTGCGAGCTGGCGTATAGAGGGAAACGTTGTCGCGGAGGTAAGATGGAGCAGATTTAAACAAGACTCCATCAACAGGTATCATGCCGATAGTCGGCATGATCACTTCTGACGAGTGGGAAGCAAAGACTGTATAGGGGAAGACAAGCATCCGGTCTCTTTTCCATATATGAGTAGTGAGGACAGAAACACTGGTTATGTCCCTTTTAAACAGGACACATTTTACACGTCGATAGGCCAGTTGAATTCTCCGTTCAAGTTCCAGTCTGAGTTTTTGGATAGCCTCCACTGTGAATAGTGTACTGTCCCCACTAACGATAACTCTATCAGCCCGGTTCGCCGAGCTCTTAACTCCATCTTACCCTTTTAGAATCTTTGTGGGAAGCAAAAGGTCCTAATTATCGCAAAAGGAGCAAAGAAGATTTGATAGAACCTTGTGGCTTTCACCTGAGCAGAACGAGAGGACCTTCCTGCATAAAACCCTGTGTGTGTTGTTGTTGTTGTTCTTTAACCCTTTTGCCGCCAGCCATTTTTTCAGCCCCCCCCAAAATGCCATTAAACTTAACTAAGAAGAGAAAACAAATATCTGCAACATTGTGAATTCCTCTGTGACATATTTAAGACTAGGCCTATCCTCACCTCCCAAAATAAAGTAAATAGGGTCTTCGGATAACAGGCGCTGATTTGATGCCTTTTAGTGACATGGGTGTTAAACCATTATGGTGCATACATGCGACATTGGCGGTGAAAGGGTTAATAAATCCACTTCCCTGCCTTGCTACGAGATAGTCTCATAGTGTATGATGTCATTGATGATGTCATAACTTTTGATGTCATAAGCCTGGGATGATGTTTTTGGGCTTAGATAAGCCAGAAAAGATATATCTCAAGACCATTTTTCTCAGATTGAGTCTAACAGATTTGTTTTAAACATTATGAAAAAAATTTAAATCGATAATTTCTCTGTTTTCCTCTGGCAGTGAAGGGGTTTTAATGCTTTGCACTAAAACTGATGTTCGACAAGAGAGGCGTGTGCTTCCGTGCGTGCGTACGTGCGTGTGTGTGAAACAACTGCGATGTGCAACCACATTAATTGTATAATAGTATGTAGTAGAATTCCCTACAGGTGTGGTATTTGTCTCTACTGTGTGTACTTACTTGCCTTTGTGTGTTGTTGCATTCTTTCTTTTTTATATTCGGTGTCACTGTTATCAATGCACAATGCCTCTTTATCGCTCAACGTATGTGACACTGAAAAACGTGTGTAGGCCCCATATGTGTGAAGAACCTGATACACGATCACGTTTTGTCCGATTGGGTTTTTAGCCTAGGGGAAGACGGGGTAAAAAGCGCAATTATCTCATGAAATGAAGCAAATTTCAGTCTCATTTTGCCCATGAGACGAGCGTTAATGTCTAGCATTCGTCTCATGGGCAAATTTGACTGAAATTTTCTTTATTTCATGAGATAATTGGGGTGGGCTTCTTACCCGCCCATGCGCTTTTTACCCCGTCTTCCCCTACATACAGAGAGAGAAACTTGAAACTTTGAAAAACTTTATTACACAAGGATTGAGGTTTTAGGCCAAGCCTATTCTTCCAATCTGTCCCTGGGACGAACACAAAACTAATTTAGTATAAAACTATAAGGCAAACAGATATTATGGACATTTGTTTTATTTTGGTATTTGGTATATTCTAGTGTTTGCATAAGGATGCAAAATATCATCGTAAACAAAGCTTACGCTATACAAAATAAACATGTGAATAACACGTCGGGAAAACAAACAAGAAGAAGAAGAAGAAGAGAGAGAGAGAGAGAGAGAGAGAGAGAGAGAGAGAGAGAGAGAGAGAGAGAGAGAGAGAGAGAGAGAGAGAGAGAGAGAGAGAGAGAGAGACGCGTCAGACGCTTCAGACATTGTGTTTTTCACAATGGCGCAAATACAGCCTTTATGTCAATGTGGTGAACTTTGTTACTTGCAGCGCCGAAATTAGGGAACATAAACCATGAACTCAAAAAAGCAATAATAAAAATGAAAATAAAACCTACTTATTATGAAAAGTGAACAAACGGATTAAACATACCAATAATTCAGAAAAAGAATTATAATAGCAAGCTGAAACCAGACATGAAAACAAACAAACAAACAAACAACGAAACATTTATATAACATACACAAGATTATCAAGCTCATATAACACGAGACATGACACAATGAGGACGCATTACTTTCATACATCATAAAATACGCATTCTCTTTTTTCTGACATTAAATGCTTCTGCAACATATTTGGCTAACAAAACCGTAATAATAATAATAATGAAAATTTATGACGCACTTACCTCCCGATAAAACCAGGAGCCCTAGGCGTTTACAATGACAAATAGTTCAAAGTTAAAAGTAGTAATAAAAGACTTCATATAAGCGTCATAAAATATTTACATAGCACTCAATTCATAAATCGACACATGCACACGCACACACAAACATAACCAAATGTCTAGTAGTAGTGTTTTCATCATTGGAAGATAATTAACTACACAGATCATGATTGTTATACATAAATCTGAGAGAGAGAGAGAGAGAGAGAGAGAGAGAGAGAGAGAGAGAGAGAGAGAGAGAGAGAGAGAGAGAGAGAGAGAGAGAGAGAGAGAGAGTGAGAGAGAGAGAGAGAGAGAGAGAGAGAGAGAGAGAGAGAGAGAGAGAGAGAGAGAGAGAGAGAGAGAGAGAGAGAGAGAGAGAGAACTCTCGAACTCGAACTCGAAAATTTTAATGAATAGGCCTCACTGCCCGTGTCATGTGGGAGGGTGGGGAGGGGGATTACATAAGGCATAATAACATTATTATCAAAACATTCCATCATTGGAAATGCAAACACAAACAACCAAGGAAATAATGAATAGACAAACAAACCAACACACCAAATACATGGATGACTAAACACAGAAATAAGTAAATAATTAGTTAAACAAATAAATAAATAGAATACCCACCATCTTATTCAACAGTTAAACAAACAATCAACCATTATTTGTGAAATAATAATAGAAAATAATACTCAGCAATCAATCAGCTACTATTTATCAACATAAACAAATCAACCTATAATCTGAGGAATAATCTACCTTAAAACATAAATACATGGATCAACCTAACCAGCCACAGTTGACGATTTAAACATGAACCAATCTACTAGTCATGTGATAGATAATCAAACTATCAATAAATAAATCGGTTAATATTATCAATTAACATATAAATCAGACTAATAAACAATCAATCAACTACCCTTTAACTTTCCTGTAGACGAATCAAACATTAGAGCCATCAAATGCCAACTCTATTAAACCAGTTGATCAAATCAAAAGACGATCTACAGACCGACAATCAGATGATGAACACATTCTCATGCTGTGTGAATGACACGTTATAAAAGGGAAGTAACACAAAAGACAAAATATGCGAAACAGGTTCAACACACACAAGATATAACATGCGCGTCCACTTCATGGAATATGATGACTACAATAACTCTTAAAGACTGTGGATAATCAATGATTTGCTGTTCAGAGACATGAATTTAAGAGGGGGGGGGGGGGGGGGGGGGGGGGGGGACAGCGAATATATGCATACTCAATATGCGTACGTCTAGCAACTCCACTTTTGCTGCAAATACATTGATGTACAAGGGGTTATGGACACGTAGTTCACAGTGATAATGAGCATAGACATGACAGATGTATGAGGCATTAGAAATAACCACAATGCATGCATGCAAAGGTTATACAAAAAACTCGTCGATCTGCACAAGTAGAGTAGATATATCAGATCATGCAGACCGTAATAATGTTGCATAAAATGTTTTATGCAAGGAAGGACAGGGAAATGGAAAAATACGCATCGCACTCACAAAATCCAAAGCCCACATACTAGCACACCAAGGCACTATGCAAAACGAAACAACCGATTATACGCAAACCCTGGCACCACCATGTAAACAATATATGACAGGATAATCAGAGAGCGTGTACACAATCTAGCTTAAGCACAGCAAATAACGGATACTAATAGATTTCATTTTCAAGTGATGGAAAATAGACCGGCAGAATCGTAAATAGTCTTTAATATGTTTGAAAATCTATGAGGTTTTCACCATGTTAACACGCATTTCTTACAACAAACGCTTTAGAAATGAATAAAGCCAATTTTGTACACATTCTAGAATCAGAAAGCAGTAAGGTTAGTCTGAAAGCATTGGGATGAGTATAATATTTTTGTGGAATAAACGCTTCACGTAGGTTACTATATCGAGGGCATACCAATATAAAGTGCAGTTCTGATTCGGGTACAGTAGGGCAAAATGGACAGTCAATGTTGGGTTGTGTTTTTGAGTAACGAAATCTATGACATTTTAATTGAGAAACGCCAAGTCTCATTCTCGTCAAGTGTTTACGCACCATTGGATTCTTAATAATACACATGTAACTGGGAATACCTTGTAACAATCTGAAAGAAGAATATAGCTGATATCTATCTTTTGTAGTAATAAGTGCGTCATGATTTTGTAGGTAACTATCAATCAATCTTTGCTTAAAGAGTGACAAAAAAGATTTAACGTGTTCCACCCCTTGATTTTCCCATACGTAACCAAAGCCCTGCCTATATAATGTGTAACAAATATTACTTACCCAGTTATTTTTTACCAAGACAGTGACGACTGTGGAGCATGACGTAAGCTTTTTTTAGGAAGGCGGCTCTCTTCCATTCTTGTCAGTTTTAACCAGTATCTCACAGAGTTAGTAAATGTTTGAATCTGAGAGAGAGAGAGAGAACTCAGAACTCAGAAACTTTATTTTACAAGGAAAAGAATTTAGGCTGGGCCTAGTCTTCCATTCTGTCCTTGGTTCTAAGCATGCAATACATAACTAATACTATAAATGAACATTGAGACACAGGAACATCGCCAAAAACAATAACAAAAATAATAACAACAAACAGTAATATAGCAAGACATGGTAGGCAGAGCATCAACATAAGCAATAAAAACAAATAAAATAGAAAACTAACCAACCAAAGTAATAGATTAAAAACACCTCTATTACTACAATATACTTCTTCTACTACAATTACTACTACTAGTGTTAGACGGAGCAAAAAGCCCATGGGCGGGTAAGAAGCCCACTCCAACTATGCCACAAAACAAAGCAAATCTCGGTCACATTCTGCCCATGAGACAAGTGTAAATGTTTAGCATTCGTCTTATGGACAAACCCGACCGAAACCCGCCCCACTCCATGAGACAACCGGCACGGGCCCTCCACCCACCCGCTCATGGACCCTCTACCCCGTCTTCACCAACTATTACTATTACTTCCACCACCATCACCACCACCATCACCACTACCACTACTACTACTACTACTACTACTACTACTACTACTACTACTACTACTACTACTACTTACTACTACTACTACTACTACTACTACTACTACTACTACTACTACTACTACTACTATTACAATTACTATTACAATTACTATTACTACCTCCATCACCATCACTACTACTACCACTACCACTACTATTACTACTAGAGTGCCACAGTAATGTAACAATAACACGGTACGCAGAACATCACCATCAGTAATAAGAACAAGCAAAACAGAAACCAATCGGCCAAGCAAAACATAAATGAAGAAAGAAAAGAAAAAAATGACTTCCACCACAACTTACTTCATCATCATCTACTACTACTACTACTACTACTACTACTACTACTACTACTACTACTACTACTACTACTACTACAATTACTATTACTACCTCCATCACCATCACTACTACTACCACTACCACTACTATTACAACTAGAGTGCCACAGTAATGTAGCAATAACAAGGTACGCAGAACATCACCATCAGTAATAAGAACAAGCAAAACAGAAACCAACCGACCAAACAAAACATAAATGAAGAAAGAATAAAAAATGACTTCCACCACAATTTACTTAATCATCTACTACTACTACTACTACTACTACTACTACTACTACTACTACTACTACTAATAATAATAATAATAATAATAATAATAATAATAATAATAATAACAATAATAATAATAATCATCATAGCATCATAATAACACAAGTAGGCTAATGTAAATCAAATAAAAAGTAAAAGTAATCATAAAAGCATAATGACACAAGTAGCCTAATGTCAAACAAAAAAAGAAAAAACACACCAAGCAAACATAATCAGAGAAACAAAATGACAGCATTAGTCTAAACAGACAAAAATGGCTCGTGTGTGGTGCATTAAGTGATAGTAAAGTTTTAATGGATGGGATTAAGGAGATGCCCCCGTAAGTTAGATTTGAAATTTGATACTGACGAAAATGCCTTTACATCTGAAGGCAGTGAGTTCCAAGCATATGGCCCTGAAAAGGAAAAGCTTGTTTTGTAAAGGTCAATGCGGGTGCGTGGAAGAACATATTTATCAGAACGATAACTACATGTGGAAGGAGTTAAGAGATTTTCTAGGTACTGGGGTGTCAAGTTACTGTGGACTTTATACATTAGGACAGCTGTGTTGTACTGTAACTGGTGTTCAAGTGGCAAAATTTCAAGATTATGAAACTTTTCTGAAGTTGACAGAGATGGATCTGGCAGGATTAAGTTGATCGCTCTTCTGTGGAGCGATGCTAGTTTTTTTAGGTGTTTTTTTTTTTTAGCAGCATATGACCATAGAGTGGATGCATAGTTGATGTGCGAGAGGCAGTGGCCATAGAAGAACATTTTACGTGCGTCTAGGTCTAGGTAGGATTGAAGTCGTTTGAGAAGGAATAGGTTGCGTGCTAGTTTATTTCTAACGTGATTTATATGTGATTGCCAGTTGAGTTTGTCATCAAGTATGACGCCTAGAACTCGATGTTCATGGACTTGTTCGATATCGTTGCCATCAATAGTTAGGTTAAGGGAATGGCGTGTTAGTTGATGCTTTTGACGGGAGGTTACAACCATGCACTTTGTTTTCTTGGGATGAATTAACATAGAATTATCCTTGCACCATTTAGATACATCATGTAAGCCTGATTGAAGAGAGTTTTGGATGTCAGTTACATCTTCCGAACTGGAATGCAGGGAGGAGTCATCTGCAAAAAGATCGCATGAAACATTTGGGTTGGATATAGACAATGGAAGATCGTTAATGAAAATACAGAACAGTAATGGACCGAGGACAGATCCCTGGGGTACACCACATTTCACCTTGCCTGTAGAAGAGGACTCGCCATTACAAAAAAACGTATTGCGTTCTATTATCCAGATATGATGAAAGGAATGTTAGGGAGTGCTGGTTTCTGAGATAGTGTGATAATTTGTTGATAAGTATTGTGTGGTCGACAAGGTCGAAGGCTTTTCTTAGATCAAGAAAGACGGAACCAGTTAACTGATGTTTGTTTATTGCTGAGAGCCAAGAATCACACAAACGGACAAGAGCTGTGTGACAAGAATGGTGATTACGAAAGCCAGACTGAAGGGGGTGAAGGAGGTTGAAGTTTTCTAGATATTTAGATAGGTGACTGTGGACGTGCTTTTCTAGGGGTTTTGATAGCACTGACAGAAGTGAAATAGGTCTAAAGTTGCTTAGGTCAGAATTATCGTTTGTTTTGGGTATTGGGATAACATTAGCTGTTTTTAGGGCAGAAGGTATTGTTCTTAGGTCTATGCACAAATTATATATACATGTAAGGGGTTCGACAATGTATGGAAGAGAAAGTTTTAAAAGAGAGGCGTTTAACGTGTCAGGTCCCATTTATTTTTTATTCTTTAAACTAGTAATAAGAGCTCCTACTTCATGAACTGCTAGTAAAGGTATCTGAAAGGAGGAGTGTTGGTTTGTTCTCTCCTCGCAAAAGGTTTGGAGCAATGAGGGGACCGTGTATTTATCAGGGCATAAGGTGTCAGACTGCATTGTTGAACTAGCTAAGTTGAGGAAGTGCTCGTTGAATGAGTTAGGAGACCAGGTGTAGCTGTGGTTTTGTTTAGTGCAGTTCTTGTTACTGAAAGTATTTATTGCTCGCCATAATGAAGCCGTATCTTTGTTTGTGGCTAACATTTTATTAAAGTAGTTTCGCTTTGACACTTCAATAAGGTCAACTACTTTATTGCGTTGTTTCTTGTATTCAGTCTCCTTCTTTTCTCTGTCAAGCTTGTGTTTCTCTTTGGCAGAATCGGAGAGATGCGCATTATCAGAGAGAGAGAGAGAGAGAGAGAGAGAGAGAGAGAGAGAGAGAGAGAGAGCAGAGAGAGAGAGAGAGAGAGAGAGAGAGAGAGAGAGAGAGAGAGAGAGAGAGAGAGAGAGAGTAGGGAGAGAGAGAGAGAGAGAGAGAGAGAGAGAGAGAGAGAGAGAGAGAGAGAGAGAGAGAGAGAGAGAGAGAGAGAGACAGAGAAGAGAGAGGAGGGAGAGAGAGAGAGAGAGAGAGAGAGAGAGAGAGAGAGAGAGAGAGAGAGAGAGAGAGAGAGAGAGAGTAGGGAATGCACTGTGAATCAAGAGCTTTGCGGTGACTCTACTTATGAAAAAGTCTCCAGAGCGCGATGGCACAAAATGAATGATAATTAATTCACATTATATAATATTAATAAGGCTTATTGTTTTATTTTTGTTAAGTACATGTGTACTTTTTAGAGTAGCCCGCCCCGTGGGGATACCGGGGGGTCTTTTGTATAAATAGTTCCCTACCTTCTGGAAGTTCTGTGTTTGTAACTTCCTCTAATCTGTCACTCTCTTTGACGACTGTGCCTTTTCCCCTTGCTTGCTTACTGCCATCTAGGCTTAGGCTACTATCTTTCTGCCTTTCCGGTCCATTCTCCTGCCTTTTTTCAAGAAACACTTTCAAAAAGATTTCCTCTAGCCGAAGACGGACATGCTGGGCCTAATTATTTCTTACTTATGCGCACAACGGCAGCATGATGCATCTACGCTCATAATTGACAGGAAACTGTCTGAGCGATCGAAGAAGAAGAAGAAGAAGAAGAAGAGTAGGCCGGGTTCACATTAGACGCGTAAGTTCCGTACGGAAAACCCTAAATAAATGGAACAAAGAAGAATAAAAGCTTACGCATAATGGGGAAATTCGGACACGTGCGCAAATCTTTTCCCTTCTTAGATTCACTTATTTATGGATTGCGCACGGGTTTCCGCATGGAATATCCGCTTATGTGTGTACACGGCCTATTCTTACACAGGGTCATGATGATGACGCCATAAACGAATGATGTCATGTTTGTGATGTTTAAAAACAAAATGACTTCAATTTATGAGCGAGTCATTTCAGAATGTTGGTAATAGACCAGTGTCTATTCTACAGGCAATGTTGTTGATGCAGAAATATTGCCAAGCTTGATAGGTATACATGTGAACAGAAGAAACTGTAGACAGGTGAGGAACCCTATAAAAAATAATAAAAAAGTGGTAGTAAAGGTCAAGATGTGCCACCCCCCTTACCTATTTCGGTTAATTCTATTTTTCCGTTATTGCCTTTCTTACCATACATAAAGCTGTATTTTAGGAACATTTTTAGCTAATAACCTTTTTGGAATACTAACCCTATCCCTAACCCTAGCCCTAACCCTAACCCTACCCCCCACCCTATAAGACGGGAAAACGCAACGAACCACAACTGTGACAAATCGCGGTGTACTGCAGTACATAGTGGGGGGTAGGGTTAGGTTTAGGGCTAGGGTTAGGGATAGGGTTAGTATTCCAAAAAGGTTATTAGCTAAAAAATGTTCCTAAAATACAGCTTTATGTATGGTAAGAAAGGCAAAAACGGAAAAATAAAATTAACCGAGAAATGCAGGGGTGGGGGGGGGGGGTGGCACATCTTTACCTTGGACAAAAAAGCTAGTACCAGGTGTACCTTCTACATCGAAGACTAGGTCTACAGCACCAGATTTACTTGTCCCTAAAGCCGGCGACAGACTGTCACTATGTCACATAGTATGTGACTGCCTCATGTGGCTCGATCAGGTCGTGACGTTTCACCTCATTTGCACACCATGCTGCTCGATCAGTCTGACTCAGTCGGGCCCAGTCAGGTGACAGGGCCGAATAGGGCGGGTTCTAAATTTCGAGTCTGATCGAGTCAGATGGCTTGTGACCTCTTCTGTGCGGGAAACAAAATTTGATCAACGTCACGACCTGATCGAGTCATATGAGGCAGTCGCATAGTCTGTCTCCAGCTTAAAGCCGACGACAGACTTAGACTATGTGACTGCCTCATGTGACTCGATCAGGTCGTGACGTTTCATCTCATTTGCACACAATGCTGCTCGATCGGTCTGACTCAGTCGGGCCCAGTCAGGTGACAGGGCCGAATAGGGCGGGTTCTAAATTTCACTGATCGAGTCAGATGGCTTGTGACCTCTTCTGTGCGGGAAACAAAAGTTGGTCAACGTCACGACCTGATCGAGTCATATGAGGCAGTCGCATAGTCTGTCTCCCGCCTATGACTCAGTATGAGGACGTAAAACCTTCTACTAACAACAACAACTGTGCAGAGGAGGGGGGCGCGCTGGGTCGTCGTCAACCGACACCGCCAGACGTCCAGCGTAGACTCCATAATTATATGAGCAGCTGAACTGGTCCCCGCTATCAGAGCGAAGAATAAAAGGCACGTCTCACCAACTTCTTCTTCTCTTACAACTTTATATATAAGTAATGTCCCATATGTTCTTTTAAAGAGCGGGAGGACGTAAAGCATAACCGACTTCTTCTTCAAGTTCCACCATAGGAGAATTGGTGGATCAACTCCTCCAGAAAACCGCCAGCCCCCAGCCCTCCAACAAGATCTACTCGTTTCCTGCATGCTGAGGCGTACCAACTGCCAGCATGCAGGACTCTGTTCCGCTAGCCGTCCTTCTTCCCTCGGACCATTGCCGAGTGGAACCTGCTCCCGTCTGCGGCAGTGTCATCAGCCACAGTGGGAGCCTTCAGAGGCCAGATCATACCCCCACTCTCCCCCCTCCCCCTCCCCCCTCCCCTCCCCCCCCCCCCCTCTCTACCCCTCATACCAAGCCAAGACTTTAAACCAGAAGCCTAACCTAAGCGCAGAAACCTTTTTCCCAAGTTAATCTTCAGAATCTTCAGTACGATGAAGGTGGAAGTTCAAACGAAGAAGAAGAGGGGGCCCCAGTTACCGTAGATAGTCTATACTGGCCCTACTGGGGGTCGACTAGACTAGTCCAGCTGTTCTTCACCTAACTGGGTTTTTTTGTAACCCTTTTTTTAACATTATTGATTGTTCGTTGCATCTCAACCGACATAAGGGGAGTAACTATTTGTTTCGAGTGCGCATGCGTTGCTTCAATGGCAGAAACGGTGATATAAGTTGCTTCAATGGAAGAAACGGCGAAATAAGTTATAAAAGCAGACACAAACACATGACAGGGTGCTTGGCAGTGAATGTCTTTGCGTTTGGTGGGAGTGTAGAGTGATGTCTTGGGGGGCGAATGTATGCCATTTTTTGTTCTCTATAAAAGCAGACAAACACATGATAGGGTGCTTGGTTTACATCCCCAAGTAAAATCTCAATGCCCCACAAGGCCGAAGAGGGCGTAAAGCATTATTTTATCACAGGGTGCTTGGCAGTGAATGTCTTTGCGCTTGGTGGGAGTGTAGAGTGATGTCTTGGGGGGCGAATGTATGCCATTTTTTTGTTCTCTTTTGTATTAGACTTATGAGGGCATAGGGCCCGATGGCTTGGAGTGAAAACGGACTATCTTTAGATAGTCCATTGACGTATTATTGGACTTATTACACAAACTAATAGCTTGTATCAAACAATGACTGCAGATAAATAAAAAGGGGGTTACGCTTTTTATATTTCTGCAGTCTTTTTTTTATACAAGTTATTAGTTTTCGTAATATGTTCAATGGCTTGTACCCGGGTACGTGTCGTCATATCCGGCCACAAGGAGCGCCATATTATGGGAGACCGCCATCTTAGTCAGTAACTTTGTTTGAAAAATGCCAGATCGATGCTGCGTATTTGGCTGTTCCAATTCGAAACTTATCTAAACTGTATTTATAACATCTGGATGTTTTTTTTGTACACATTTAGATAACATTTTCACTTTGCTTACACACAAATAAGGACTAAGATGGCGACACTTCGGTTGGAAGGGTCGAGATGCGCACGCAGGTGGAGGGGGGGGGGGGGGGGGGGGGGGAGCCATAATATGTCAATGGACTAGATCTATCTAAAGATAGTCAGTTTTGACTCCAAGCCATCGAGTTACGATCTCTTACAAACGTACCTGTTCACATGTCGGGTGGGGTTTTTTTTTGGGGGGTTCTGTGAGAACAGCGATGTCCAAGGGCGTGGTGACTCGGGTGGTGGACCGCCAAGGCAACACCCTGCGATCTGGCGACATGGGGGGCGACTTCTTCGTTCCCGCCTTTCCCAGCATCCAGGACTTCAGTCAGCACGCTCGTGACGTCAAAGCGATGACGATGCACCCTGGTGACGTCATTCTCGCCAGTTACCCCAAATCAGGTCAAATACCTTTATCATTTGATTGTGGGCAGAAATAGAAGCCTAGTCACAGAAGATAAAGTAAGCCCAATAAATAAAGAAATAGTCTAGTATTATGTGTAGTATACAGTGGAACCTCCCTTATAAGACCTTAAAAAATCATCCAAAATGAAGTCTTATATGGGAGGGGTCTTATAAGGGAAGTAATTTTAATACTTACAAAGAAGGACAATGTCTCAGAAAAGTAGGTCTTATATGGGAGGGAGTCTTATAATGGGAGGTCTTATAAGGGAGGTTCCACTGTGCCAGCATTATTCAGTTTACGTGAAAAGGCTTCTCTTTGATTAGGGGAAGACGGGGTAAAAAGCGCATGGGCGGGTAAGAAGCCCACCCCAATTATCTCATGAAATGAAGCAAATTTCAGTCTCATTTTGCCCATGAGACGAGCGTTAATGTCTAGCATTCGTCTCATGGGCAAATTTGACTGAAATTTTCTTTATTTCATGAGATAATTGGGGTGGGCTTCTTACCCGCCCATGCGCTTTTTACCCCGTCTTCCCCTAAACATCATTATTATAGTAGGGCCTATTCGAATCGAGTCTTGGTAGACCAAAGTTGAGATTTAGGGACACCCTCAAAGTGTCCCTAAAGAACTTCAACATCAATGTCTCCTCATGGGAAACCCTGGCACAGAACAGACCAGCATGGCGTGGTGCAGTAACAAAGGGAGCCACCACTGAACTTCGAACCCTGGCTAAAAAAAAAGGATTCCAGGGGTCATCCCGACATCCGAAGCACTTGAACACTATGGTACAAACGCATCAGCTAGGGATGAGAACATTACGTGTGTGACCATTTGTTTTATTACACACACCCCGCCACGCGAGCAGCCACACTCCGTCTTCGGGGAGATTTCGGAGACCGACGATGTCATGCTAGGAGCTTGTCATGGCTACAGACAATCCCCGCGTAGCTATGCATAGCGGGGCGGGAAATATGGGGAGGGAAATTGCAGCAAATTGTACTCTTTTTTTTCCTTCTAAATATATAACATGGGTGCAACTCTTCCTGGTATACAAGGATTTCCTGTTTTTGAATTTTACCAGAACAGGAACTTCCTTTTTTTTTTTAAATTTGTCAAACAAGATCTTTGTGTGTCTACTGTATTTTTTCAAACACTTTAAAATAAGCATTTTGCATAAATTGTGGGAAAAGCCAACTAAAATACCTTCATAAGTCAATTTTTTCGTCAGCTGCAAGGGGACATTACCCCTGGACCCCGGCCTTTCAGGGGGTTTTTCATTTTGTGTAGTTACACCCATGAGTGCATCCCATAAGCGCGCGTTTTACCTACTCTCTAAAAGCGCGCGTCCAAAAAATGAATCTAGAAAGAACGCAATGTTTTGTCCAATAAGCGCGCATCTTTGGAACCTAAGAAAGATCGAGGATGTCAAAAAGAGCGCGTTGCAAAATGTGATGTGAAATCCTAAACCTATCCCTAACCCTATCCCTAACCCTAACCCTAACTCTAACCCTATCCCTAACCCTATCCCTAACCCTATTCCTAACCCTATCCCTAACCCTATCCCTAACCCTATCCCTAACCCTATCCCTAACCCTATCCCTAACCCTATCCCTAACCCTATCCCTAACCCTATCCCTAACCCTATCCCTAACCCTATCCCTAACCCTATCCCTAACCCTATCCCTAACCCTATCCCTATCCCTAACCCTATCCCTAACCCTATCCCTAACCCTATCCCTAACCCTATCCCTAACCCTATCCCTAACCCTATCCCTAAACCCTATCCCTAACGTGGTGATGTGTTGAATCGTGGACATATCGAAAGTTTCTTTCTCCAAAACAGCAAGAAGACTGAAGTTTAGCAAACAGACGAGTGCACATGGTAAATGTCTGATGAGAACGATTTCACCTATGCGCGCTTATTAGCACGAAAACCACACATTCACGTGCGCTCTTTTTGGCATGAACACGCGCTCTTATTAGCATGCAAAATGCGCTCTTTTAGGCGCGCGCTTATTAGCGGTGCGCTCTTTTCCACTGCTCCGGCATCGATGTACTAATAATAACAAATAAAATAAAAGAATCGATCTTTCCTATCCTTTCCACTGATTGTAGGGACTCACTGGTTGTCCTCCATCGTTCACATGCTGATGGAAGGGAGCGCGGACAGTTATTTCAAGGACCAGCTGGGAGTTACGAGTTTCTTGGACAAAACCCCGATCACCGAGCAGACCATAGCACCGGCGGACAAACCCCGCTTCTTCATGACTCACCTCAAGTTCCAGTACCTGCCAACACAGGTTTAAAGACCCACCACGTCACGTGTCAAAATCACGGTTTTCACGTGTTTTCCCTCTTATAGAGAAATCTTTTTTTGACCAAGTCTGACTCCCATATAAATGGCCCCAAATTCAAACCGACACATCAGTTTAAAGAGCAGCCTCAATTTGAAATATGGGGAAATTTGTATGTGGGTCACAGCAACCCAGAAAAAAACCAAGGGACTTAATCGTGGTGTGTCACTGGGTCTTTAAGAAATCTTCCTAGCATAAGAGGGAATGTGGCACGTGACTTGGGGGGTCTTTAAACTTTTTTTTTCAAATAAAATTGATGTCGTTTTTGATGTCGTTTGCTTTTCCCATTTTTTTGCCCACCCGTCACGTTAATCCCTTGACTGCCAGAGAAAATTGTAGAAAACATCATTGTACAAATCGTGCCATGAAAAAGACAACTGGTAGAGCCAATCTGGCAAAATAGTCTGGGGATGATAACTAACTCTCTTGACTGAGTTAGAACACACACAAAAACCAGCATATCAGAGTTATTCCTCTTCATCTGATGACGTCATCAGTGATCCAATCAAGTCAGTACGTGATGCGTTATATGGCAGTCAAGGGGTTACGTGTGAAAGGGTTAGGGTTAAGATTAAAGAAGCTCCCTGACGGACACGGGGTTTTTTTGTTTGCAAGAAACACGTCGAGATCACCATAAAAGCACCCTTTACAGAGATCGCAACACTCACTTTGCTCTGGTTTCCTAGAAATCAAACCGTCAAATCGGCGATTCCTCCTTGGCGGAGGTGCTGGAAGTCAAATTCTTTCAATGAAAGGGAAGGCATGTGTTTCCCTTTTGTAATGGCCGCCTGAGTTCGACCAAATCGTTGGCACGAAATGTCCACAATACAAGCCTTTTTATACCGTTTTTATTCACGGATTTCTTGGGAAGCCGTATGGTGGCTGCCATTACTGTTACTAAAATTAACCCTTTCACCGCCAATGTCGCATTTTTGCAGCACAATGATTTAACAACCATGTCATAAAAACTCATGAAATCAGGGTCTGTTATTC
>CM065700.1:30483958-30493958 GCA_017654935.2 Phymorhynchus buccinoides | reverse complement strand
CTTCTTCTTCTTCTTCTTCTTCTTCTTCTTCTTCTCTTCTTCTTCTTCTTCTTCTTTCTTCTTCTTCTTCGTTCCTGGGATGTCTTCTTCTTCTTCTTCTTCGATCGCTCAGACAGTTTCCTGTCAATTATGAGCGCAGGTGCGTCATGCTGCCGTTATGCTCCTAACTAAGAAATAGCTAGGCCCAGCAAGTCCGACCGGCTGGAGTAAATGTTTTTGAAAGTGTTTCGTGAAAAAAAAGGCAGGAGAATGGACCGGTTAAGGCAGAAAGATAGTAGATGACAGTAAGCAAAGGGAAAAGACAGAGTCAAAGAGAGTGACAGGTTAGAGGCAGTTACAAGCACAGAACTTCCAGAAGGTGGGGGAACTATTTGTACAAAGGACCCCCCGGTATCCCCACGGGGGTCCTGGGATGTGCGTCAGACGGTTCGTGTTGGTGGCAATGATAAACTGGGCTGTGGTGAGCAGTTGTTCTCTGGGCCCCCCTACAGCTTCTCTTCCATTGTGGCACCCTCGGGCCCAGAACTGGATCCTGGCTTCCTAAGTGTAAGGGGGGGGGGGGGGGGGGCAGGACTGGAGGGTATGCTCGGGGGGGGGGGGGGGGGGGGCGGGCTGTTTGACACGGACAGTCTGAGGTGTAGAACAGGCCAAGGCGGTACAGATGGGAGTGGAGTCGGCAGTGTCCACACAGCTGTTCCGTCCCACACAAAGTCAAGCTATTTAGTTAAAAGACTGAATCTAGAAATCTTAGATAAAAACTGCACCAAGCTTTTGTCTGTAAAGATATTTTGGCTGTATGCTCTACATAGTATTTGAAATATATTTCCTCCCTCAGAGTTATGGTAAAAAACTTATTTTTGTTGAGCAGTATCAATCAACATATTTAGTAGAAATAATATACTTAGTATCACAAACATAAATAAGATTGCCCATGAGTGAAAATCTAGCAATATCCACTGAATATAAGTAATTTAGTCACATACTACAACATATTCTCGACTGTTATTTATGAAAAGTTACTTATAGTAAACTAAAGTTTGCTTGAAAAAACATGAAAATATAGATAAACTAAATGTTCCTCCCGAAACAGCTGTATCCAGTACGAAGCCTGAAGATGATGGTCTGCTGGTGGCGAGGTGGCTGGTGCTGTTGTCCACTGCTGTTTGAAATGCCGCTTGACCAGAGTTTTTGGCCTCTCTGTAGGAGACTCGCTGCTTTCACTGCTCCAATCCGCTGCCTGACTTGGCTAGACTTAAGGCCGGACCTAAGTTTTTAAAGGGTGGGGGCTAATTCATCGAAGGAGCGAATGTTGTATCTGTATTGTTGAATACTCGGGACTTTATTGGTGTTGCACTGCCTTCGGGCATTGCCTCCAGTATTGTTCCCACCATCTTTGTATTTACAAATGTCCCATAATTTATGTGCCTGTTCCAGACCGAATGTTGTTCCCACCATCTTTGTATTTACAAATGTCCCATATGTGTCTGTTCCAGACCGAGAGGACGTAAAAACACCATTTTTCGTTCGTTCATCGAAGGAGCGAAGCACCAAGACCCCTAGGGGGGTCCGGGGGCATGCTCCCCCGTAAATGTTTTAAATCCGAGAAGCAAAATAGTGCAATCTGGGCATGAAATAAAGGACTAATGCCATCACTGTTCATAGCCCTATTGAAACATGTTTTGAACCATTAGTACACATCATGCTGCTTCCACACTGTCCTACAAAAGGGGACGACCATAACACATACAAATACACGTGGCAATGTCATCATATGTTCCTCCTCAACTGACAAATCAAATATGTTGAACAAATAGAAGGTTTTTGAGGGAAAAGGGTGCGGGCTGCAGCCCCCTAAGCTCCCCTCGTAGGTCCGGCCCTGTGCGGGCCTCCTCATTCCCTGACGGACCGCAGTGGGCAGGGATCCACTGGACAGCGACCTGGCTGTGTCCGTGCGAGGTTGCACGGCATAATCGTGGCTCGCCGACGTCGAGTATTATGCTGACCCACATTGAGTCACACAAGCGCATAATTAACCACTGACTTGAACGTAGCTGAACAAAGACCTATCCCAGCTGACAGTGACGACAATGACATTGACCCAATCATCAGTAGGGATGAACTAACACGGCTGTGGCGTGACAAAAACAGAGCAAAGTCATTGCCGTTATTGATGCATCATCGAAGAAGGTCAAGATGTGTCCCCCCACCCCCCCACCCCACCCTACATTTCTCGGCTCTCCCCGCATTTTCATACTTGCCTTTCTTACCAAACATTAAGCTGTATTTTATTAACCTTTTCAGCTACTTATCTTTGTTGAATAATTTATCGCAGTCATGATAAAGGCCATTATGTAATAGGACCCCCCCCCCCCCCCTCCCCTATGTAGTGCAGTACACACAACAGCCGCGGAGCATTTGTGACAGTCCTGGTTCATTGCGTTTTTCGTCTTGCCTTTATCTTCTACTATTATTGAATGCATGTGTTTAATTATGTAAATGGATGAAAATTAGTGTTAAATATAGCAAACGATAGAGGATGAAGTACTCAATCTGCAGTAAGAAAGGCAAGACTGAAAAAGCGGAAACAACCGAGAATTGGAGGAGGGGGGGGGGGGGGGGGGGGGGCATCTTTACCTTACGTTCATTGCAAGACATCCCAAAAATGAAGTCCTGTTGTCGTAATGTGTGTGCGTGCGTGTGTGTGTGCGTGCGTGCGCGTGCGTTTGTGCGTGCGTGCGTGCGCGCGCGCGCGTGCGTGCGTGCGTGCGTGCGTGCGTATGTGTGCGTGCGCGCGTGCGTGCGTGCGTGCGTGCGTGCGTGCGTGCGTGCGTGCGCGCGCGCGCGCGCGCGCGCGTGTGTGTGTGTGTGTCTGTGTCTGTGTCTGTGTCTGTGCATGTTTTGCTGTCCTTGTTATCAGTGCACAACCCCTCTTTATCGGTCAACGACTTGGCTACAGACGTATAAGGTTGCGTTATGGGGAGCTGATTCACGGTCACGCGTTAATTGCCCGAATCGAATAGTTAACCTACAGTGTGCGCGCGTGTGTGTGTGTGGCTAGTGTGTGTGTATGTATGTGTGTCTGTGTGTCTCTCTCTCTCTCTCTCTCTCTCTGTATGTGTGTGTGTGTCTGTGCGCGTGCGTGTGTGTGCGTGCGTGCGTGCGTGCGTGCGTGTGTGTGTATGTGCGCGCGTGTGTGTGTGTGTGTGCGTGTGTGTGTGTGTATTATTCCGGTTTGCAAACTTTAAAAGTTACACTTGGTTAAATATAATTGATGCGTACTTAGTAGGCCTAAGTGCCCTATTTATATTCCTGTAATAAAAAGACAAAAGAAGTAATGTCACACAGCAAGGCCCAATGGCTGCTTTGGGTACCAGCTATATACAGAGCGAAAACACGTGAAACCCGTGATTTTGACACGTCATCCGGTGGGGTCTTTAAAGAGCAGCCTCGATCGTGTATGGGGGGATTTGCATATGGGTCACACCGACCCAGAAAACAACAACAACGAGGGAGTTCATTTTGCTGGGTCATTTGGTCTTTAAAGGGGCACCCTGGCGGATGAGTTTTTTGCCAGAAACACGACGAGATCACCAGAAAGACAGCCTTTTCAAGGATCGGAGCACTCACTTTGCTCTGCTTTCCTAGAAATTAAGCCGTCAAAACGGCGATTCCTCCTTGGCGGAGATGCCGGAGAGAGAGAAGCCATTTTGGATGGGGGTGGGTGGAGGTCACTCATTGTGGTTGAAGCGTTTTCTTTTTTTTTGTAGTGCAGTTAAAAAAAAAATTATGGAGCTACAGTACTCCCCGTTTATAGTAATCTCGGTTATAAGAAATTTCGGTTACAGTAAAGGAAAGCACTGGTTCCCGGCCAAAGGTCTACTGTTTTATTACTAAATAGACCTCGGATGCAACACATGCATCAAATTAGGAAAAAGGATTTTCTCTTCATTTTTCTTTCTTCTGCTTTCTTTTCTTTTCTTTTTTTTTCTTTTCTCTTTTCCCTTTTCCCCCATTCAATTTGTTTATAAGGGGACAAAAATCAAAATGTTTTCATATATCTGAGTTTCGGATATAAGAAAACTTGGATATGGTAATAAGCAAAACATCATCTCCCTTCGATTTTCTTATAACCGAGTTTTGCTGTATTTTGATTTTATGATGTAAAACATGAGTCATAGGTCGCAAGTTTCCTTATTGTCCATTGGCATTGTACAAACGCAAATACAATATTGTCTTCCACTGTGTAAAGTAAGTTATACATCCAAATTAGAATATTGATTAAAAACAAGAAACAGAAATTTACATTTAAACAAATATGTTACTCTCACACCACACCCACTCATTCATCTGCTCTCCGCTACCTTGCTCGCTCATCATGCAACTCACACCATGTCTGCCTTCATTTTTGTTTTTAAATTTCTGTTCTGTTCTTTCTTTTTTTCCTCCTTTGTTTTGCATTTTTTTCATGCACATTATGTAAAAGCATTTTTTTCTTCGCTTTATGTTTCTGTTTGTCTTTTATTTTATTTTTTTCTCTTTTTTCTCTCATTCAACTCGGTTATAAGAAAAAAAAGAAAGAAAATGTTTTCTTTCATCCGAGTTTCGGATATAAGAAAACCCGGATATAAGAAAACAAAAAAATATCTCCCTTCGATTTTCTTATAACCGGGTTTTGCTGTAGCATCACGAAAATGGGATATTTTATTGCAGGCATGATAATCTATTATCAGGCATAATGTCTGTAGGCATAATGTCCAGTAGGCAAAATGTCCAGTGAGCATGGTGACCATAGGCATAATGTCCGTAGGCAAAGTGTCCGAAGGCGAAATGTCCGCAGGCAAACTGTTCGGTCATGGTGTGTGTGTGTGTGTGTGTGTGTGTGTGTGCGCGCGCGCACGCACGTGCGTGTGCATGCATGAAAAGATTCAAAGGCGATTCTGGAAGTTAGAGGTTGTACACTATATGCTTTTTACAGCTAGTTTTGTTTTGTGCACAGGGAAATATACCATGTATAAACCCAATCACCTTTTTGGACCTCAAACCATAATGAGGAAGGGGTAGGATGGGTTTATATTTAGTATTTTACGTTAGCTTTGACTTTGAAAAACGTCATCGGATAAGATAAAAAATATCATCAAAACTTTACTATATCCGAACATCGTTTATAAGAAAAACCTGTTATAGTAAAGGGAAAGCCTTGCTCCCCTGCACTTTACTATAAGCGGGGTGTACTGTATTTCCTTTAACTCCTTTAGATAAACTGTATACAATTTAAAAAATAAAAAAAAGGCTTGTATTGCGAACATTTCGTGCAAACGATTTGGCGGCCATTAAGAAAGAGACGTCACACGCCTTCTCTTTGGGTGAAATAATTTGACTTCCAGCACCTCCGCCAAGGTGGAATCGCCGATTTGACGGTTTGATTTGTAGCAAACCAGAGCAAAGTGAGTGTTGCGATCTCTGAAAGGGTGTTTTCCTGGTGACCTCATCGTGTTTCTTACAAAAACTCATCCGTCAGTGTGCCCCTTTAAAGCCTTTCGGAAGAGACGACACAAAAGCCTAGATACCGTGCGCTCATGTACTTCGCGCATGTTAAAGAATAAGCAGCAAGCACCAAGCAGCAACAGAGGAATTATCATTTAGGTCAAAGTTTACCCCCTCCTCAACCCCCACCCCCACTTCACCTTCAGTAAAGGGGGGGGGGGAAATGCATGGAAAATAACGGTTGCGCTGTACTAGCAGCGGTGCGGTCCAGCTGGGAACGACACCTTCTTCTTCTTCTTTTTCTTCTTCGTCGTCGTCGTCGTCTTCTTCTTCTTCTTCTTCTTCTTTTTCGTCGTCGTCGTCGTCGTCGTCGTCGTCTTCTTCTTCTTCTTCTTCTTCATCTTCTTCTTTTTCTTCTTCTTCTTCTTCTTCTTCTTCTCTTCATTCTTCAGCGTTCGATGTAGCTGGCAGCGTCAGACTTTCAAATTGGTCGCCATGACGAAGTCCACTGTCTTCTCCAGGTCGGTGCGGCTGCCTCAAAGCTGCACCTGCAGCTCCACCCTCCCCACCCCCCCCCCCCCCCCCGGCAGGTTTGGCGTCGTAGCGCATCATGTGTTGGGCAGTGTTGTAGTATGTGTTCAGGGGTCTGGGATCCTGAACCACATGGACATTCATCGGTATGGGTGATTTTGAGTCGATTGAGGTGGCTCAGCAGTCTGCAGTGGCCAGTCCTCAGCCGGAAGAACGGCACCAAATTTCACATCTAGATATGTTAGACTATAGAACACTAGTGTCAATACATGCCAGTGCCATTGCCCAAACTCACTGAATGGCGGAGAGATGTGACATTGCTGCACGGCAGCAAAGATGAACAAGGATATCAAGTTATTCACGCATCACATGTATAACAATTTAGCAGAATCCAATATTCCAAATGTCAATTATATCAAACGAACACCGCAGGGCAGTGGCTGGATGCCTCGTGCCTCCATACGGGGAGCTGGATGACCCCACCCCTTCCACGAGTCTCTCCTCGTGGGGATACTCGGGTGTGTGTGTGTGTGTGTGGTCTTTCGTAAACATAGTTCCCCCGCCTTCTTCTTGAAGTTCTGTGCTTGCAACTTTTTTGTTGTTTTTTTGCATGACATTTTGTGTTGCCACGTAATAGGAAAAATTGGTCGAGCTGTGATTTAATGTACTCTAACTTACGGATTGCTTTAACTGACGGGTTTTTTGTTTTTTGTTGTTGTTTTCTCCAATAAAGTTGTATTGATATACTGTAGTATGCAGCGACTAGTTATGATACAGAGATACTAAAGAATATGTGATGTATTGTGTTCATAATTTTGTGAACTGTAGTGACATTGCATGCTGTAACCTTTGTCTAGTTGGATTGGAAGTGTTAGTCAAGGCTGTTTATCGAGCGCTTTTCTTGTGAATAGCATCTCGTTTTTTTGTTTTGTTTTTGTTTTTTGTTGTTGTTGGGTTTCTTACTTTCTTTTTTTTTCCCTCTTCCTTGTACCCCCATGGGGTTTTGTTGGAAATAAATTTGAAACTTGAAACTTGAACTCTAATCTGCCACTTAACTCTCTTTGACTAAACTCTGCCTTTTCCCTTTTGCTTCCTACCATCTATTATCTGTCTGATGTATTGGCCCCAGAAGAAGAAGAAGAAGAAGAGGAAGAAGAAGAAGAAGAAGAAGAAGGAGAAGGAGAAGAAGAAGAAGAAGGAGGAGGAGGAAGAGGAGGAGAAGAAGAAGAAGAAGAAGAAGAAGAAGAAGAAGGAGGAGGAGGAGGAGGAGCAGAAGAAGAAGAAAGAAGAAGAAGAAGAAGAAGAAGAAGAAGAAGAAGAAGAAGAAGAAGAAGAAGAAGAAACAGAAGAAGAAGAAGAAGAAGAAGAAGAAGAAGAAGAAGAAGAAGAAGAAGAAGAAGAAGAAGAAGAAGAAGAAGAAGAAGAAGAAGAAGAAGGAGGAGGAGGAGGAGGGAGGAGGAGAGAGAAGAAGAAGAAGAAGAAGAAGAAGAAGAAGAAGAAGAAGAAGAAGAAGAAGAAGAAGAAGAAGAAGAAGGAGGAGGAGGAGGAGGAGGAGCAGAAGAAGAAGAAGAAGAAGAAGGAGGATGAGGATGAAGAGGAGAGGATGAGGAGGAGGAGAAGAAGAAGAAGAAGAGAAGAAGAAGAAGAAGAAGAAGAAGAAGAAGAAGAAGAAGACGAAGAAGAAGAAGAAGAAGAAGAGAAGGAGGAGGAGGAGGAGAAGAAGAAGAAGAAGAGAAGAAGAAGAAGAAGAAGAAGAAGAAGAAAAAGAAGAGAAGAAAAAGAAGAAGAAGAAGAAAAAGAAGAAGAAGAAAAAGAAGAAGAAGAAAAAGAAAAAGAAAAAGAAGAAGAAACAAAGTTTGTTTTTTTTAAAACAAACTTTTGCCTCTCTTCCAGGAAAGAAATTGGCAACGTTTTGCCATCAAATTGACAACGTTTTGCCATCAAATTGACAACGTTTTGCCATCAAATTGACAACGTTTTGCCATCAAATTGACAACGTTTTGCCATCAAATTGACAACGTTTTGCCATCAAATTGACAACGTTTTGCCATCACATTGACAACGTTTTGCCATCAAATTGACAACGTTTTGCCATCACATTGACAACGTTTTGCCATCACATTGACAACGTTTTGCCATCACATTGACAACGTTTTGCCATCACATTGACAACGTTTTGCCATCACATTGACAACGTTTTGTCATCAAATTGACAACGTTTTGCCATCAAATTGACAACGTTTTGCCATCAAATTGACAACGTTTTGCCATCAAATTGACAACGTTTTGTCATCAAATTGACAACGTTTTGTCATCAAATTGACAACGTTTTGCCATCAAATTGACAAAGTTCTGCCATCAAATTGACAACGTTTTGCCATCAAATTGGCAACGTTTTGCCATCAAATTGACAACGTTTTGCCATCAAATTGACAACGTTTTGCCATCGAATTGACAACGTTTTGTCATCAAATTGGCAACGTTTTGTCATCTATTCTGTAATCGAGCACGTGTGCGGTGGAGGCTTGCCACGCTGGTTACACATTTTGTCGGAAGCTTTACAAATTCATGTAAGGGCTCCTTTAGTTAGGACCAAGTATGTATGTAATGTGCACGTCAGTCAGAGGGAGGGCGAAATTCAATCGAATATACCATGCAGCCTACAGTCGAATATACGGTGCAGCCTACAGTCGAATCTACAATGCAGCCTACAGTCGAATATACCATGCAGTCTACAGTCGAATATACCATGCATCTACAATCGAATATACCATGCAGCCTACAGTCGAATATACCATGCAGCCTACAATCGAATGTACAGTGCAGCCTACAGTCGAAAAATAGCATTGCAGCCTACGGTCGAAAAATAGCATTGCAGCCTACAGTCGAATGTAAATTGTAGCCTACAGTCGAAAAATTACATTGCAGCCTACAGTCGAAAAATTACATTGCAGCCTACAGTCGAAAAATTACATTGCAGCCTACAGTCGAAAATTACATTGCAGCCTACAGTCGAAACATTACATTGCAGCCTACAGTCGAAACATTACATTGCAGCCTACAGTCGAAACATTACATTGCAGCCTACAGTCGAAAAATTACATTGCAGCCTACAGTCGAAAAATACATATGCAGCCTACAGTCGAAAAATTACATTGCAGCCTACAGTCGAATGTACAGTGCAGCCTACAGTCGAAAAATTACATTGCAGCCTACAGTCGAATGTACAGTGCAGCCTACAGTCGAAAAATTACATTGCAGCCTACAGTCAAAAAATTACATTGCAGCCTACAGTCGAAAAATTTACATTGCAGCCTACAGTCGAAAAATTACATTGCAGCCTACAGTCGAAACATTACATTGCAGCCTACAGTCGAAAAATTACATTGCAGCCTACAGTCGAAAAATTACATTGCAGCCTACAGTCGAATGTACAGTGCAGCCTACAGTCGAAAAATTACATTGCAGCCTACAGTCGAATGTACAGTGCAGCCTACAGTCGAAAAAATTACATTGCAGCCTACAGTCGAAAAATTACATTGCAGCCTACAGTCGAAAAATTACATTGCAGCCTACAGTCGAAAATAACATTGCAGCCTACAGTCGAAAAATAACATTGCAGCCTACAGTCGAAAAATTACATTGCAGCCTACAGTCGAATGTACAGTGCAGCCTACAGTCGAAAAATTACATTGCAGCCTACAGTCGAATGTACAGTGCAGCCTACAGTCGAAAAATTACATTGCAGCCTACAGTCGAAAAATTACATTGCAGCCTACAGTCGAAAAATTACATTGCAGCCTACAGTCCAAAAACAACATTGCAGCCGTCAAGAATTGAGGTGATGGCCAACAAAAGTACATGGGGCCAAAATAATGTGTACTTGTGTGCATGTAGTTGTTGTTGTTCTGGTTGTTGTGTTACAATATGAGCGTACATGTATGTAGTACCTCTTTCCTTACTACAAGCCACAAACCTATAACTC
>CM065700.1:30453958-30478958 GCA_017654935.2 Phymorhynchus buccinoides | reverse complement strand
CGAGTGATTTCAGGATGTTGGTAATAAACCAGTGTCTATTCTACAGGCAATGTTGTTGACGCAGAAATATTGCCAAGCTTGATATAGGTATACATGTGGACAGAAGAAACTGTAGACAGGTGAGGAACCCTATAAAAAATAATAAAAAAGCTAATACCAGGTGTACATTCTACATCGAAGACTTAGACTAGGTCTACAGCACCAGAATTACTTGTCCCTAAAGCCGGTGTCGTATATAATACTGTCGCCGTGGGATCGTGTCGCAGCGATAGCATTTCACGTGAAATACTGTTGCAGCGATATTATTTTCTGAAAAAAACTGTCGCGCGACAAATTTTCACGAAAAATGTCCTATAAAATATTGTCTCATGCCTTAAAATACTGTCGCTCCAAATTTTGCGACAGTTTTTTGCGACAGGACACTGTGAAATATTGTAGTCAGTAAATACTGTCGCTTGCGACACATTTCCACGTGAAATGTTGCTGCTAGAGTTAATATTTTCTGTGAAATATGGTCGTAGCGTTTTGGCAGCAGTATTTCACAGTATGACGTGAAATGCTGTCGCTGCGACACGATTTTATTTTTAGGTAGCGACGCCATTTTATGGACATTTCTTGTGAAATCCTGTCGCGCTTCAATTTTTTATAAAATAATGTCGCTCAGCGACACTTTTTCACGAATAAGCTGCAGTATTTCCGAGGAAATACTGTCGCTGCGACACAATTTTATGAGCGACAGTATTATATACGACACCGGCGACAGACTGTCACTATGTCACATAGTATGTGACTGCCTCATGTGGCTCGATCAGGTCGTGACGTTTCACCTCATTTGCATACCATCCTGCTCGATCAGTCTTACTCAGTCGGGCCCAGTCAGGTGACAGGGCCGAATAGGGCGGGTTCTAAATTTCACTGATCGAGTCAGATGGCAGATGGCTGTGACCTCTTCTGTGCGGGAAACAAAATTTGGTCAACGTCACGACCTGATCGAGTCATATGAGGCAGTCGCATAGTCTGTCTCCAGCTTAAAGCCGACGACAGACTTAGACTATGTGACTGCCTCATGTGACTCGATCAGGTCGTGACGTTTCACCTCATTTGCATACCATCCTGCTCGATCAGTCTGACTCAGTCGGGCCCAGTCAGGTGACAGGGCCGAATAGGGCGGGTTCTAAATTTCACTGATCGAGTCAGATGGCTTGTGACCTCTTCTGTGCGGGAAACAAAATTTGGTCAACGTCACGACCTGATCGAGTCATATGAGGCAGTCGCATAGTCTGTCTCCAGCTTAAAGCCGACGACAGACTTAGACTATGTGACTGCCTCATGTGACTCGATCAGGTCGTGACGTTTCACCTCATTTGCATACCATGCTGCTCGATCAGTCTGACTCAGTCGGGCCCAGTCAGGTGACAGGGCCGAATAGGGCGGGTTCTAAATTTCACTGATCGAGTCAGATGGATTGTGACCTCTTCTGTGCGGGAAACAAAATTTGGTCAACGTCACGACCTGATAGTCATATGAGGCAGTCGCATAGTCTGTCTCCAGCTTAAAGCAGACGACAGACTTAGACAATGTGATTGCCTCATGTGACTCGATCAGGTCGTGACGTTTAACCTCATTTGCATACCTTCCTGCTCGATCAGTCTGACTCAGTACGGGCCCAGTCAGGTGACAGGGCCGAATAGGGCGGGTTCTAAATTTCACTGATCTGAGTCAGATGGCTTGTGACCTCTTCTGTGCGGGAAAAAAAATTTGGTCAACGTCACGACCTGATCGAGTCATATGAGGCAGTCGCATAGTCTGTCTCCCGCCTATGACTGAGTATGAGGACGTAAAACCTTCTACTAACAACAACAACTGTGCAGAGGAGGGGGGCGCGCTGGGTCGTCAACCGACACCGCCAGACGTCCAGCGTAGACTCCATAATTATATGAGCAGCTGAACTGGTCCCCGCTATCAGAGCGAAGAATAAAAGGCACGTCTCACCAACTTCTTCTTCTCTTACAACTTTATATATAAGTAATGTCCCATATGTTCTTTTTAAAGAGCGGGAGGACGTAAAGCATAACCGACTTCTTCTTCAAGTTCCACCATAGGAGAATTGGTGGATCAACTCCTCCAGAAAACCGCCAGCCCCCAGCCCTCCAACAAGATCTACTCGTTTCCTGCATGCTGAGGCGTACCAACTGCCAGCATGCAGGACTCTGTACCGCCAGCAGTCCTTCTTCCCTCGGACCATTGCCGAGTGGAACCTGCTCCCGTCTGCGGCAGTGTCATCAGCCACAGTGGGAGCCTTCAGAGGCCAGATCATACCCCCCACTCTCTCCCCCCCCTCCCCCCTCCCTCCCCTCCCCCCCTCCCCCTTCCCCCTCCCCCCCCCCCCCCTCTCTACCCCTCATACCAAGCCAAGACTTTAAACCAGAAGCCTAACCTAAGCGCAGAAACCTTTTTCCCAAGTTAATCTTCAGAATCTTCAGTACGATGAAGGTGGAAGATCAAACGAAGAAGAAGAGGGGGCCCCAGTTACCGTAGATAGTCTATACTGGCCCTACTGGGGGTCGACTAGACTAGTCCAGCTGTTCTTCACCTAACTGGGTTTTTTTGTAACCCTTTTTTTAACATTATTGATTGTTCGTTGCATCTCAACCGACAAGAAGGGGAGTAACTATTTGTTTCGAGTGCGCATGCGTTGCTTCAATGGAAGAAACGGTGATATAAGTTGCTTCAATGGAAGAAACGGTGAAATAAGTTATAAAAGCAGACACAAACACATGACAGGGTGCTTGGCAGTGAATGTCTTTGCGTTTGGTGGGAGTGTATAGTGATGTCTTGGGGGGCGAATGTATGCCATTTTTTGTTTTCTATAAAAGCAGACAAACACATGACAGGGTGCTTGGTTTACATCCCCAAGTAAAATCTCAATGTCCCACATGGCCGAAAGGCCGAAGAGGGCGTAAAGCATTATTTTATCACAGGGTGCTTGGCAGTGAATGTCTTTGCGCTTGGTGGGAGTGTAGAGTGATGTCTTGGGGGGCGAATGTATGCCATTTTTTTGTTCTCCTTTGTATTAGACTTATGAGGGCATAGGGCCCGATGGCTTGGAGTGGAAAACGGACTATCTTTAGATAGTCCATTGACGTATTATTGGATTTATTACAAAAACTAATAACTTGTATCAAACAAAAAAAAGACTGCAGATAAATAAAAAGGGGGTTACGCTTTTTATATTTCTGCAGTCTTTTTTTTATACAAGTTATTAGTTTTCGTAATATGTTCAATGGCTTGTACCCGGGTACGTGTCGTCATATCCGGCCACAAGGAGCGCCATATTATGGGAGACCGCCATCTTAGTCAGTAACTTTGTTTGAAAAATGCCAGATCGATGCTGCGTATTTGGCTGTTCCAATTCGAAACTTATCTAAACTGTATTTATAACATCTGGATGTTTTCTTTACACATTTAGATAACATTTTCACTTTGTTTACACACAAATAAGGACTAAGATGGCGACACTTCCGTTGGAAGGGTCGAGATGCGCACGCAGGTGGGGGGGGGGGGGGGGGAGCGAGCCATAATATGTCAATGGACTAGATCTATCTAAAGATAGTCCGTTTTGACTCCAAGCCATCGAGTTACGATCTCTTACAAACGTACCTGTTCACATGTCGGGGTGGGGTTTTTTTGGGGGGGTTCTGTGAGAACAGCGATGTCCAAGGGCGTGGTGACTCGGGTGGTGGACCGCCAAGGCAACACCCTGCGATCTGGCGACATGGGGGGCGACTTCTTCGTTCCCGCCTTTCCCAGCATCCAGGACTTCAGTCAGCACGCTCGTGACGTCAAAGCGATGACGATGCACCCTGGTGACGTCATTCTCGCCAGTTACCCCAAATCAGGTCAAATACCTTTATCATTTCATCATGGGCAGAAATAGAAACCTAGTCACAGAAGATGAAGTAAACCCAATAAATAAATAGTCTAGTATTATGTGTAGCATACAGAGGAACCTCCCTTATAAGATCAAAAATTAAGTCTTATATGGGAGGGGTCTTATAGGGGAGGTAATTTTAATACTTACAAAGAAGGACAATGTCTCAGAAAAGTAGGTCTTATATGGGAGGGAGTCTTATAATGGGAGGTCTTCAATTCAATACAATTCAATTCAATTCAATACAACTTTATTCATCCTTGTGGAAATTAAATCGTGCGATCACAGTATTATAAGGGAGGTTCCACTGTAGTAGGGGAAGACGGGGTAAAAAGCGCATGGGCGGGTAAGAAGCCCACCCCAATTATCTCATGAAATGAAGCAAATTTCAGTCTCATTTTGCCCATGAGACGAGCGTTAATGTCTAGCATTCGTCTCATGGGCAAATGTGACTGAAATTTTCTTTATTTCATGAGATAATTGGGGTGGGCTTCTTACCCGCCCATGCGCTTTTTACCCCGTCTTCCCCTAGCATTATTCAGTTTACATGAAAAGGCTTTTCTTTAATTAAACATCATTATTATAGTAGGGCCTATTCGAATCGAGTCTTGGTAGACCAAAGTTGAGATTTAGGGACACCCTCAAAGTGTCCCTAAAGAACTTCAACATCAATGTCTCCTCATGGGAAACCCTGGCACAGAACAGACCAGCATGGCGTGGTGCAGTAACAAAGGGAGCCACCACTGAACTTCGAACCCTGGCTAAAAAAAAGGATTCCAGGGTTCATCCCGACATCCGAAGCACTTGAACACTATGGTACAAACGCATCAGCTAGGGATGAGAACATTACGTGTGTGACCATTTGTTTTATTACCCCCCCCGCCACGCGAGCAGCCACACTCCGTCTTCGGGGAGATTTCGGAGACCGACGATGTTGTTATGCTAGGAGCTTGTCGTGGCTACAGACAATCCCCGCGTAGCTATGCATAGCGGGGCGGGAAATATGGGGAGGGAAATTGCAGCAAATTGTACTCTCTTTTTTTTCCTTCTAAATATATAACATGGGTGCAACTCTTCCTGGTATACAAGGATTTCCTGTTTTTGAATTTTACCAGAACAGGAACTTCCTTTTTTTTTTAAAATTTGTCTAACAAGATATTTGTGTGTCTATTGTATTTTTCAAACACTTTAAAATAAGCATTTGTATAAATTGTGGAAAAAGCAAACTAAAATACCTTCATAAATCAATTTTTGCTTCAGCTGCAGGGGGACATTACCCCTGGACCCCGGCCTTTCAGGGGGTTTTTCATTTTGTGTAGTTACACCCATGAGTGCATCCCATAAGCGCGCGTTTTACCTACTCTCTAAAAGCGCGCGTCCAAAAAATGAATCTAGAAAGAGCGCAATGTTTTGTCCAATAAGCGCGCATCTTTGGAACCTAAGAAAGATCGAGGATGTCAAAAAGAGCGCGTTGCAAAATGTGATGTGAAACCCTAAACCTATCCCTAACCCTATCCCTAACCCTAACCCTAACCTCTAACCCTATCCCTAACCCTATCCCTAACCCTATTCCTAACCCTATCCCTAACCCTATCCCTAACCCTATCCCTAACCCTATCCCTAACCCTATCCCTAACCCTATCCCTAACCCTATCCCTAACCCTATCCCTAACCCTATCCCTAACCCTATCCCTAACCCTATCCCTAACCCCTATCCCTAACCCTATCCCTAACCCTATCCCTAACCCTATCCCTAACCCTATCCCTAACCCTAAACCCTAACCCTATCCCTAACCCTATCCCTAACCCTATCCCTAACCCTATCCCTAACGTGGTGATGTGTTGAATCGTGGACATATCGAAAGTTTCTTTCTCCAAAACAGCAAGAAGACTGAAGTTTAGCAAACAGACGAGTGCACATGGTAAATGTCTGATGAGAACGATTTCACCTATGCGCGCTTATTAGCACGAAAACCACACATTCACGTGCGCTCTTTTTGGCATGAACACGCGCTCTTATTAGCATGCAAAATGCGCTCTTTTAGGCGCGCGCTTATTAGCGGTGCGCTCTTTTCCACTGCTCCGGCATCGATGTACTAATAATAACAAATAAAATAAAAGAATCGATCTTTCCTATCCTTTCCACTGATTGTAGGGACTCACTGGTTGTCCTCCATCGTTCACATGCTGATGGAAGGGAGCGCGGACAGTTATTTCAAGGACCAGCTGGGAGTTACGAGTTTCTTGGACAAAACCCCGATCACCGAGCAGACCATAGCACCGGCGGACAAACCCCGCTTCTTCATGACTCACCTCAAGTTCCAGTACCTGCCAACACAGGTTTAAAGACCCACCACGTCACGTGTCAAAATCACGGTTTCCACGTGTTTTCCCTCTTAGAGAAATCTTTTTTGACCAAGTCTGACTCCCATATAAATGGCCCCAAATTTCAAACCGACACATCAGTTTAAAGAGCAGCCTCAATTTGAAATATGGGTCACAGCAACCCAGAAGAAACCAAGGGACTTAATCGTGGTGTGTCACTGGGTCTTTAAGAAATCTTCCTAGCATAAGAGGGAATGTGGCACGTGACGTGGGGGGTCTTTAAACTTTTTTTTCTCAAATAAAATTGATGTCGTTTTTGATGTCGTTTGCTTTTCCCATTTTTTTGCCCACCCGTCACGTTAACCCCTTGACTGCCAGAGAACATTGTAGAAAACATCATTGTACAAATCGTGCCATGAAAAAGACAACTGGTAGAGCCAATCTGGCAAAATAGTCTGGGGATGAAACGAACTCTCTTGACTGTGGTAGAGCACACACAAAAACCAGCATATCAGAGTTATTCCTCTTCATCTGATGACGTCATCAGTGATATAATCAAGTCAGTACGTGATGCGTTATATGGCAGTCAAGGGGTTACGGGTGAAAGGGTTAGGGTTAAGATTAAAGAAGCTCCCTGACGGACACGGGGTTTTTTTGTTTGCAAGAAACACGTCGAGATCACCATAAAAGCACCCTTTACACTTTGCTCTGGATTCCTACAAATCAAACCGTCAAATCGGCGATTCTTCCTTGGCGGAGGTGCTGGAAGTCAAATTATTTCAATGAAAGGGAAGGCATGTGTTTCCCTTTTGTAATGGCCGCCTAAGTTAGACCAAATCGTTGGCACGAAATGTAGTAGTAATTTTGGTGTTTTACGTCCTCTCGACCCGGGAAGGCACATATGGGACATGTGTATTAGTAGGGTATGGTCAAATCATAAATAAAACATCACATTGACAAACATATACAAGACGGAACAATATATATAGTATAAGGGAAGGGGGGGATCTCTTAGGCAAGCTAAAATTTGTTCGTTGGGAAGATGGTGAACCAATGTTCGATTTAAAATGAATAGATTTCAAGGTAAGTGATAAGATATTCTTTTAGATATAAAAATGTTATATAAAATCTAGTTATTTGTCTGGGGGTACCGAAACAACCCTCTTTAATTAAAAATTCAGGGCTACGAATTTAAAATCCGAAAAAGATGTGTTTTATTATTAAAAGCCTAAAGTGGCCTATATTTATTTTAAAAGATAATATTTACAGGGATTTATACAAAATTTGTGAACCCAAAAAGTTTGGATCACGGGGCAAAGGCCCTATTATATAAAAAATTTAAAAATCCAACTAAGGGGGGGAACTCTCTCCCTCGGGAACTCCCTTAGGAGTAGAGTTGGGAAAAATTTTACATGATGGATAGTTGGATTAAAAAAGGTGTAAAAAGAATGGAATTATTATTTAAATTTATACGATTTATGTTATCTATTTGTTCTGGGAACAACAAAAGAGTGGAGGGGGGGGGGGGTTCGGAGGGTCTCTGCACACAATGAGGGGGCAGGACGAACGAGAGGGGCGATACGCAGGCCATCCCTGCGTCAACCACCTCACGCAAGCCTACCCCAACAAGGGGGAGATCAACTCGACGAACAAAAGAATAAGACAAAAAATAAAGGTAAGAAAAAGTTCCCAGAACAGGGGAGTACTATCCTAGTTTTATATCGTTCACTCATCTTTCATTCTGTTAAGCAAGTTGATGTTTGCGACAGAAGCGCAAAAACAGGGTAAGGGAGACCACCCAGCCGTAACGTGACTTAGCTTGATGGGGGTGTCCGTGTTAACAATTGTGTAAATATGATATTAAAACGAGCTGTTGTCTGGGATGGGTCATGGTCGTGTAAGGGTTGTGTCATGAGTATTTAAAATTTGTTAAAACTTAATTTATAAAAGGTATAGGTGTTTAAAAGATAGGTCTTATGGAGGGGAGAATGGAGTTTGACCCGGCCGGCAGTCGGTGACCATGGCAACCAATGTGGTGTATATAAGGTGTGTGTGTGATTTGGACCCTCTCCGTTAAGCGGGAGGACCAATAGAAAGTGTTGAAAATTTTGATGTAGTAATGAGCGAATATACGCTGTCTGCTGAGGCCTTGATTACGCAGTAGTTTTTCTCTATTGGTTTTTGCCAGGACCAATGAAATGCTAACATGTTTAGCCGTGCAAGGCTGCATAATCTGATTGAGTATATAGGGCAAGGGTTGAAAATATATCTTTAGAGTTTTTATGAGTGGTCAGCTGCAGGATCCCAAGGGGGGGTGGCTACAAAATCCCCCCCGCCCTCGTTCTTCCACAGGTGACTATATTGTTAATAATAATTGTTTATAACTTAATTTTAATATGGGAGCCCAGGCTTAAGAAAGAGTGGATAGAGTGGAGAGGGAGGTTAACGATTCTTTCATGATTGGGGCGGGGGGAGGGAGGGAGAGGGACCCCTCCTCCCCGCCCCAAACAGAGGAAAGGCGCCGTGTACAGAGGTCCTGCACGTATGCGGAGGGACCCCAGGCGACATGGCGCGACGCTGTGGCGTGACGGCTACGAAGGTGAACTTCCGGAGTTCGGGCCGCACACCCGTCCACAGGGGAGAAGGGAGTAAAAATGTGTGCTCAAAAAGAGCCAGCACTAAAGATCGAGGCGTGCTGTATGTTAAAAGAAGGGGAGAGGGGGGGGGATGGGGAAATGGAACGTGGGCGGGTGCGCGGACCGCTGTCCGGAAGGACCCCTCCCTCTCCTGTGAAAGATGTTGATGGGCTTAAGTTGAAAATTTTAGAGTATTTTAGAATTCGTGTCCGAAAGAGGCAGATCTTATGGCCTCTCCGAACCAGACCAAGGGGGACCATTCATGTGGGCCTCGGAATAGAATAGATTTTTGAGTGAAGGGGATCTTTAATACTTTAAGTTTATCTAGAAACGTAGAAAGTTGATTTTGAATATAAGTACAGGGGGTAAAAAGATGATCAAGGTCCAGGATGTTTTTACAGTGACAGGGCAGTTTTTTATATTTGCAGTAATTGGACCTTGTTCTGATTCGAAATAATAGGGATTGGGTTTTGGGAGGAATGGGAAGGAACAGTCCCCCTTGGTGTATTTTAGGGTCCCAGGAGTGGGCTTTGGCGTAAGAATCCAATTCTTTTGCCCACTCCTGGTGAGTTGCTTTTTTCAGCAGGCTTTTGGCTTCGCCTACTGAAAGTTTAATGTCTGTAGGGGTTCCGGAAAGGCCCGAGGCGGCCGACTTAGCGCCCCTGTCAGCCAGATCGTTCCCTAGCAGGCCACAGTGGGAAGGGATCCATACTAGTAATACTTGGGTACCTCTTATTTTAAGTTGATGTATTAAATTTCTGATTTCATATTTGATTTCGGCGCGATTATAGTTGTTGCCTTGTAGGGCTTTAATTGAGGATAAAGAGTCTGAAAAAATAACGATTTGGTAAGGTGAAAGCGGAAGATTATTTATAAATATTAGTGCTTCCAGTATAGCCCAAAGCTCGGCTGAAAAGATGGAAATATTCGGGTTTAATTGAAAGGATTTAGAAATTTTAAGGCTCGGTATACTGAAAGCACAACCGATTTTATGATTAGTTAATAAGGAACCGTCTGTATAAATGGATAGGTAATGTCTTAAGTTATAGATCTTTTCTTTAGCAGCTACGGTAAGGTTATTGATATCGTTTTCTTTATTATATTGGAGGTGAAGGTTAATATCGATGTCAGGTGGATCCCAATCCCACTGGCGGGGTCGATGTTGGGGGAAAGCTGTGATGTTATTAAGGGCTACGTCTGCTTTTGTCATTAGTTCGTATGTATAGTCATAGATGTTGATGAATTTCTTGTATTTTTTAGAGGTGGCGAAGTATGGATCTGAGAAAGAGGTGAGAAATTCATTTTCGGAGAGGTTATTGGTAGCGTATAAACGGATTAATAGTGAGGCACAGTTCTGTTTAATTAGGTGAGTTAGGGGGGTCCAGTCGATGTCTCGGTAGATTAGATCGGTGATAGCATACCTTGGGAGGCCCAGGGCAGTTTTAAGTGCTTTTATTTCGAAACGTTGAAGGTTAATAAGGGCTGTTTTTGAAAGGGAATAAAAAGCTTCCATACCGTATGTTAATCTAGAGCGGACCAGTGATCTTACTAAAAATGTCAGGAATTTTGGGTCTTTTGCCCATTTTTGGTGGGCTATAACTTTAATGAAGTTGAGTGCTTTATTAGCTTTTTGGATTAAATAATGAATGTGGCTGTTCCATTGAAGGTTGTATGAAATGTTGACGCCTAGAAACTTAACGGACTGTACTGGTGATTTGGTGACGTTATCAATTTTGATGGTGATGTCTGTAACTTTAGTTGTGGAAAAAATCATGAATTCGCATTTTTGAGGGGCAACTGTGAAACCATTAGTGTGTAAGTAGTCTGTTATTTTGTTGATGTTTGTTTGGTGGATTTGTAGAAAGGGGTCTAAGCTGTAATAGTTTCCGGGGGGGGTGTTGACGGACCATATGGCGATATCGTCCGCGTACATAGATATTTTGCAGTTTTCTAATTTTACTTTGTGGATATCGTGTAACATAATGTTGAATAATGTGGGGGCTATGATACTACCCTGGGGCACTCCCATATCAAGTTGGTGAGACATCGACATGGACTTACCCACTCTCACTCTTAAACTACGGTTGTGTAGAAAAGAAAGGATGAAGTTAAAGGTGTTGCCTTCTATACCGAGGCTGCTGAGTTTGTCCAGAAGCCTCCCATGCCAGACTGTGTCGTAGGCCCCTTTTATATCGAAAAAGGTGGCCAGGACCTTTTTTCGGCGCGTGAAGGCCCGTCTGACGTGGGAGGTAAGTCTGACTACTTGTTCCATGCAGTTTCTATGTGCACGGAACCCTGCTTGAAAAGTGGGGATAATGTTGTTTTTATCCAAAAAATATTCAAGTCTTTGTTTTACGATACGCTCGTAAATTTTGCCCAAGTGTGGGGTGAGGGAGATGGGGCGGTAACTTTTGGGATCCCTAGCCGGCTTTCCTGGCTTAAGGATCCCAATGACCTGTGCCTCCTTCCAAGCTTGAGGAACAGTTCCCCCCTCCCAGCACTTGGAATAAAAATTATGTAAAATTTTGTGAAAAGATTGGGGAAGTTCTTTAATGAGTTTATAGGAGATGATATCTTCTCCTGTTGCTTTACTAGTTTTTTTGATTAAGTTAATGGAAGCAGCAACCTCGGTAAGTTTCAAGGGTGCGTTGATGTAGTGGGAGTTGTCATTTGATTTGGTGTGGTGGGGATACTTTGTCGTTTAATTTTATCTTTAGTAGGGAGATGCCAAAAAGAAGGCCTGCAATCGCTTCGATTTACACCCTACCCCCCCCAATCATATTCTTAAGACAGAAGCCGAGGAGCATTGTGACGATATCATCAACAAAGCCAAACGAGACTTTTTCCAAGAGAATGAAGACATTTTAGATTACAAAGATTTAAGTAAAGCTTGGAAGAAACTGAAAAAAATTAATTCTAAAGGTAAGGTATGGGAGCCCAGAGTCCTCAAAAACAATAAATTAACTACAAATAACTTTGATACTGCCAACACCTTGGCGGAGACTTTCGCCCAGGCCAGCCAGACAAAATATCTCTCTACTAAAGATAAAATTAAACGACAAAGTATCCCCCACCACACCAAATCAAATGACAACTCTCACTACATCAACGCACCCTTGAAACTTACCGAGGTTGCTGCTTCCATTAACTTAATCAAAAAAACTAGTAAAGCAACAGGAGAAGATATCATCTCCTATAAACTTATTAAAGAACTTCCTCAATCTTTTCACAAAATTTTACATAACTTCTATTCCAAGTGCTGGGAGGGGGGATCTGTTCCTCAAGCTTGGAAGGAGGCACAGGTCATTGGGATCCTTAAGCCAGGAAAGCCGGCTAGGGATCCCAAAAGTTACCGCCCCATCTCCCTCACCCCACACTTGGGCAAAATTTACGAGCGTATCGTAAAACAAAGACTTGAATATTTTTTGGATAAAAACAACATTATCCCCACTTTTCAAGCAGGGTTCCGTGCACATAGAAACTGCATGGAACAAGTAGTCAGACTTACCTCCCACGTCAGACGGGCCTTCACGCGCCGAAAAAAGGTCCTGGCCACCTTTTTCGATATAAAAGGGGCCTACGACACAGTCTGGCATGGGAGGCTTCTGGATAAACTCAGCAGCCTCGGTATAGAAGGCAACACCTTTAACTTCATCCTTTCTTTTCTACACAACCGTAGTTTAAGAGTGAGAGTGGGTAAGTCCATGTCGATGTCTCACCAACTTGATATGGGAGTGCCCCAGGGTAGTATCATAGCCCCCACCTTATTCAACATTATGTTACACGATATCCACAAAGTAAAATTAGAAAACTGCAAAATATCTATGTACGCGGACGATATCGCCATATGGTCCGTCAACACCCCCCCCGGAAACTATTACAGCTTAGACCCCTTTCTACAAATCCACCAAACAAACATCAACAAAATAACAGACTACTTACACACTAATGGTTTCACAGTTGCCCCTCAAAAATGCGAATTCATGATTTTTTCCACAACTAAAGTTACAGACATCACCATCAAAATTGATAACGTCACCAAATCACCAGTACAGTCCGTTAAGTTTCTAGGCGTCAACATTTCATACAACCTTCAATGGAACAGCCACATTCATTATTTAATCCAAAAAGCTAATAAAGCACTCAACTTCATTAAAGTTATAGCCCACCAAAAATGGGCAAAAGACCCAAAATTCCTGACATTTTTAGTAAGATCACTGGTCCGCTCTAGATTAACATACGGTATGGAAGCTTTTTATTCCCTTTCAAAAACAGCCCTTAACAACCTTCAACGTTTCGAAATAAAAGCACTTAAAACTGCCCTGGGCCTCCCAAGGTATGCCATCACCGATCTAATCTACCGAGACATCGACTGGACCCCCCTAACTCACCTAATTAAACAGAACTGTGCCTCACTACTAATCCGTTTATACGCCACCAAAAACCTTTCCGAAAATGAATTTCTCACCTCCTTCTCAGATCCATACTTCGCCACTTCCAAAAAATACAAAAAATTCATCAACATCTATGACTATACAAACGAACTAATGACAAAAGCAGACGTAGCCCTCAATAACATCACAGCTTTCCCCCAACATCGACCCCCCCAGTGGGATTGGGATCCACCTGACATCGATATTAACCTTCACCTCCAATATAATAAAGAAAACGATATCAATAACCTCACCGTAGCTGCTAAAGAAAAGATCTATAACTTAAGACATTACTTATCCATTTATACAGACGGTTCCCTATTAACTAATCATAAAATCGGTTGTGCTTTCAGTATACCGAGCCTTAAAATTTCTAAATCCTTTCAATTAAATCCGAATATTTCCATCTTCTCAGCCGAGCTTTGGGCTATACTGGAAGCACTAACATTTATAAATAATCTTCCGCTTTCACCTTACCAAATCGTTATTTTTTCAGACTCTTTATCCTCAATTAAAGCCCTACAAGGCAACAACTATAATCGCGCCGAAATCAAATATGAAATCAGAAATTTAATACATCAACTTAAAATAAGAGGTACCCAAGTATTACTAGTATGGATCCCTTCCCACTGTGGCCTGCTAGGGAACGATCTGGCTGACAGGGGCGCTAAGTCGGCCGCCTCGGGCCTTTCCGGAACCCCTACAGACATTAAACTTTCAGTAGGCGAAGCCAAAAGCCTGCTGAAAAAAGCAACTCACCAGGAGTGGGCAAAAGAATTGGATTCTAACGCCAAAGCCCACTCCTGGGACCCTAATATACACCAAGGGGGACTGTTCCTTCCCATTCCTCCCAAAACCCAATTTTTATTATTTCGAATCAGAACAAGGTCCAATTACTGCAAATATAAAAAACTGCCCTGTCACTGTAAAAACATCTTGGACCTTGATCATCTTTTTACCCCCTGTACTTATATTCAAAATCAACTTTCTACGTTTCTAGATAAACTTAAAGTATTAAAGATCCCCTTCACTCAAAAATCTATTCTATTCCGAGGCCCTCATGAATGGTCCCCCTTGGTCTGGTTCGGAGAGGCCATAAGATCTGCCTCTTTCGGACACGAATTCTAAAAACTCTAAAATTTTCAACTTAAGCCCATCAACATCTTTCACTGGAGAGGGAGGGGTCCTTCCGGACAGCGGTCCGCGCACCCGCCCACGTTCCATTTCCCCATCCCCCCCCCTCTCCCCTTCTTTTAACATACAGCACGCCTCGATCTTTAGTGCTGGCTCTTTTTGAGCACACATTTTTACTCCCTTCTCCCCTGTGGACGGGTGTGCGGCCCGAACTCCGGAAGTTCACCTTCGTAGCCGTCACGCCACAGCGTCGCGCCATGTCGCCTGGGGTCCCTCCGCATACGTGCAGGACCTCTGTACACGGCGCCTTTCCTCTGTTTGGGGCGGGGAGGAGGGGTCCCTCTCCCTCCCTCCCCCCGCCCCAATCATGAAAGAATCGTTAACCTCCCTCTCCACTCTATCCACTCTTTCTTAAGCCTGGGCTCCCATATTAAAATCAAGTTATAAACAATTATTATTAACAATATAGTCACCTGTGGAAGAACGAGGGCGGGGGGGATTTTGTAGCCACCCCCCCTTGGGATCCTGCAGCTGACCACTCATAAAAACTCTAAAGATATATTTTCAACCCTTGCCCTATATACTCAATCAGATTATGCAGCCTTGCACGGCTAAACATGTTAGCATTTCATTGGTCCTGGCAAAAACCAATAGAGAAAAACTACTGCGTAATCAAGGCCTCAGCAGACAGCGTATATTCGCTCATTACTACATCAAAATTTTCAACACTTTCTATTGGTCCTCCCGCTTAACGGAGAGGGTCCAAATCACACACACACCTTATATACACCACATTGGTTGCCATGGTCACCGACTGCCGGCCGGGTCAAACTCCATTCTCCCCTCCATAAGACCTATCTTTTAAACACCTATACCTTTTATAAATCAAGTTTTAACAAATTTTAAATACTCATGACACAACCCTTACACGACCATGACCCATCCCAGACAACAGCTCGTTTTAATATCATATTTACACAATTGTTAACACGGACACCCCCATCAAGCTAAGTCACGTTACGGCTGGGTGGTCTCCCTTACCCTGTTTTTGCGCTTCTGTCGCAAACATCAACTTGCTTAACAGAATGAATGATGAGTGAACGATATAAAACTAGGATAGTACTCCCCTGTTCTGGGAACCTTTTCTTACCTTTATTTTTTGTCTTATTCTTTTTGTTCGTCGAGTTGATCTCCCCCTTGTTGGGGTAGGCTTGCGTGAGGTGGTTGACGCAGGGATGGCCTGCGTATCGCCCCTCTCGTTCGTCCTGCCCCCTCATTGTGTGCAGAGACCCTCCGAACCCCCCCCCCCCCTCCACTCTTTTGTTGTTCCCAGAACAAATAGAAAACATAAATCGTATAAATTTAAATAATAATTCCATTCTTTTTACACCTTTTTTAATCCAACTATCCATCATGTAAAATTTTTCCCAACTCTACTCCTAAGGGAGTTCCCGAGGGAGAGAGTTCCCCCCCTTAGTTGGACTTTTAAAATTTTTTATATAATAGGGCCTTTGCCCCGTGATCCAAACTTTTTGGGCTCACAAATTTTGTATAAATCCCTGTAAATACTATCTTTTAAAATAAATATAGGCCACTTTAGGCTTTTAATAATAAAACACATCTTTTTCGGATTTTAAATTCGTAGCCCTGAATTTTTAATTAAAGAGGGTTGTTTCGGTACCCCCAGACAAATAACTAAATTTTATATAACATTTTTATATCTAAAAGAATATCTTATCACTTACCTTGAAATCTATTCATTTTAAATCGAACATTGGTTCACCATCTTCCCAACGAACAAATTTTAGCTTGCCTAAGAGATCCCCCCCTTCCCTTATACTATATATATTGTTCCGTCTTGTATATGTTTGTCAATGTGATGTTTTATTTATGATTTGACCATACCCTACTAATACACATGTCCCATATGTGCCTTCCCGGGTCGAGAGGACGTAAAACACCAAAATTACTACTACATTTTTTCGGTTTGAATTTGGGGTCATTTATTATTGGAGTCAGACTTGGTCAAAACAAGATTTATTACCAGCTTTTAGATGGAAAAACACGTGGGAAACGTGATTTTGACAAGTGGACTTGGTAGGGTCTTTTAACCTGTGTTGGGAGGTAATAGGAACTTGAGGTGAGTCATGAAAGAAGGCGGGGTTTGATCCGCCGGTGCTATGGTTTGCTCGGTAGGATCGGGGTCTCTGGTCCAAGAAAACTCGTAACTCCCCAGCTGGTCCTTGAAATAACTGTCCGCGCGTCCTTCCATCAGCATGTGAACGAGGAGGAGAACAAACCAGTGAGTCCCTACAACTCAGTGGAAAGAGATAGGAAAGATCGATTCTATTTTTAGGTTATGTGTTATTAGTAGTACATCGATGCCGGAGCAGCTGGACAAAGAGCGCACCGGAGGGGGGCTAAAATAAAGCGCGCGCCTAAAAGAGACAGCACACATATTTGCATGCCTATAATAGAAGAGCGCGTGTTCATGCAAAAAAGAGCGCACGTGAATGTGTGTTTCTTTGTGCTAATAAGCGCGCATAGGTGAAATCCTTCTCGCCAGACATTTACCATTTGCACTCGTCTGTTGGCCTAAACTTCAGTTTTTCTTGCTGTTTTGGAGAATAGAAACTTTTGATATGGCTGGTGTAGATGACACTATGTCGTTGAAAACAACGGTTAGGGTTAGAAAGGGTTAGGGTTAAAGTTAGGGTTGGATGGGTTAGGGTATGAGGGATAGAGGGTTAGGGATAGGGTTAGGGATAGAAGGGTTAGGATTAGGGTTTTGACTAATGTATTCGTCTTTTCAGCATAATACTGACGATTATAAAAGTTATCGACCATCTACAGTATTGCACGCGGCGTAGTTTTGACTCTTTCGGGATAGGGTTAGGTTCAAGATGCGGCACGTTTGGACTAAACTATGTCGCTCTTTTCTTAGGCTTCAATTTGTGGACAGGTCGGCGGTTTGTAGTTAGAGTTAGGGTTAAACATACGCGCGCTTATGGGCATGCTACCCCATCACAAATATCTGGCGTATTGATAGGGATTATAACGTTAGTTATGATAATAAGTTATCTTTGTATAATTATCGATCTGTGAGTGTTGCGATCGGGGGTAGGGTGGGGGGGGGGGGTGATGGTTTCACATAACAGTTTACTACGTGCTCTTGTGTGACATTGTCGATCGTCGACTTGGCGTTCATGAGGTATATATTTATTATACTGCTAGTTGCGAACGCCCTAGCTGCCTATGTGCGTTCTCGTCTATCTATCTGTTTTAGTTTGGCGGCGGATGAGGTCTTTGGTCGCGTGTTTCTGCTGGCGTCTCTTCATTCGTCGGGGCTTCATCGTCCAATCTCTTCCATCTCGAGTGTCTTGAGATCCTCATCGTCTCCTCCGTAATGTCCTCCTCAAATCTTTTCCGTTCATATCTCTTTATGAAGGTATCATGCTCTCCTAGTCTCTGTTCTTTCTCGTGAAATCACCACTCTCATCGTCTCTCGTCTCACAGTCAGTATTCACACTACGTATCTTCTTAGACAATATATCATGCATCTCTGGAAGTATTCCCTTCTCTTCCCGGAGTGCACAAAAAAGCTCTGTACTTCATTCTCCGGTGTCTCCCATGCATCTCTTCTTCCACTTCTCTCTCTCGAGTACAAATTTGCTCCACTTTCGATCCGGATCCGTCAGTGCATCCAACTCATGGTTATCTTCAGTCTCCTCATTCTCTTACTCCCGGGGAGGGCCACTGTCTCCACGTCCTCTCTCTCCAGTCTCAAATTCTTCGCTAGGAGGGCCAGTCTAATTTTCTGTGTCTTGTTCTCTCTCTCAATCATCCCTTTCTGTCATATCTCTTTTGCTCCTGATCCTAGTACCTTCTTCATGACTCTACTCTCCCTCTCTGATGCACTCTGTACCTCCCCCTTGCTCTCGTGCCTTCGGATCTCGGGATGAACTCTGCGTCTTCTTTCTTTCTCTGTATGGGGTGCTCGAAGTCAATTCGTCCCAGCGAAACATGGAGTCCTGAGGGACTCTTTCACGCCATGCTGACCAGTTCTATGGCTTGGTACCCACATGAGTGTCGTGCATATTATGCTGGCGTTCACAAGGGAGCGTGCGCGGTATTAGTTCAGTAGAGTTCAACTCTTTGTTTTACCAAGAGTCCGTAAAAATAGGCTCAAAGTATCGATGAGCTGTTTCGTCCACTACAAATCATGACTAAAATTATGGGCGGTCACACTGGAATTAGAGGGATTCTCCGTTGCAGGGTGCGAGTATGCGCAGAAGCGCAGGTTGTGCGGTGGGAGGCCATAATAGTAGGGTGCACGGGGGCAGGTGTGGGCAATTGCGAATTGTCTATGATAAAAGAAATTGTTTCATATCTAGTGCATGAGGTGGGAGATTCCCTGGTGGATTCATGCGCTGTATCACGACTGCAAATTCTTTTAGATGGTCCATTTAGAGTTATTTGAAGGATTTAATCATTTAGGCGCATTCATAGAGCCCCGGGGCACACACTTGTAAAAATGGGTGGGTCCCTTGGTGCACTCTGGAACATCCCTTATAATACTGTGGGCGAAACCGATGTGGTTCACAAGGATGAGTAAGTAGTGTGTGTGTGTGAATTGTGTTGAGGTAAGTTGTGAATTGTAAGTGTGTCCTCATTATGGAAAGAACTGCTGCCATATGGTGGCCTAATATTGTTATATCGTTGTTCCTTGAATAATTGTATTTGTGTAGTGTTGCGTGTGTTTGTGTGTGTGTGTCCCTTGTGGTGTGTTTGTGTGTGATGTGTGTTGTGTGTGTAGTGTGTGTGTGTGTATGTGTGGATGTATGTATGTAGACTAGTATAGTTATTGTATGTACTGGATGTGGTGTGTGAGTATGTATTATTATTATGTGTGTGATGAAATGATGTGTGTGTTTGTTGTGTGTGTGTTGTGTGTGTGTGTGTTTTGTGTGTGTGTGTTTTATATGGCTGATGTAGCCATCGCATTGCCCCCAAGAAGGGAGTGACTAAGATTTATGGATGCTGGGAAATATTGGAAATATGAATTGTGATGTGTGCGTGCCCGTGTGTGGCAGTGTGCGCGTGCGCGCAGTGCATAGGGCGGTTTAAACGTAGATGGGCATTATCTAGTCATTATGCTCCCTTTCTCATCGCTGTTCTCAAAGAACCCCCCCCATGTATCGGTCGCTCAGGAGTCCGAGTAGGTATGGCTATAATAAGTCCCAGACCGGTTACGGGTGTGACTACAACTGCAACAACTATCGATGGATGCACAAACAGTATGGTGTCTCACAACTGCGCCTGTTTTGAATACTCATATTCTTTATTTTCTTCTTTTTATTTGCTGTCGCTAGTCCCAAGGCTTCCCGCGTCCCACTCGCGCTCATTATAATTTAGTTCGATCCCAATTCGCATACCAACAAAAAACGCTCCGCGCAAAATCCAGATGTTATAAATACAGTTTAGAAAAGTTTCGAATTGGAAAGAGCCAAATACGCAGCGAGTCTGTTTTATTGCCTCTTCAAGGGCAGGCAAAACAAGCCGAGGAGTCAAGTATAGCACTGCTTTATTTGATTGCAGATCATGTTTGAACACGTATTAGTTTGTGTAATAAGTCCAAAATACGTCAATGGACTATCTAAAATAGTCCGTTTTATCCAAGCCATCGGGCCTATGCCATCATAAGTCTAATACAAAGGAGAACAAGAAAATGGCATACATTCGCCCCCCAAGCACATCACTCTACACTACCAACCAAGCGCAAAGACAATTCATAGCCAAGCACCCTTTGATAAAAATAATGCTTTAAACCCTCTCGGCCTTCGGCCATGTGGGGAATGGAGATTTACTGGGGATGTAAACCAAGACACCCCTGTCATGGTTTGTCTGCTGTTATAGAAAACAAAAAATGGCATACACGCCCCCAAGACATCCACTCTACATCCCACCAAACGCAAAGACATTTCATGCCAAGCACCCCGTCATGTGTTTGTGTCTGCTTTTATAACCTTATTTCACCGTTTCTTCCATGAAGAAAATATATCACGTCTTCCATTGAAGAAAGCATGCGCACTCGAAACAAATAGTACTCCCCTTTAGTCGGTGAGATGCAAACGCAACAATCAATAATGTTTAAAAAAAGGGTTACAAAAAAACCCATTTAGGTTGAAGAACAGCTGGACTAGTCTAGTCGACCCCGAGTAGGGCCAGTATAGACTTATTTCTACGGTTAATGGGGCCCCCTCTCTCTTCGTTTGATTGCCACCTCATCGTACTGAAGATTCTGAAGATTAACTTGGAAAAGGTTCTGCGCTAGTGAGCTTCTGGTTAAAGTCGTGTCTTGGTATTGAGGGTAGAGAGGGGGGGGGGGGAGGGGGAGGGCAGGGGGAGGGGAGGGGGGGATGGTGGGGGTATGATCTGGCTCTGAAGCTCCCACTGTCGGCTGGAGACACTGCGCAGGACGGGAGCAGTTCCACTCGGCAATGGCCGAGGGAGGGGAAGAAGTGCTGGCGGTACAGAGTCCTGCTGCTGGCAGTTGGTAGCCTCAGCATGCAGGAAACCGAGTAGATCGGTTGGAGGGCTGGGGGCTGGCGGTTTTCTGGAGGAGTTGATCCACCAATTCTCCTATGTGGACTTGAAGAAGAAGTCGTTAGCTTACGTCCTCCGCTCTTTAAAAAGAACATAGGGACATTACTCTATATATAAAGTTGTAAGAGAAGAAGAAAAGTGTTGGTGAGATTGAAGGGCGTTGCCTGTTATCTTCGCTATGATAGCGGGACCCACCAGGTTCAGTCAATATTAATTATGGATCATCACGCTGGGGGGGGGGGTGGGGGGGGGGGGGTGGGGGGGGGGGGGGGGGTGGGGGGGGGGGGGTGGGTGGGGGGGGGGCGGGGGGGGGGGGGGGCGGGGTGGGGGGGGGGGGGGGAGGGGGGGTTGGGGGGTGGGGGGGGGGGGGGGGGGGCGTCTGGACTGGTGTCGGTTGACGACGGACCCAGCGCGCCCCCCCCCCCCCACCCCCCCCCTCTCCCTTCCTCCCCCCTCCTCCCTCTGCACAGCTGTTGGTTGTTAGTAGAAAGTTTTTTACGTCCTCAACTCAGTCATAGGCGGGGGAGACAACACAGACTATGCGACTGCCTCATATGACTCGATCAGGTCGTAGACGTTGACCAAATTTTTGTCCCGCACAGAAGAGGTCAAAGCCATCTGACTCAATCAGTGAAATTTAGAACCCGCCCTATCGGGGACTGTCCACGAATGAGCCCGTCTGAGTCAGGACTGATCGAGCAGGAAGGTATGCAAATGAGTTAAAATCGTCACGACCTGATCGAGTCACATGAGGGCCATCACATTGTCTAGTCTTGTCGTCTGCTTTAGCGGAGACAGACTATGAGGACAGCTCATAGGTACTATCAGGTCGTGGACGTTGACCAAAATGTTGTTTCCCGCACAGTAAGAGCGTCACAAATCCATCTGACTGATTCAGTGAAATTTAGAACCGCCCTATTCGGCCCTGTCACCTGACTGGGCCGGACTCGAGTCAGACTGATCGAGCAGCGTGGGTGCAAATGAGGTGAAAAACGTCACGACCTGATCGAGTCACATGAGGCAGTAGACTAGTCTAAGTCTGTCGTCGGCTGTAAGTGGAGACAGGGACTATGCGACTGCTATAGACTCGATCAGGTCGGGACGTCTGACCAACTTTTTGTTTCCCGCACACAGAACAGAGGTCACAAGACATCTGACTCGAAATTAGCACCGCATATCGGCCATGTCACATGACTGGGCCCGACTGAGTCAGAATGATAGAGCAGGATGGTATTGCAAATGAGTGAAACGTCACGACCTGTCGAGTCACATGAGCAGTCACATAGTCTAAGTCGGTCTCGCTTTAAATGGGGAGACAGACTATGCGACTGCCTCATATGACTCTATCAGGTCGTGACGTTGACCAAATTTTGTTTCCCGCACAGAAGAGGTCCAGGCCATCGACTCGATCAGTGAAATTTAGAACCCGCCCTATTCGGCTGTCACCTGACTGGGCCCGACTGATAGAGTTAGATGGTATGCAAATGAGGTGAAACGTCAAGACCTGATCGAGTCACATGAGGCAGTCAAATACTATGTGACATAGTGACAGTTCCCTCCCTGTCGACCGGTGTGGTATATAATACTGTCGCTCATAAAATTGTGTCGCAACTACAGTATTTCCTGGGAAATACTGCAGCTTATTCGTGAAAAAGTGTCCCTGAGCGACATTATTTTATAAAAAAATTAAGCGCGACAGGATTTCACAAGAAAAATTTCCCCCCCCCCCCCCATAAAATGGCGTCGCTACCTAAAAGTAAAATCGTGTCACAGCGACAGCATTTCACGTCGTACTGTGAAATACTGATGCCAAAACGCTACGACCATATTTCACAGAAAATATTAAATCTAGCTGCAACATTTCACGTGGAAATGTGTCGCGAGCGACAGTATTTACTGACTACAATATTTCATAGTGTCCTGTCGCAAAAAACTGTCGCAAAACTTTGAGCGACATTATTTTAAGGCTTGAGACAATATTTTATAGCACATTTTTCGTGAAGATTTGTCGCGCTACAGTTTTTTTTCAGAAAATAATATCGCTGCAACAGTATTTCACGTGAAAGGCTATCGATGCGACACGATCCCACGGCGACCGTATTATATACGACACGCGGCTCTTAGGGACAAGTACTTCTGGTGCTGTAGACCTCTAGTACTAAGTCTTCGACGTAGGATGGTCAGCCTTGGTATTAGCTTTTTTTTATATAATTTTGCTATAGGGTTCCTCACCTGTCTACAGTTTCTTCTGTCCACATGTTATACCTATATCAAGCTTGGCATATATTATCTGCCGTCAAACAACATTGCCTGTAGAATAGACACTGGTTTATTACCAAACATCCGTGAAATCAACTCGCTCATAAGTTGAAGTCATTTTCGTTTTTAAACATCACAAACATGCACATCATTCGTTTATGGCGTCATAATCATGACCCTGTGTAAGGCAATAGGCCGTGTACACACATAAGAAAAAATTCCGTGCGGATACCCGTGCGCAATCCGTAAAATAAGTGAAACAAAAGAAGGGAAAAGATTTGCGCGCGTGTGTCCGAATTTCCTCCAATTATGCGTGAGCTTTTAGTCTTCTTTGTTCCCTTTATTTAGGGTTTTTCCGTACGGAAAACTTACTCGTCTAATCGTGAACCCGCGGCCTACTCTTCTTCCTTCTTCTTCTTCTTCTTCGCTCGCACAGACAGTTTCCTGTCAATAATGACCGCAGATTGCATCATGCTGCGTTATGCGCTGCGCCCTACGTACGAAAATAATTAGGTCCAGCTTGTCCGTCTTCCGCTGGAGGAAATCTTTTTTTTAAGTGTTTCTTGAAAAAAGGACAGGAGGGGAATGGACCGGTGGTAAGGCAGAAATATTTGTAGATGACAGTAAGCAAAGGGAAAACCGAAAAGGCAGAGTCAAAAGAGAGTGACCAGATCAGAGGACGTTACAAGGAAAAAAAAAAAAGGCACAGAACTTCCAGAAGGTTGGGGAACTGTTCGAACAAGCACCACCCCGTATACCCGGTGTGGTGTGCGGGGGGGGGGGGGGGGGCTACTCTAAAAAGTACACATGTACTTAAAAAAATAATAATAATTATACTGTGAATTAATTATCATTCATGTTCTACCATCGCGCTCTGGGGACTTTTTTTATATATATAAATAGTCACTGCAAAGGTCTTAATAGTAGGTTATTAATTTTGTCATCGTGCAAAGTTTGGTTGTGTTCTTATTTATAGTTTGTGTGGAAATTAAGAGGTTTTTTTAAAAATAACTCATCACAAACAAACAAACACTAAGCCTACATCTACTCATTTCGGGGGGACAGCCAACAATGTCATCAACCAACAAAAGTATTTGGATTCACAGTGCACCCCCTACTCTCTCTCTCTCTCTCTCTCTCTCTAACGATACGATTCCTTTTGGGAGAATGTGATTTCACTTGATGGTACTCTTTTTACTACTAAGCTGGTTAATTATGCATTGATATTGTGCATGCGTGCGTGCGTTGATGTGTGCGAACGTGTGTGTTTTCCGGGGGGGGGCGCGCGTATGTGTGTGTGTATGTGTGCGTGTGTGGGGGTGTGTGTGTGTGTGTGTGTGATGTGGTGTTTTTAGTGTGTGTGTGGTGTGTGCGCGCGTGTGCGTGGAAGTGTAAGTGTATGTGTGCGTGACACATAGAGGCAAATGAAATGTGTGTGTATTATGACATTATTTCCTCCCATTCCTCACTTAAAATGATTGCACGTGGTAATTTGTTGTTAATGTAAGATACAACAGCTGACAATAGTTTTATGTCGCTGCTCGTAATACTTCATACCATGTATGTATGTTCCTTCCACTTCTCTTTCTTATGCCTTGCTATGTGTTCCCTGGTTGGTTTACTTTGGATTGGGTCCGATCAGTATTGTTTTACTTTTTATGTTTATTTTTCTTTGC
>CM065700.1:30438958-30451458 GCA_017654935.2 Phymorhynchus buccinoides | reverse complement strand
GCAACAAAGTGGCACAAACCAAAACAAACCCTTCGCCACTACTACTGTCAGCTACTTCAACCACAACAAAACAACCCACTACGAACTTCAGTGTAAAGGGCCAGCCACACGTCCACTAAACATCGCACGACTGTACGATACGATTCGATCACGTGGTCTTCCAAGAACAAATGTGACTGGCGCATCGAGACCACGTGATCGAATCGTATCGTACAGTCGTGAGATTTTAGTGGACGCGCGCGCGCTGGCCCTTTAAGCCGGCGACAGACTATGTGACTGCCTCATGTGACTCGATCAGGTCGTGACGTAGATCAAATTTTGTTTCCCGCACAGAAGAGGTCACAAGCCATCTGACTCGATCAGACTCGATCAGTGAAAATTTAGAACCCGCCCCTATTCGGCCCTGTCACCTGACTGGACCCGACTGAGTCAGACTGATCGAGTCAGGATTGGTATGCAAATGAGGTGAAACGTCACGACCTGATCGAGTCACATGAGGCAGTCACATAGTCTGTCGCCGGCTTTAGACCTACACACCCCACACTTGAACCGTCTGCTTGTCGCTTCTGACTGACGTGCACACATACTTGGTCCTATCTAAAGGAGCCCTTAGCCTACATTTATTTGTAAAGCTTCCGACATGTCGTTAGTACATACTACTATAAAAAAAAAAACAAGCGCGAAATCGCAATATTTTTACCACTCCAATCATGAGTTACCTCCCCTGGATTTTCAATAATTTTAATCTGTAAACCAGAATGTTTATCTCTGCACCATTTCGTAACTTTTTATATCTTTTGGAAAACATTTAAAACCATTTACCCTACTTATGCTCATCGAAAGAAGCACCGCATACTCGTCGTGTCTGTTGTAGTGTCTGTATTACATATGTTTATTATTTTGTACGCTTTTAAAATACATCATTTTAAAGAGCGGCCTCAATTAATTTTGAAGTGTAGCCTCGATTTGAAGTGCGACAATTTTGTCAAATGTGCGACAATTTTGGACCGACAGACTGACCGACCGACAAAGTGAGTTATAGGTTTGTGGCTTGTAGTAAGGAAAGAGGTACTACATACATGTACGCTCATATTGTAACACAACAACAGGTACAACAACAGCTACATGCACACAAGTACACATTATTTTGGCCCCATGTACTTTTGTTGGCCATCACCTCAATTCTTGACGGCTGCAATGTTGTTTTTGGACTGTAGGCTGCAATGTAATTTTTCGACTGTAGGCTGCAATGTAATTTTTCGACTGTAGGCTGCAATGTAATTTTTCGACTGTAGGCTGCACTGTACATTCGACTGTAGGCTGCAATGTAATTATTCGACTGTAGGCTGCACTGTTACATTCGACTGTAGGCTGCAATGTAATTTTTCGACTGTAGGCTGCAATGTAATTTTTCGACTGTAGGCTGCAATGTAATGTTTCGACTGTAGGCTGCAATGTAATTTTCGACTGTAGGCTGCAATGTAATTTTTTGACTGTAGGCTGCAATGTAATTTTTCGACTGTAGGCTGCAATGTACATTCGACTGTAGGCTGCAATGTAATTTTTTCGACTGTAGGCTGCAATGTACATTCGACTGTAGGCTGCAATGTAATTTTTCGACTGTAGGCTGCATTGTAATTTTTCGACTGTAGGCTGCAATGTAATGTTTCGACTGTAGGCTGCATTGTATATTTCGACTGTAGGCTGCATTGTAATTTTTCGACTGTAGGCTGCAATGTAATTTTTCGACTGTAGGCTGCAATGTACATTTTTCGACTGTAGGCTGCAATGTACATTCGACTGTAGGCTGCAATGTATTTTTTCGACTGTAGGCTGCAATGTACATTCGACTGTAGGCTGCAATGTACATTCGACTGTAGGCTGCAATGTAATTTTTCGACTGTAGGCTGCAATGTAATTTTTCGACCGTAGGCTGCAATGTAATGTTTCGACTGTAGGCTGCAATGTAATAGTTTTCGACTGTAGGCTGCAATGTAATTTTTCGACTGTAGGCTGCAATGTAATGTTTCGACTGTAGGCTGCAATGTAATTTTTCGACTGTAGGCTGCAATGTAATGTTTTCGACTGTAGGCTGCAATGTAATTTTTCGACTGTAGGCTGCAATGTACATTCAACTGTAGGCTGCAATGCTATTTTTCGACCGTAGGCTGCAATGCTATTTTTCGACTGTAGGCTGCATGGTATATTCGATTGTAGGCTGCATGGTATATTCGACTGTAGGCTGCATGGTATATTCTACTGTAGGCTGCATTGTATATTCGACTGTAGGCTGCATTGTATATTCGACTGTAGGCTGCATTGTATATTCGACTGTAGGCTGCACCGTATATTTGACTGTAGGCTGCATGGTATATTCGATTGAATTTCGCCCTCCCTCTGACTGACGTGCACATTACATACATACTTGGTCCTAACTAAAGGAGCCCTTACATGAATTTGTAAAGCTTCCGACAAAATGTGTAACCAGCGTGGCAAGCCTCCACCGCACACGTGCTCGATTACAGAATAGATGACAAAACGTTGCCAATTTGATGACAAAACGTTGTCAATTTGAATGACAAAACGTTGTCAATTTGAATGACAAAACGTTGTCAATTTGATGGCAAAACGTTGCCAATTTGATGGCAAAACGTTGTCAATTTGATGGCAGAACTTTGTCAATTTGATGGCAAAACGTTGTCAATTTGATGACAAAACGTTGTCAATTTGATGACAAAACGTTGTCAATGTGATGGCAAAACGTTGTCAATGTGATGGCAAAACGTTGTCAATGTGATGGCAAAACGTTGTCAATGTGATGGCAAAACGTTGTCAATGTGATGGCAAAACGTTGTCAATGTGATGGCAAAACGTTGTCAATGTGATGGCAAAACGTTGTCAATGTGATGGCAAAACGTTGTCAATGTGATGGCAAAACGTTGTCAATGTGATGGCAAAACGTTGTCAATGTGATGGCAAAACGTTGTCAATTTGATGGCAAAACGTTGTCAATGTGATGGCAAAACGTTGTCAATGTGATGGCAAAACGTTGTCAATTTGATGACAAAACGTTGTCAATTTGATGGCAAAACGTTGTCAATTTGATGGCAAAACGTTGCCATTTCTTTCCTGGAAGAGAGGCAAAGTTTGTTTTAAAAAACAACTTTGTTTCTTCTTGTTTTTCTTTTTCTTTTCTTCTTCTTCTTTTTTTTTCTTCTTCTTTTCTTTTTCTTCTTCTCTTTTTCTTCTTCTTCTTCTTCTTCTTCTTCTTCTTCTTTCTTCTGCTCTTCTTCTTCTTTTCTTCTGGTCTTCTTCTTCTTCTTCTTCTTCTTCTTCTTCTTCTTCTTCTTCGTCTCATCCTTCTTCTTCTTCTTCTGTTTTGCTTCTTCTTCTTCTTCTTCTTCCTTCTGTGGCTCCTCCTCCTCCTCCCTCGGCTTTCCTTATCTTCTTCTTCATTTCTTGCTCTTTTCTATCTTCTCCTTTTCTTCTTCTTCTTCTTCTTCTTCTTCTCTTGTTCTTACTTTCTTCATCCTCCTTTTCTTTTCTTGGTTTTCCTCTTCTCTTTAGCCTCCTTTCTTCTTTCTTTTCTTCTTCTTCTTCCTTCTTCTCTTCTTCTTCTTGCTTTTCTTTCTTCTTCTTCTTCTTTGGGCTTTCTTCTTCTCTTCTCTTTTCTTCTCTTCTTCTTCTTCTCTTCTTTCCTTTCTATCCCTCCTTTCTTTCTCCTCCTTCTTCTTCCCCCGCCTTCTTCTTGGCTTCTTCTCTTTCTTTCTTCTTCTTTTCTTCTTCTTCTTCTTCTTCTTCTTCTTTTGCTTCTTCTTCTTCCTCCTCTTCTTCTTCTTCTGTTTCTTCTTCTTCTCTTCTTCTTCTTCTTCTTCTCGTCTCATCTTCATTCTTCTTCTTCTTCTTCTTCTTCTGCTCCTCCTCCTCCTCCTTCTTCTTCTTGCTTCTTCTTCTGTCTTCTTCTTCTTCTCACCTCGCTTCTTCCTCCTTCTTCTCCTCTCTTCTTCTTTCCTCCTCCTCCTGTCTTCGCTCGCTCTTCTTCTTCTTCTTCTCCTTCTCCTTCTTCTTCTTCTTCTTCTTCCTCTTCCCTTCTTCTTCTTCTTCTTCTTCTGGGGCCAATACATCAGACAGATAATAGATGGTAGGAAGCAAAAGGGAAAAGGCAGAGTTTAGTCAAATAGAGTTAGAGTTAAGTGGCAGATTAGAGTTCAAGTTTTCCTAAGTTTCAAATTTTATTTCAGATGCACATTCGAAAACCGGTGTCCTCTATGTATTCATAGGGGGTACAAGGAAGTAGAGAAGAATAAGAAAAAAAAAAGAACAGTAAGACAGAGAAACGCTCAACATAACAAGCTAGAAAAAAAAAGAAACAAAAATAGCAAAACAAAATAAAAAATAGATGAACGAAAGATGTAAAAACGAGATGGCTGATCACAAGAAAAGCCCAGTCGATAAAACAGCCCTTATGTACCTATACACATTTTCCCATATCGCAACTAGTAGCAAGAGGTTACAAGGGGGCATGCATGGTCACACTAGAAAAAAAAAAAAAAAAAAAAAGTTCACAAATATTATTGAACACATGTATACATCACTATATTCTTTAGTATCTCCTGTATCATAACTAGTCGCTGGGCATACTAGACAGTATAAGTCAATATCAACTTTATTTGGTAGAAAACAACTGGAAGCTAAAAAACATAAAAACCCGTCATAGTTTAAAGTCGAATCCGTACGCTTCGTAGTACAGTTAAATGCTATCCAAGCTCGAACGAGCGCAATTTTTCCTATTAGCGTGGGCATAGCCCAAATGTCATGGCATAAACAAACACAACCTTGTTGCGAAGCACAGAATCTTCAAGATAGGCGTGGTTGAGACTATGTTTAAGCGGAAGAGACGCACTACACGACACACGCAACCCCGAGTAATCCCCCGTACGAGTGAGAGTAGCTCGTGGAAGGGGTCGGAGTCATCTCAGGCTCTGCAGCGTATGGAGGCACGAGGCTTGGCCAGAGTGGCCACTGCCGCTGGCGGTGTTCGTTTGATATAATTTGACATTTTGGATATATTGGATCATGCTAAATTGATATTCGGCATGTGATGGCGTGTAATGAACTTTGATATCCTTGTTCACTCTTTGCTGGGGCGCAGTGGCAGCAATCGTCTCACTATCTCCCGCGGCATTTGCAGTGGTTAGTTTGGGCAATGGCATCTGGGCATGTATTGACACTTAGTGTTCTATAGTCTAACATATCTAGTATGTGAAATATCTTGGGACCGTTGCTTCCGGCTGAGGACTGGGCCAGCTGCAAGTAGACTGGCTGAGTGGTGGGCAGCCTCAAATCGACTCGAAAATCAGCTCCATACCGATGAATGTGCCATGTGGTTGCATGCTGCCGGCCAGACCCCCTGATACACACATACTACTAAACACTGGGCCCAACACTATGATGCTCTTACGACGCCGCAACCTGGGGCTCGTGGGGTGGGGGGGTGGGTGAGGGTGGAGCTGGGCAGGGTGCAGCTTTGGGGCCGCCGCACCGACCGGGAGAAGACAGTGGACTTCGTCATGACGATCAATTTGAAAGTCTGACGCTGCCAGCTTCATCGACCGCTGAAGAATGAAGAAGAAGAAGAAGAAGAAGCATAAGAATAAGTGAAGATGAAGAAGAAGAATTTTTAAGAATGTAAGAAGAAGACGAGCGATCGACGACGACGACGACGAAAAAGAAGATAGTATGTGTTAAGTAAAGATAGAGAGACTAAAATGACGACGACGACGAAGTAAAGAAAAATAAGAAGAAGAGAGGTGTCGTTCGCGCAGCTGGACCAGGCACGTCGCTGCTAGTACAGCGCAACCGGCTGTTTTTTCCATGCATTTCCCCGCCGGGCCTTTTACTGAAGGTGAAGTGGGGGTGGGGAGTTGAGATGGGGGTAAACTTTTGACCTAAAATGATAATTCCTGCTGTTGCTGCTTGGTGCTTGGTCTGCTTATTCTTTTACATGGCGCTGTATAGTACATGAGGGCGGGCACGACGTATCGTGGGCTATTTGTGTCGTCTCTTCCGAAAGGCTTTAAAGGGGCTAATCTGACGGGGGACGGATGATTTTTGTAAGAAACACGTATGATGGTCATCATTCCGATGAGATAAGAACCCCTTCGAGGAAGTATCGCAACATCATAGCTAACTTTGCTCCTGGGGTTGCCATACAGAATCAAGGCACCGAGTCGAAATCGGGGCGCTTGCCACCTTGGGCGAGGTGTCTGGAATAGTCAAATTATTTCATCGCAAAGAGAAGGAATTGGAGCGTCGTGCCGTCTCTTATCGTTATAAATAGGCCGCCGAAATCGTTTGCAAGCGAAATTGTTCAGCAATAGCTAAGGCCTTTTTTTTGTTTTTTTTACAATTGTGTCATAAACTGCAGTTTATCTAAAGGATGTTAAAGGAACTACTAGTACGATCTCGCGCTTATAGTAAACGTGGTCAGGGGAAGCGCAAGGGTTCCCCCTTTGTACTCTATGAGCAGTTTTTCTTGGTGAACGTTATGTTCGGATAGAGTAAAAGTTTAGATGATATCATTATCGCGATGACGTTTTTCAAAGTACTAGTAGAGTTAACGTAAAATTACTATAATGAGTAAACCCTGAGCGCTACACCCTATCCTCTGATTATTGTTGTGAGTGTCCAGAAATGTTGATTGGTTTTATTAGCATGGTATTTTTTCCCTGTGGCACAAAACAAAACTAGGCTGTAATAGCATATAAGTGTACAAGCGCACCTCTATAGCTTCCGAGAATCGCGCTTGAATCTTTTCATGCATTGCACACGCGACGTGCGTGTGCGCGCGCGCCTAGCACACGTGCACGACATGCTACAGCATCGACATATTGACATGGAACTCGATGACGGCGAAGCAGTTTGCATGGGGGGTAAGAAGGGGCCTACGGACAATATTGGGCTTCGGCTACACTATTGCCTTTTATACTCACTATTATGCCCTATGGTCACCGATGCTGTTCACTTCTACATTATGCCTACATGGACATTATGCCTACATGACGATTATGCCTAATTTCATGAGATAGATTATCATGGCCTGGGCCTTAAATAAAATAATGCCATTTTCCGTGATGCTGATAACACGCAAAGCCTGGTTATAATAAAATTGAAGGGAGATATTTTTTGGGGTTTCTTATATCGCGGTGTTTCTTATATCCGATCTTGCGGTATGAAAAAAACATTTGATTCTTTTTTTTCTTATAATCCACGAGTTGAATGAGTCACCAGAAAAAACGACGAAAAAATATAAAGGAAAAGTTACAAACAGGAAACATAAAGTGGGGATACGAAGATAAAAAAATGGTCTTTTAAGCATAATGTGCATGGAAAAAAAATGGCATACAACAAAGTAGGAAAATAAAGAACAGAAACACGATCAGAAATTTAAAAAGCAAAACTGAAGGCGGCGGACATTGTTCGTGTTCAACCTGCCCATGGTGTAGCTTGCACTGATAGGTAGCAAGAGCGGCAGTTAAATGATGAATGATTGGGTATGGTGTGAGAGAGTAGCATATTTCATGTTTAAAATGTAAATTTCTGTTTCTTGTTTTTAATCAATATTCTAATTTGGATGTATAACTTACTATACACGGTGGAAGACAATGAAATTGTATTTGCGTTTTGTACAATGACAATGGACAATAAAGAAACTTGCGACATATGACTCATGTTTTATTCATTGCCGTATTAAAATCTGAAGATACAGCAATACTATAAGGTTATAAGAAAATCGAAGGGAGATGGGTTTTTTTGGTTATTACCATATCCAATTTTTCTTATATCCGAAACTCAGATATATGAAAACATTTTGATTTTTGTCCCCTTATAAACAAATTGAATGGGGGAAAAAAAAAAATCCGAAAAGAAATGAATCCAAAAAAAGGCCCATCTGAAAAACAAAATGAAGCAGAAAATCCTTTTTTCCTAATTTGATAGGGGCGTATGTGTTGTGCATCCGAGGTCTGACTTTTGTAATAAAATCAGTAGGACCTGCTTTGGGCACTGGAACCAGTGCTTTCCTTTATGGTGTTAAGCGCGAAAATTTCTTATAAGTGCACGAGATTAGCTATAAAAATGGTAAGCGGTGAGTACTGTATCTCCATAATTTTTTTTAGACTTTAACCCTAGGAGTTGTACTGGCACTACAAAATAAGTAAACCTTTCAACTCACAATGAGTGACGCGTATGCTCCTACCATCCGCGGGTCGCTCTTATCCAAAATGGATTCTCATCTCTGGAGTAATTCTTTCTCCGTGGCTATCTCTCGGGCAAGCCGCCCATGAAGTATCGCCAATTTGACAGTTTGAATTTCAGTCACAACCAGAGCAGAGTGAGTGTTCCGATTCCTTGAAAAAGGCTGTCTTTCTGGTGATCTCAACATTATTTCTTGCAAAAAACTCATCCGCCAGGATGCCAAGATGCTGACTGCTTTAAAGTACTTCACATGACCAGAGCAAAATGGGTCTCCCTCGTTGTTGTTGTTTTCATGGGTCGGTGTGACCGCACATTTACAAATCTGCCGCTATACTACGATCGAGGCTGCTCTTTAATTGTACCCCATCGAGGATGACGTGTCAAGATTCCACGGGTTTCACATATTTTCTCAGAATTTAACCATAGCTGTTACCGAAGCGGCCCTTGGGACGGCTTGTGCTGTGTGACATTAACTTCTTTTTGTCTTTTTAATACTAGGCAATTATTGAAATGGGCTCTTTAGGCCCTACTAATGATCGCCATCAATTATATTTAAACCTTAGTGTAAGCTTTTGAAGTTGTGGCAACGCTGGGCGGAATAATACTACAACGCCACTACATTTTTGTGCGCTAACACTTCACATCACGACACGCTCGGGCACCATAGACCCATCGACATTGATAGCACGCACTGCACGCACGCTACACTAGACAACTGCGACGTCCGCTTATCAGACACACACGAACCGGTAGAGTGAGATACAGGAGGAGAGAGGTGTTGAGAGAGAGGAGACATAACAGACACTCTATAGCATACACATCACGTACTGCAATGTACAGCACAGGCGCGCGAACACTGTAGGTTAAGCTATTGCGATTCCGGGCAATTAACGCGTGAACCGTTTTTTCAGCTCGGCGCATAACGCAACCTGATACGTGCTGTTTGGGCCAAGTCGTTGACTCGCTAAAGAGGGGTTGTGCTACTGATACATGAGGAGTGTGTGCTAAAGCATGCACTAGATTAGGCAGACCAGACAGCGTACAACACACACACAGCGAAACGCGCGCGCGCGGCGCTGCGCATGCAAGCAGTGCGCACGCACGAGCACAGCACGCACTCGACGCTGAGCGGCACGCGCGGGCACGTAGTAGTGATGCGAGCACGGCCTCCGAAAATCGCGATGGGTACGCACGCTAGCGCACAACGCATGCGCCACGCTTGACTGCGCAGCGCAATTTGGCGCACACAGGCAGCCCACGCCACGCACAAACGCATAACGCTAGCAGACGCTTACGCAGCAAGCTACATTGCCCACTGAATTTCTATTACACATTAGATCAATCAGGTGGGCTTCATTTTTGGATGTCCACACATTTGGCAATGAACGTGAAGGGTATAACATGGGCGCCCTCCGATTTATTATCCGCCCTGCCTCGCGGAATCTCTGGTTGTTATCCGCTTTTTTCAGCTCCAATTCTGCCTTTCTTACTGCAGATTGAGTACTATGATCCTCTACCGTTTGCTATATTTAACACTAATTTTCACACTATTTACATAATTAAACAGCATGCATTCAATAACTAGGGGAAGATAAACAGGCAAGACGGAAAAAACAGCAATGAATCCGCAGGACTGTCACAAATGCTTCCGCGGAGCTGGGGGGGAAGTGTACTCGCACTAGCTTAGGGGGAGGGGTATGGGGGGGACCTATTACATAATGGTGCCTTTATCATTGACTGGCGATAAATTATTCAAGCCTGCAAACATATATCTAGCAGCTGAAAGGTCAATAAACTACAGCTTAATGTTTGGTAAGTAAAGGCAGTATGTAACAATGGCGGGAGAGCGGCTAGAAATGTAGGTGGAGGTGGGGGGGTGGGGGGAGAGGCACAATGCTGTGACGCTTGCTCCGATTATGCATAATAGCATCATATAACCGGGCAATTGCGATCTTTTGCTGTCTGTTTTTGTCACGCGCTATTTTTACAGCCGTGTTCGTTGCATCACCTATCTGATGATTGGGTCAATTGTCTATTGTCGTCACTGTAAGTTTCTGGGATGAGGTCTTTGTTCAGCTACGTTCGTAAGTCAGTGGTTAATTATGCGCTTGTGTGACTTGCATGTGGGGATTCTGGGGCATAATACTCGACGTCGGCAGAGCCACGATTATGTGCCGTGCAACCATCGCAGGCAGGAGCACAGCCAGGTCGCTGTCCAGTGTATTCCCTGCCGCACTGGCGGTCCGTACAGGGAATGATGGAGGCCGTCGCTACAGGGCCGGACCTTTTGCGAGGGGAGCCTTTAGGGGGAGCTGCAGACCTTTTGCCCGCACGTGCGACTATTTCGGCTCCGACAAAAACCACCTATTTGTTTCAACGATAATTGATTATAGATTTGTCAGTTGAGGAGGAACAAAAACCTGACATTGTCACGTGTATTTGTATGTGTTATGGTCGTCCCCTTTTGTAGGACAGTGTGGAAGAAGCATGATGTGTACTTAATGGTTCAGAACACGTTTCAATAGGGCTATGAACAGTAATGGCATTGGTCCTTCAGCTTCATGCCCTAGATTGCACTATTTTGCTTCTCGGATTTAAACATTTTTTCGGGGGAGCGGGCGGCGACCAGGGGTCCTCCATAGCCGCCTAGTTCTCCCACTTGGTGTTTTGTGCTTGTAGCTCCTTCGGATGAATCGAACGAAAAATGGTGTTTTACGTCTCTCGGTCTGGAACAGAGACCTGCTTTAGTATGGTACATTTTTAGATATAAAGATGGTGGTAACAACCTTTTCGGTCTGGAACAGTCTTCCACATAGAATTATCCTGTGACTTTTTTATATTGTAAATACGAAAGGATGGGTTGGGAAGCAAATACTGCAGGCCATGGCCACGAGTGGTCTAGTGGCAACACGGACACATAAATTCCCGAGTATGCTATGGTCCAGCAACGCAGAAAAGATACAGAAGAATTCGCTCCCTTTCGATGAATTAGCCCCTCGCCCTTGGAAAAACTTAGGTATCCGGCCTTAAGTGCTAGCCAATAGTCAGGTGCTAGGGCGGATTGGAGCGGTTCCCCTTTAAAGCAGCGGAGTCTTCCTGTACAGAGCGGGCGCTAGAATAGCTGCTTGTCAGAGCGGCATTTCAAACATGCAGTGAGACAACCCCAGCGCACCAGTCCACACTCGCCACCAGCACTACCATCATCTTCAGGCTTCGTACTGAGCTCACAGCTGTTTTGGGAGGAACATTTAGTTTATGTATATTTTCATGTTTTTTCAAGCAAACTTTAGTTAACAATAAGTAACTTTTCATAAATAACAATCAAGAACATGTTGTAGCATGTGACTAAATTAGTTATATTCAGTGAATATTGCTAGATTTTCACTCATGGGCAATTTTTATTTATGTTTGCGATACTAAGTGTATTGTTTCCTACTAAATATATTGTTGATACTGCTCAACAAAAATAAGTTTTTTACCATAACTCTGAGGGAGGAAATATATTTCAAATACTATGTAGAACACAAAGCCAACATATCTTATAGGGATAAGCTTGGTGCATTTTTTTAAAATCTAAGATTTCTAGATTCAGTCTTTTACTAAATAGCCTGATGTTGTGTGGGATGGAACAGCTGTGTGGACTACGCCGCTTTCCATCCCATCTGTACCGCCTTGGCCTGTTCTACACGCTCAGACTGTCCGTGTCAAACTCCCGCCCCCCCCCCCCCCCCCGAGTCATACCCTCCATTCCTGCCGCCCCCCCCCCCCCCTTACACTTAGAAGCCAGGATCGCAGTTCTGGGCCCGAGGGTGCCACAATGGAAGAGAAGCTGTAGGGGGGCCCAGAGAACAACTGCTCACCACAGCCCAGTTTATCATTGCCACCAACACGAACCGTCTGACGCACATCCCAGGACCCCCGTGTGGATACCGGGGGGTGGGGTGTCTTTTGCATCAATAGTTTCCCCACCTTCTGGAAGTTCGGTGTCTTGTTAGCTTCTTCTAATTTGTCACTCTCTTTGACTATTGTCTTCACCCCTGGCTTACTGTCATCTACTATCTTCCTGCCTAACCAGTCCATTCTCCTGCCTTTTTTTTCACGAAGCGCTTTCAAAAACATTTCCTCCTCCAGTACGAAGTCGGACTTGCTGGGCCTAAGCTATTTCTTAGTTAGATGCATAACAGCAGCATGACGCACTGCGCTCATAATTGACTAGGAACTGGCTAGGCGATCGAGAGAAGAAT
>CM065700.1:30428408-30438458 GCA_017654935.2 Phymorhynchus buccinoides | reverse complement strand
CACCACACCAAATCAAATGACAACTCTCACTACATCAACGCACCCTTGAAACTTACCGAGGTTGCTGCTTCCATTAACTTAATCAAAAAAACTAGTAAAGCAACAGGAGAAGATATCATCTCCTATAAACTTATTAAAGAACTTCCCCAATCTTTTCACAAAATTTTACATAATTTCTATTCCAAGTGCTGGGAGGGGGGAACTGTTCCTCAAGCTTGGAAGGAGGCACAGGTCATTGGGATCCTTAAGCCAGGAAAGCCGGCTAGGGATCCCAAAAGTTACCGCCCCATCTCCCTCACCCCACACTTGGGCAAAATTTACGAGCGTATCGTAAAACAAAGACTCGAATATTTTTTGGATAAAAACAACATTATCCCCACTTTTCAAGCAGGGTTCCGTGCACATAGAAACTGCATGGAACAAGTAGTCAGACTTACCTCCCACGTCAGACGGGCCTTCACGCGCCGAAAAAAGGTCCTGGCCACCTTTTTCGATATAAAAGGGGCCTACGACACAGTCTGGCATGGGAGGCTTCTGGACAAACTCAGCAGCCTCGGTATAGAAGGCAACACCTTTAACTTCATCCTTTCTTTTCTACACAACCGTAGTTTAAGAGTGAGAGTGGGTAAGTCCATGTCGATGTCTCACCAACTTGATATGGGAGTGCCCCAGGGTAGTATCATAGCCCCCACCTTATTCAACATTATGTTACACGATATCCACAAAGTAAAATTAGAAAACTGCAAAATATCTATGTACGCGGACGATATCGCCATATGGTCCGTCAACACCCCCCCCGGAAACTATTACAGCTTAGACCCCTTTCTACAAATCCACCAAACAAACATCAACAAAATAACAGACTACTTACACACTAATGGTTTCACAGTTGCCCCTCAAAAATGCGAATTCATGATTTTTTCCACAACTAAAGTTACAGACATCACCATCAAAATTGATAACGTCACCAAATCACCAGTACAGTCCGTTAAGTTTCTAGGCGTCAACATTTCATACAACCTTCAATGGAACAGCCACATTCATTATTTAATCCAAAAAGCTAATAAAGCACTCAACTTCATTAAAGTTATAGCCCACCAAAAATGGGCAAAAGACCCAAAATTCCTGACATTTTTAGTAAGATCACTGGTCCGCTCTAGATTAACATACGGTATGGAAGCTTTTTATTCCCTTTCAAAAACAGCCCTTATTAACCTTCAACGTTTCGAAATAAAAGCACTTAAAACTGCCCTGGGCCTCCCAAGGTATGCTATCACCGATCTAATCTACCGAGACATCGACTGGACCCCCCTAACTCACCTAATTAAACAGAACTGTGCCTCACTACTAATCCGTTTATACGCTACCAAAAACCTTTCCGAAAATGAATTTCTCACCTCCTTCTCAGATCCATACTTCGCCACTTCCAAAAAATACAAAAAATTCATCAACATCTATGACTATACAAACGAACTAATGACAAAAGCAGACGTAGCCCTTAATAACATCACAGCTTTCCCCCAACATCGACCCCCCCAGTGGGATTGGGATCCACCTGACATCGATATTAACCTTCACCTCCAATATAATAAAGAAAACGATATCAATAACCTCACCGTAGCTGCTAAAGAAAAGATCTATAACTTAAGACATTACTTATCCATTTATACAGACGGTTCCCTATTAACTAATCATAAAATCGGTTGTGCTTTCAGTATACCGAGCCTTAAAATTTCTAAATCCTTTCAATTAAACCCGAATATTTCCATCTTTTCAGCCGAGCTTTGGGCTATACTGGAAGCACTAACATTTATAAATAATCTTCCGCTTTCACCTTACCAAATCGTTATTTTTTCAGACTCTTTATCCTCAATTAAAGCCCTACAAGGCAACAACTATAATCGCGCCGAAATCAAATATGAAATCAGAAATTTAATACATCAACTTAAAATAAGAGGTACCCAAGTATTACTAGTATGGATCCCTTCCCACTGTGGCCTGCTAGGGAACGATCTGGCTGACAGGGGCGCTAAGTCGGCCGCCTCGGGCCTTTCCGGAACCCCTACAGACATTAAACTTTCAGTGGGCGAAGCCAAAAGCCTGCTGAAAAAAGCAACTCACCAGGAGTGGGCAAAAGAATTGGATTCTAACGCCAAAGCCCACTCCTGGGACCCTAATATACACCAAGGGGGACTGTTCCTTCCCATTCCTCCCAAAACCCAATTCCTATTATTTCGAATCAGAACAAGGTCCAATTACTGCAAATATAAAAAACTGCCCTGTCACTGTAAAAACATCCTGGACCTTGATCATCTTTTTACCCCCTGTACTTATATTCAAAATCAACTTTCCACGTTTCTAGATAAACTTAAAGTATTAAAGATCCCCTTCACTCAAAAATCTATTCTATTCCGAGGCCCACATGAATGGTCCCCCTTGGTCTGGTTCGGAGAGGCCATAAGATCTGCCTCTTTCGGACACGAATTCTAAAAACTCTAAAATTTTCAACTTAAGCCCATCAACATCTTTCACAGGAGAGGGAGGGGTCCTTCCGGACAGCGGTCCGCGCACCCGCCCACGTTCCATTTCCCCATCCCCCCCCCTCTCCCCTTCTTTTAACATACAGCACGCCTCGATCGTTAGTGCTGGCTCCTTTTGAGCACACATTTTTACTCCCTTCTCCCCTGTGGACGGGTGTGCGGCCCGAACTCCGGAAGCTCACCTTCGTAGCCGTCACGCCACAGCGTCGCGCCATGTCGCCTGGGGTCCCTCCGCATACGTGCAGGACCTCTGTACACGGCGCCTTTCCTCTGTTTGGGGCGGGGAGGAGGGGTCCCTCTCCCTCCCTCCCCCCGCCCCAATCATGAAAGAATCGTTAACCTCCCTCTCCACTCTATCCACTCTTTCTTAAGCCTGGGCTCCCATATAATAGTTAAGTTATATACAATTATTATTAACAATATAGTCACCTGTGGAAGAACGAGGGCGGGGGGGATTTTGTAGCCACCCCCCCTTGGGATCCTGCAGCTGACCACCTATAAAAACTCTAAAGATACATTTTCAACCCTTGCCCTATATACTCAATCAGATTATGCAGCCTTGCACGGCTAAACATGTTAGCATTTCATTGGTCCTGGCAAAAACCAATAGAGAAAAACTACTGCGTAATCAAGGCCTCAGCAGACAGCGTATATTCGCTCATTACTACATCAAAATTTTCAACACTTTCTATTGGTCCTCCCGCTTAACGGAGAGGGTCCAAATCACACACACACCTTATATACACCACATTGGTTGCCATGGTCACCGACTGCCGGCCGGGTCAAACTCCATTCTCCCCTCCATAAGACCTATCTTTTAAACACCTATACCTTTTATAAATTAAGTTTTAACAAATTTTAAATACTCATGACACAACCCTTACACGACCATGACCCATCCCAGACAACAGCTCGTTTTAATATCATATTTACACAATTGTTAACACGGACACCCCCATCAAGCTAAGTCACGTTACGGCTGGGTGGTCTCCCTTACCCTGTTTTTGCGCTTCTGTCGCAAACATCAACTTGCTTAACAGAATGAAAGATGAGTGAACGATATAAAACTAGGATAGTACTCCCCTGTTCTGGGAACCTTTTCTTACCTTTATTTTTTGTCTTATTCTTTTGTTCGTCGAGTTGATCTCCCCCTTGTTGGGGTAGGCTTGCGTGAGGTGGTTGACGCAGGGATGGCCTGCGTATCGCCCCTCTCGTTCGTCCTGCCCCCTCATTGTGTGCAGAGACCCTCCGAACCCCCCCCCCCTCCACTCTTTTGTTGTTCCCAGAACAAATAGAAAACATAAATCGTATAAATTTAAATAATAATTCCATTCTTTTTACACCTTTTTTAATCCAACTATCCATCATGTAAAATTTTTCCCAACTCTACTCCTAAGGGAGTTCCCGAGGGAGAGAGTTCCCCCCCTTAGTTGGACTTTTAAATTTTTTATATAATAGGGCCTTTGCCCCGTGATCCAAACTTTTTGGGCTCACAAATTTTGTATAAATCCCTGTAAATACTATCTTTTAAAAAATAAATATAGGCCACTTTAGGCTTTTAATAATAAAACACATCTTTTTCGGATTTTAAATTCGTAGCCCTGAATTTTTAATTAAAGAGGGTTGTTTCGGTACCCCCAGACAAATAACTAGATTTTATATAACATTTTTATATCTAAAAGAATATCTTATCACTTACCTTGAAATCTATTCATTTTAAATCGAACACTGGTTCACCATCTTCCCAAAACGAACAAATTTTAGCTTGCCTAAGAGATCCCCCCCTTCCCTTATACTATATATATTGTTCCGTCTTGTATATGTTTGTCAATGTGATGTTTTATTTATGATTTGACCATACCCTACTAATACACATGTCCCATATGTGCCTTCCCGGGTCGAGAGGACGTAAAACACCAAAATTACCCATATAACGCATCACGTACTGACTTGATTACATCACTGATGACGTCATCAGATGAAGAGGAATAACTCTGATATGCTGGTTTTTGTGTGTGCTCTACCACAGTCAAGAGAGTTCGTTTCATCCCCAGACTATTTTGCCAGATTGGCTCTACCAGTTGTCTTTTTCATGGCACGATTTGTACAATGATGTTTTCTACAATGTTCTCTGGCAGTCAAGGGGTTAACGTGACGGGTGGGCAAAAAAATGGGAAAAGCAAACGACATCAAAAACGACATCAATTTTATTTGAGAAAAAAAAGTTTAAAGACCCCCCACGTCACGTGCCCACATTCCCTCTTATGCTAGGAAGATTTCTTAAAGACCCAGTGACACACCACGATTAAGTCCCTTGGTTTCTTCTGGGTTGCTGTGACCCCATATTTCAAATTGAGGCTGCTCTTTAAACTGATGTGTCGGTTTGAATTTGGGGCCATTTATATGGGAGTCAGACTTGGTCAAAAAAGATTTCTCTAAGAGGGAAAACACGTGGAAACCGTGATTTTGACACGTGACGTGGTGGGTCTTTAAACCTGTGTTGGCAGGTACTGGAACTTGAGGTGAGTCATGAAGAAGCGGGGTTTGTCCGCCGGTGCTATGGTCTGCTCGGTGATCGGGGTTTTGTCCAAGAAACTCGTAACTCCCAGCTGGTCCTTGAAATAACTGTCCGCGCTCCCTTCCATCAGCATGTGAACGATGGAGGACAACCAGTGAGTCCCTACAATCAGTGGAAAGGATAGGAAAGATCGATTCTTTTATTTTATTTGTTATTATTAGTACATCGATGCCGGAGCAGTGGAAAAGAGCGCACCGCTAATAAGCGCGCGCCTAAAAGAGCGCATTTTGCATGCTAATAAGAGCGCGTGTTCATGCCAAAAAGAGCGCACTTGAATGTGTGGTTTTCGTGCTAATAAGCGCGCATAGGTGAAATCGTTCTCATCAGACATTTACCATGTGCACTCGTCTGTTTGCTAAACTTCAGTCTTCTTGCTGTTTTGGAGAAAGAAACTTTCGATATGTCCACGATTCAACACATCACCACGTTAGGGATAGGGTTAGGGATAGGGTTAGGGATAGGGTTAGGGATAGGGTTAGGGATAGGGTTAGGGATAGGGTTAGGGATAGGGTTAGGGATAGGGTTAGGGATAGGGTTAGGGATAGGGTTAGGGATAGGGTTAGGGATAGGGTTAGGGATAGGGTTAGGGATAGGGTTAGGGATAGGGTTAGGGATAGGGTTAGGGATAGGGTTAGGGATAGGGTTAGGGATAGGGTTAGGGATAGGGTTAGGGATAGGGTTTAGGAATAGGGTTAGGGATAGGGTTAGGGATAGGGGTTAGAGTTAGGGTTAGGGTTAGGGATAGGGTTAGGGATAGGTTTAGGGTTTCACATCACATTTTGCAACGCGCTCTTTTTGACATCCTCGATCTTTCTTAGGTTCCAAAGATGCGCGCTTATTGGACAAAACATTGCGTTCTTTCTAGATTCATTTTTTGGACGCGCGCTTTTAGAGAGTAGGTAAAACGCGCGCTTATGGGATGCACTCATGGGTGTAACTACACAAAATGAAAAACCCCCTGAAAGGCCGGGGTCCAGGGGTAATGTCCCCTTGCAGCTGACGAAAAAATTGACTTATGAAGGTATTTTAGTTGGCTTTTCCCACAATTTATGCAAAATGCTTATTTTAAAGTGTTTGAAAAAATACAATAGACACACAAATATCTTGTTAGACAAATTATAAAAAAAAAAGGAAGTTCCTGTTCTGGTAAAATTCAAAAACAGGAAATCCTTGTATACCAGGAAGAGTTGCACCCATGTTATATATTTAGAAGGAAAAAAAAGAGTACAATTTGCTGCAATTTCCCTCCCCATATTTCCCGCCCCGCTATGCATAGCTACGCGGGGATTGTCTGTAGCCACGACAAGCTCCTAGCATGACATCGTCGGTCTCCGAAATCTCCCCGAAGACGGAGTGTGGCTGCTCGCGTGGCGGGGGGGTGTAATAAAACAAATGGTCACACACGTAATGTTCTCATCCCTAGCTGATGCGTTTGTACCATAGTGTTCAAGTGCTTCGGATGTCGGGATGAACCCTGGAATCCTTTTTTTTAGCCAGGGTTCGAAGTTCAGTGGTGGCTCCCTTTGTTACTGCACCACGCCATGCTGGTCTGTTCTGTGCCAGGGTTTCCCATGAGGAGACATTGATGTTGAAGTTCTTTAGGGACACTTTGAGGGTGTCCCTAAATCTCAACTTTGGTCTACCAAGACTCGATTCGAATAGGCCCTACTATAATAATGATGTTTAATTAAAGAAAAGCCTTTTCATGTAAACTGAATAATGCTAGGGGAAGACGGGGTAAAAAGCGCATGGGCGGGTAAGAAGCCCACCCCAATTATCTCATGAAATAAAGAAAATTTCAGTCACATTTGCCCATGAGACGAATGCTAGACATTAACGCGCTCGTCTCATGGGCAAAATGAGACTGAAATTTGCTTCATTTCATGAGATAATTGGGGTGGGCTTCTTACCCGCCCATGCGCTTTTTACCCCGTCTTCCCCTACTACAGTGGAACCTCCCTTATAATACTGTGATCGCACGATTTAATTTCCACAAGGATGAATAAAGTTGTATTGAATTGAATTGAATTGTATTGAATTGAAGACCTCCCATTATAAGACTCCCTCCCATATAAGACCTACTTTTCTGAGACATTGTCCCTTCTTTGTAAGTATTAAAATTACCTCCCTATAAGACCCCTCCCATATATAAGACTTAATTTTGATCTTATAAGGGAGGTTCCTCTGTATGCTACACATAATACTAGACTATTTATTTATTGGGTTTACTTCATCTTCTGTGACTAGGTTTCTATTTCTGCCCATGATGAAATGATAAAGGTATTTGACCTGATTTGGGGTAACTGGCGAGAATGACGTCACCAGGGTGCATCGTCATCGCTTTGACGTCACGAGCGTGCTGACTGAAGTCCTGGATGCTGGGAAAGGCGGGAACGAAGAAGTCGCCCCCCATGTCGCCAGATCGCAGGGTGTTGCCTTGGCGGTCCACCACCCGAGTCACCACGCCCTTGGACATCGCTGTTCTCACAGAACCCCCCAAAAAAACCCCACCCCGACATGTGAACAGGTACGTTTGTAAGAGATCGTAACTCGATGGCTTGGAGTCAAAACGGACTATCTTTAGATAGATCTAGTCCATTGACATATTATGGCTCGCCCCCCCCCCCCCCCACCTGCGTGCGCATCTCGACCCTTCCAACGGAAGTGTCGCCATCTTATTCCTTATTTGTGTGTAAACAAAGTGAAAATGTTATCTAAATGTGTAAAGAAAACATCCAGATGTTATAAATACAGTTTAGATAAGTTTCGAATTGGAACAGCCAAATACGCAGCATCGATCTGGCATTTTTCAAACAAAGTTACTGACTAAGATGGCGGTCTCCCATAATATGGCGCTCCTTGTGGCCGGATATGACGACACGTACCCGGGTACAAGCCATTGAACATATTACGAAAACTAATAACTTGTATAAAAAAAAGACTGCAGAAATATAAAAAGCGTAACCCCCTTTTTATTTATCTGCAGTCATTGTTTGATACAAGCTATTAGGTTTTTTGTGTAATAAGTCCAATAATACGTCAATGGACTATCTAAAGATAGTCCGTTTTCACTCCAAGCCATCGGGCCCTATGCCCTCATAAGTCTAATACAAAGGAGAACAAAAAAATGGCATACATTCGCCCCCCAAGACATCACTCTACACTCCCACCAAGCGCAAAGACATTCACTGCCAAGCACCCTGTGATAAAATAATGCTTTACGCCCTCTTCGGCCTTTCGGCCATGTGGGACATTGAGATTTTACTTGGGGATGTAAACCAAGCACCCTGTCATGTGTTTGTCTGCTTTTATAGAAAACAAAAAATGGCATACATTCGCCCCCCAAGACATCACTATACACTCCCACCAAACGCAAAGACATTCACTGCCAAGCACCCTGTCATGTGTTTGTGTCTGCTTTTATAACTTATTTCGCCGTTTCTTCCATTGAAGCAACTTATATCACCGTTTCTGCCATTGAAGCAACGCATGCGCACTCGAAACAAATAGTTACTCCCCTTACTTGTCGGTTGAGATGCAACGAACAATCAATAATGTTAAAAAAAGGGTTACAAAAAAACCCAGTTAGGTGAAGAACAGCTGGACTAGTCTAGTCGACCCCCAGTAGGGCCAGTATAGACTATCTACGGTAACTGGGGCCCCCTCTTCTTCTTCGTTTGATCTTCCACCTTCATCGTACTGAAGATTCTGAAGATTAACTTGGGAAAAGGTTTCTGCGCTTAGGTTAGGCTTCTGGTTTAAAGTCTTGGCTTGGTATGAGGGGTAGAGAGGGGGGGGGGGGGAGGGGGGGGGGAGGAGGAGGGGAGGGGATGGGGGGGGGAGGGGGGGGGGAGTGTGATCTAGATCTGGCTTCTGAAGGCTCCCACTGTGGCTGATGACACTGCCGCAGACGGGAGCAGGTTCCACTCGGCAATGGTCCGAGGGAAGAAGGACTGCTGGCGGTACAGAGTCCTGCATGCTGGCAGTTGGTACGCCTCAGCATGCAGGAAACGAGTAGATCTTGTTGGAGGGCTGGGGGCTGGCGGTTTTCTGGAGGAGTTGATCCACCAATTCTCCTATGGTGGAACTTGAAGAAGAAGTCGGTTATGCTTTACGTCCTCCCGCTCTTTAAAAGAACATATGGGACATTACTTATATATAAAGTTGTAAGAGAAGAAGAAGTTGGTGAGACGTGCCTTTTTATTCTTCGCTCTGATAGCGGGGACCAGTTCAGCTGCTCATATAATTATGGAGTCTACGCTGGACGTCTGGCGGTGTCGGTTGACGACGACCCAGCGCGCCCCCCTCCTCTGCACAGTTGTTGTTGTTAGTAGAAGGTTTTACGTCCTCATACTCAGTCATAGGCGGGAGACAGACTATGCGACTGCCTCATATGACTCGATCAGGTCGTGACGTTGACCAAATTTTTTTCCCGCACAGAAGAGGTCACAAGCCATCTGACTCGATCAGTGCAAATTTAGAACCCGCCCTATTCGGCCCTGTCACCTGACTGAGCCCGTCGATTGAGTCAGACTGATCGAGCAGGAAGGTATGCAAATGAGGTTAAACGTCACGACCTGATCGAGTCACATGAGGCAATCACATTGTCTAAGTCTGTCGTCTGCTTTAAGCTGGAGACAGACTATGCGACTGCCTCATATGACTCTATCAGGTCGTGACGTTGACCAAATTTTGTTTCCCGCACAGAAGAGGTCACAAGCCATCTGACTCGATCAGTGAAATTTAGAACCCGCCCTATTCGGCCCTGTCACCTGACTGGGCCCGACTGAGTCAGACTGATCGAGCAGCATGGTGTGCAAATGAGGTGAAACGTCACGACCTGATCGAGTCACATGAGGCAGTCACATAGTCTAAGTCTGTCGTCGGCTTTTAAGCTGGAGACAGACTTATGCGACTGCCTCATATGACTCG
>CM065700.1:30397473-30420408 GCA_017654935.2 Phymorhynchus buccinoides | reverse complement strand
TTCTTCATACAGGTTTGGGGAAATCGGCTAACGCCACTTTTGTGGCGGGAGGTAGACATGGCTACACGTCTATAAACATATCCAATTGGGACTATATTATTATATGTGAGATAAGGCTACCACCCCCCCCCCCCCCCCCAAAAGCCTAGAGAGCCCATACAACCATGGATTTGGTTCGGTTCGGGATTTGTGCATACTGCAAAACTTTTGGACTCTTGTGCACTGTCTAGCTCAAACACTGCCATCCTAGGTGATTTTAATTTCCATTATGATTCTACCTCAGACTGTCATATAAAGATGTTAAAGGACTTGCTTACTACTCACAGTATGTGTCAGTTGATTGACAAGCCCACTCACAAATCACACCACATTATTGACTGGTTGATTGTTGAGGAAGAGAACTCTGACACAATCCTTGACCTGTGTGTGACAGACCACCTAGTGTCTGATCATTTTCCCATTTCCTTTTCCCTGAACATAAAAAAGCCTGGACCCAAAACACGTTCTGTTACGTCAAGAAACCTGCGCGCAGTCGACATGACAACCTTCAAAAATGATGTGGCAACACTCCAGTTTGGCGAGGAGGACCCTGTTATTGATTACAACCAGGGTCTGAAAGCAGTACTCGACAGACACGCTCCCCTTACGACTCGCTGTGTAACAGACCGGCCTTCTGCACCTTGGCTCACGTTGGAAGTGAAGCAGTCCAAGCAACAACGTCGACAGGCAGAGCGTCAGTGGAGGAAGACACACCTGGTGGTTCATCGACTGATGTTTCAGCAATGCAGAGAGAACACTAAGGACTTGATCAGTGAAGTCAGGACAGTTCACACTAGCGCTAGGGTAGAAGAATGCACAACTAGCAAGGCCTTGTTCAATTTGGTGGGTCATCTTACGGGGAAGGGTAAAGACAATAGTCTACCAAACAACATACCAGCTGATCTGTGACTGTTCTGTGACTTTTTCACTGATAACATTGTACAGCTCAGGTCAGAACTTGACAAAGCAGGTGGAAGCCCATATTTTTCTGTCTTTACTGGAAAACCAATGCTTGATTTTACACCAGTGACAGAAGAGCAGGTTAGGGTTATTATTGTTAATACGCCCAAAAAATCCTGCAGCCTTGACCCCATCCCAGCAGATCTCATGTATCAGTGTCTTGATGAGTTAATACCTGTTATCTCCACCATTGTCAATAACTCCTTGAGTACTGGCACTGTACCCTCTTCTTTCAAAAATGCTATTGTGACACCTCTGTTGAAAAAGTCCAATCTCGATCCAAACGTAATGAAGAATTACAGGCCTGTGTCAAATTTGCCTGTTGTTCTGCGTCAACTGCTCAATCATTTGAGTCAGTCTGACTTGCTTGAGCCTTTCCAGTCTGCCTACAAGGCAAATCATTCCACAGAGACAGCTTTACTTCGTGTTGTCAATGATCTGCTCTCTGCTTGTGACAATGGTAATATATCTTTGCTATCCCTACTTGATCTGTCGGCCGCGTTTGATACGCTTGATCATAACATATTGCTTAAGAGACTACAAGTCTCTTTTGGATTGTCAGGTTATGTCCTTAAATGGTTCACATCTTACTTGAGTGACCGACTCCAGTCTGTTGTTGTACTCAATCAAGTTTCAAAATCTGTTTCTCTGAAGTATGGAGTACCTCAGGGTTCCGTGTTAGGACCTGTGCTACTTACAATGTACATTCAACCTCTCAGTCAGTGGATCAGGCAGTTTGATGTTATGCATCACATGTTCGCTGACGATGCACAGCTGCATCAGTCAGCACAACCCTGTCAGTTTCCCCAGCTTGTTGTCACTCTTCAGCAGACAATAGAATCTGTCAAAAAATGGATGACTGTGAACAAGCTGAAAATGAATGATGGGAAGACCGAGGTCATCCCAGTTGGAACTTCCAGGCAGCTCAAAGCAGTCTCGAACAGTAGTTCTCTTGTTGTGTCTGGTGAAGACATCTGTTTTGCCGAGTCCGTTAGGAATCTTGGGGTACATCTGGATCGTGTACTCTCAATGGAGAACCATATAAAGCTACTGTGCAGGACCATCTATCGTGAGCTCCGCAGAATCGGTCATATCCGTCCTTTTCTTACCATTGATGCGGCCAAAAAGCTCATGTCAGCATTTGTTTTGTCCAGACTGGACTATTGCAATTCTTTGTTTTTTGGTCTCCCAAACAAACTTCTCGACAAACTGCAGAGAGCTCAGAATCATGCTGCACGCATAGTCCTCAGAAAACGCAAATTCGACCATGCAAAGCCTCTCTTGAGGGAGCTGCACTGGCTTCCCGTCCGAGCCCGTATCGAATACAAAATTGCCACCCTCTGTTTTCGATGCCTCCACGATCTTGCTCCCTCCTATCTTTCAGACTTAGTTAAGCCATACACACCATCGAGATCTCTCCGTTCCTCAGACGCCGGTCATTTGGCCATCCCGCGAGTTCGCCTGGAGACATATGGCAAGCGTTCTTTTTCTTTTGCATTTTCAATAACTCTATTTCTTTGGTTCTTTGCAGTTTTCACAGGAATGCTGCCTTTTACTTTTTTAACTTTTGCATGCATTTTAAACGTGTTCTTATTTTTTTCAACGGCATGTTTGCATGAATCTGTCCACCACACTTTATCAGTACTAGCGCAACGCCGAGTACCGGTAACGCCTAGTACCGGTAACGCCTAGTACCGGTAACGCCTAGTACCGGTAACGCCTAGTACAGGTAACGCCAAGTACCGGTAGCGCTGTGTACCGGTTTCGGCAGGTCCGCAAAATAATATATTTTTACTTTTGTGGCTGAAAACCCAATTGTTAGACCCCTACCACTTTCAAGGCCTACCGATCTCCCTCACCTTGATCGGTATGCAATCATCAGAACGGCCATAAGCGAAAGTACCTACATGCCAAGTTTGAAGTCTCTAAGACCAACGGTGTGGACGTTATAGCCCCTTAAAGATTGTCGGTTTTCAAGGTCATACGCCAAGGTCAAGGTCACGACGGTGATAATGTATGCGCGGATGCCTTCCTCTCATGGTGACACGCCACCACATAAAATTGGAAACGATTCGGTGAAGCGATTCGGGAGATATGCTTGGGACAGAAAAACACAATTGTTAGACCCCTACCACTTTCAAGGCGTACCGATCTCCCTGACCTTGACCCTGACCTTCATCGGTATGCCATCATCAGAACGGCCATAAGCGAAAATACGTACCTCCATGCCAAGTTTCAAAACTCTAGGACCTACGGTGTGGAAGTTATGGCCCCTTAACGATTTTCGGTTTTCAAGGTCATACGCCAAGGTCAAGGTCAGGGCGGCGAAAGGTTTTGCGCGGATGCCTTTCTCTCATGGGGACACACCACCACACAAAATTTGAAGCGATTCGGTCAAGCGGTTCGGGAGATCCTTGGGACAGACAGAAAAGAACAACAAACAAACAAACAAAAAAAGGAAACAAACCTGAACGAAAACATACTACTTTGCGATCGTAGATCGGCAAAGGACTAAAAAGAAAAACGAACTGAAAGCCTACTTAGTTCAACCAGAGAGGTTCTTAATCTGTGGTTCAACCATCCGTAGGTCTGTTTTGGTAAATGTCAGGACCCACAACAAAAACAACAAAAGCATTCATTCTTCTCCGTGAACACCCCCCACCGCACCCCCCCCCCCAACCATCCCCCTGAATACCCCCCCCCCCCCCCATTCCCCCTCGACCCCCCCCCCCCTGAATACATATAGGAGACTGAGTATGCTGTTCCAGTTTGGGTTTATTTTATTTTTTTTAAAATGGAGAATTGAAATTTACTCAACTTAAGGAAGGGCCTAACAAATCAAAGTAGTAGGAAGAAAGGAAAGATAAATAAGATGGCAAAGCCACACAAGCGCACCCCCAGTTCATGGTCATAAAAATTCAGATTCAAACTGGGAGTGCTTGATTAAGAGCCTGCCCACCCCTACAGATATTGGAGCATGATAAAAGGAAAGTGCACAATGTAAGAGTAGTATTTGGCACATGCCTACATCTAACTAAAATAACAATGTATAAATTTACAAGTACTTGCAGATGTTCAAATCCACATACACAAACAATTGTCCTCATAAGAAGGTAAGTGCATCATGTAAAGTTACTGAGACACTAACATTTAAACAAATATCATTTTTTTATGGAAAAAATGTATTTATTTTTTGTATTTTATATAGTTATATGATTGATGTTTGTTTTTTTATCCACATAAATGCCACCATTTCATAATGTCACTTGTGAATTGTGCACATGCCTGCGTCTGCAATGAGGTTTCATGCCCCAGATACATCATGCTGAAACAGGATAGTCACTTTCTTTCGGAAACCTCCATTCAAAAAAGCAGGGGGGGGGGGATAGAGAGGGGGATGTAAAGGGTGGAATAACTGTTGATGGGTAATTACCGGTTAAAGAATCTGTGTTTTTCTTTATGTTTAGTCAAACACGTTTAGACCTTGGGGTTAGTTGGTTCTTAGCTTCCATCTCCAGAATTTCTCTTAGAAGTAATTTTTTAGCATGATCTATCCCGAAAAGGGGCATTCATTAAAGTCCCCTGCTATTAACCGTTTACCACTTTTAGCATTATTAGAACGTATCTGTTGTGTTGTTTGCTAGTACTTAGCATAAGAGTTAACGCCCTTGGCGCCAACGAGATATGCGCACGCACTCTCGCCCCCGCATCTGAAGAAGTCCGCCCAAAGCTATGTAGCCAATGTATCATCAATAAATATACTACTTGCACACGAGCTGTGTTTCTATGTTCTTTTACTGATTGAAAGACATAATAACCTGGCGACGAGGACACCAATCCACCGAGGTGAGAGCCCCAGAACGTGTCAGTCACCTTTCTGCTGTTTCCACACCCCCTGTTTTGGCTACACTCCACAATCACGAACTCTCTTCCTCATGTCGTCCCTACCCCCTTTCGAAAAATGTCCCGTCCATGGCGAGGACACAACGGCAGGGACACGTTGGAAGAAGTGGGTGATGAAGTTAGAGAACCTGTTTTGTGCCATAGACATCCACAATGATGGGAGAAAGAAAGCCACCCTCTCCACTATGGCGGAGATGATCTCTTTGAAATTTTCTATGCGTTCACTGATGCAGAAAAAGGAGTTGGAGCCATGACTGATGACGAACCCCAGTCCCCAATGAATACGCTACATTAAAGAAATCATTTGAAGAGCTCTTCACCCCGAAGAAGAATGCATCATACGAAACCTTCAAATGTTGTTAAATGGCTCAGAGGCAAGGGGAGATTGTAGACAGTTTCTGCGAACAGCTCCCACCGTCTGCGACTTCCACTCTCCAGACTACGAGATCCTTGCCCAGATCGTCCAGGGCTGCACTTCCAGCAGACTTAGGAGGAAGGCACTCAAGGGCAATTTATCCTTAAAGCAAGTGCTGGACGAGGCCAGGAGCAGTGAGCTGGCTGAGAGCAGAGCAGCCCTCATTGAAAGTTCCTCAGCCTGTGCAGTCAACAGTGATGCTGTTTATACCCTCAACCGCACCCACCAACGTGGACGAGGCCGCCAGAACCAAGGCCCAAACCAGCGTGGACAGGCACAGCATGGCAACGCAGCTGCCACAGCACCACCACACTGGGGTCAGCACCACAGCCATCACCGAGGTAGCCACTACCAGCGATCCTCCAGAAGCCAGCGGAACGTGAACCAATGCCATTACTGCGGAGGAACGCCTCACTCCAAGAACAACTGTCCTGCCAGGGCACAGACGTGCTCCAGATGCCTCAAACGTGGACACTATGCCTGCGTTTGCATGTCTACCCCCAAAGTGAGACAAGTTGAGATTCAGTCTTCGTGACACCCACAATCAGACTCCACGAATCACAGCGCTCATCAAGAACATGCCAGTGAACTTCATCATCGACACCGGAGCGTCTGTCAACATCATTGGACAGTCTACCTATGCCTCATTCCACCCACACCCCAAACTCCTTGGTCACTGTCCCAAAATCTTTGCCTTCGGGTCCAAAAAAAACCTCCCAGTCCTTGGCTATTTCACGGAAGAAGTCCTGTACAAGCAAAACTCCACCACAGCGAGACTGTACGTCCTGGAGTCCGATGCCTGTGCCAACCTCCTCAGCAGTGACACAGCGCAGTAACTGCAGCTCCTCCAGTTCTCCTTACACATTGGACCTACCTCCATTCCAGACGAGTTTCCCGACGTACTAGTCTAATGTAAAAGTTTACTTACCTTTTCTTGACGAATTGGTCGCATATTGCTGCAGGCTGGTTCATAACCAGCAGACGGTGCAGCTCTATTTTGCTGCTGCAAGATCTGAATCTGCAGACGCTGCAGCCCTTACTGGCTGACTGAAGTTCTAAAAATTCTCATTCTATCCTAATTTCGTTGTAAGAGAAACAACCTACGCTACCATGAAACCCCCTATAATCCGTCCCTGTTATAAGACGAAGTGAAAAGTGATAAATAATGATAGAGATGACTAAAATAAAGAAATGAGCATCAACATTTGTTGCCCGTTTTACCTTTAGTTTGGCATTACAAAAACAGAAACGAGTGTAATTTTGTTGTTGCTCTGTTACCCATGTTACTTTCAGCGACAAGCATGGCCACACAGTATCAGCTAATGATTTATCTCTACCATAACCGTTTAGTTCAGTGTTTGCTCTTTCTGTTGATACCAAACACTTTATTGTTAGAGTTTGCTTAGCTATCGAAACAAAAATCAGAAAAGTGCTGAAATCAGCCGTCTACAGGGAATAGGCGCCAGCTGTGGGTGCTCGGCGAACGGGAAGTGTAAGTCTGACACTGTTGCCGGCGGGATTTAAAGGGGGCACCCTGACGGGTGAGTTTTTGCAAGAAACACGTCCAGATCAGCGGGAAAACACCCTTTACAGAGATCGCAACACTCACTTTGCTCTGGTTTCCCAGAAATCAAGCCGTCAAAAAGGCGATTCCTCCTTGGCGGAGGTGCTGGAAGTCAAATTCTTTCACCCAAAGAGAAGGCGTTTGCCGTCTCTTTTTGAATGGCCGCCTGTGTTTAGACCAAATTGTTTGCGCGAACTTTTCGCAATACAAGCCTTTTTTTTATTTTTTTTTTTTTATTTTAATAGTTTATCTAAAGGAGTTTCGCTCACAACAAAGGAAATATCTCCTTTTTTTTTTTTTTTACTGCACTACAAATAAAGAAAACGCTTCAACCACAATGAGTGACCTCCACCCACCCCATACAAAATGGCTACTCTCTCCAGCATCTCCGCCAAGGAAAAATCGCCGTTTTGACGGTTTAATTTCTAAGAAACCAGAGGAAAGTGAGTTCAGTGTTCCGATCCTTGAAAAGGCTGTTTGGTAAGAAAGGCAAAAACGGAAAATTGCAATTAACCGAGACATGCAGGGGGGGGGGGGCACATCTTTACCTTTACCCATTTTTTTTAAGTCTTTGGTATCAGTGAGATCTAAGTTCTAGCATGATTTAATATATTCAATTTGTTTAACTTTTCCCCCCCTGGCATATCTAGCTAGATTTCAACCACAAACACAGAGGATTGTCGTGTGTGTGTGTGTGTGTGTGTGTGTGCGCGTGTGTGTGTGTGTGTGTGCGTGTGCGTGTGTGTGTGTGTGTGTGTGTTTTCCCTGTTTCAGGGGAGGTGGGGGACTGGAAGGACTGGTTCACGGTGGCTCAGAACGAGCAGTTTGACCGAGAGTACATGGACACAATGCAAGGGAGCAAACTACGCTACGTCTTCGAATAATAATCTCACAGATACGAGTCGTTCCCCTTGGAGGGTGGACTGGGGGAGGGATGATTGTCCTTTGTCGATCTACGATCGCAAAGGAGTATGAATTCGTTCGTGTATGTTTCTTTGTTGTTTTTTTGTTTGTTTTTTCTTTCTGTCTGTCCCAAGGATATCTCCCGAACCGCTTGACAGAATCGCTTCACATTTGGTGTGGTGGTGTGTCACCATGAGACATCCGCGCATAAATTATCGCCGTCGTGACCTTGACCTTGGCGTATGACCTTGAAAACCGAAAATCTTTAAGGGGCCATAACTTCCACACCGTTGGTCTTAGAGTCTTCAAATTTGGCATGTACTGATGTAGGTACTTTGGCTTATGGCCGTTCTGATGATTGCAAACTGATCAAGGTCAAAGTCAAAATCAGGGAGATCGGTAGGCCTTGAAAGTGGTAGGGGTCTAAAAATGAGGTTTTAAGCCATATTTTCCCACATTTTTTACTTGTTTACTATGTAATTCTGTGGCTGTTAGTGTAATAGTTTCTTTTTCTTTTGAAGCTAAGTGGAATGGAGAGAGAAGAAAGGGGGGCGTATGGATCCGTGCATTTGTATACTACTGATAGGGAATCTGAAGACAAAGTAGTGAATACGTACGGAAAATGTTTGCTTAACATGTGTGCAACTCTACAGTTATGGATGTTGAATGGTGTGTGCAATGGGGATCGTGTAGGTCGTTATACGTATATATCTGATACTGGAAATAGTGGCAATGACTATTTTGTGGCTTCCACAGACCTATATTCTTCCATTCAGCCAGTCAGCTATCTATATGTACAAGAACGTATTGAGTCAGACCATATGCCTCTAGAATTCCATGTTAACTTGGGGAAAGGTGCTAAATGTAATATGCATGTAGATAATGTTACTGAGAAGAAATATGTTGAAAAGTTTGTTTGGCAGGAAGAACATGCTGATGTGTTTCGTAATCTGATGAACAGTCAGGATGTGACATTATTACTGAAAGCAGCAATTCACTTTATAGATGCTGATATTAATTTGGCATTAAATGTATTTGATAACTGTATCATGAAGCAGAGTGAGTGTATGAAAAAAAAGATCAGGGTGGATAATGGGTTTCGGGATGATGCATGGTTTGACGCTGAATGTCGAATGACAAAAAGCTCGACTAAGAGATTGTTGAGATATTTTCGTAAAACTTTAGACAAGAGTGATAGATTTGATTTTTGTAAAGCTAGAAGAGAATATAACATGTTATTAGAAAAGAAAGAAACAGATCATAATTCTCGTTTGCTTAACAACCTTATTAACTCTGTTAACGTCCCAAATGATTTATGACGCAATGTTCATAAAATTTCATCCAAAACAACTCGTGCTCATTATACAATTTCTATTGATGAATGGTATGAACATTTTAAAGGCTTACTTGAAAAAGATGATGACAGCATAGTTGAAATAGAATATATTAATAATATGGAAACAGAAGATGACAACACCTGGTTGAATGATCCTATTTCTAAAGAAGAAGTTGTGTCTGCAATAAGGAAAATAAAAAAATGTAAGTCTGCTGGTCCAGACGGTTTGATTGGCGAAATGTTTAAAAATGGTGGTGAGAGTATTATTGATTTTTTTGTCAATTTTTTTAACGCACTGTTTGATAGAGGTATTTATCCAAAGAGCTGGACGGAATCAATTATTGTACCGCTGTTTAAAAAGGGTAATATTAATGATCCTGGTAACTATAGAGGTGTGTCACTTTGTGATATTAGTAGTAAGTTGTATAGTTGTATTATAAATAACAGATTGCAGGCATGGGTAGAAAAGTTTAATATTACAGGAGATTATCAAGCTGGATTTAAGAAGAATTACTCGACAGTGGACCATATGTTTACATTGTTAGCAATTATTCATAAGCAATTCTCATTAAATCGTAAACTTTACGTAGCTTTCATTGATTTTGAGAAAGCTTTTGACTCTATCTCAAGGAAACTGCTCTGACCTGTTCTAAAAAAGAACGGTATTAAAGGTAAGTTATTTCAATGTGTTAAAAGTATGTATTCTAATGTTAAAGCTAAAATAAGATCTGGCAATGAATGTACAGATTTTTTCTTATGTACTCAGGGTGTGAAACAAGATGACGCATGCAGCCCTGTGCTGTTTTCATTGTTTATAAACGAACTAGCCCAAGAAATTATCGATACGGGTAGACACGGTGCAGTGTTATCGCCTGACATTCTAGAATTATTTATTTTGTTACTTGCCGATGATATAGCTTTATTGTCTGAAACACCAGTTGGCCTCCAAACCCAGATAAATAATCTTAATGCTATGGCAAACAAGTTACAACTAAAAATTAATATGAAAAAAGTAGCATTGTAGTGTTTAGAAAGGGGGGGTATTTATCGTCCAGGGACAGGTGGTTTTTGAATGGAAGGGAAATGGAGATTGTGAATCTTGGTATCTTTTTTACTACTCGTCTTAGTTCCTCAGCAGCGTGTCAGGACCTTGCAAGTAGAGGTAAGCGTGCTTCATTGTATATTCAGAAAAAATTATGCATGCTTAAGAATAACTCTTTGTCAGTATTTCTCAAATTGTTTGACGCCCAAGTTCAGCCAATTGTTCAATATGGTGCTGAGTTGTGGGGTTTGGGTAAGTCTGTAATATTAATAGAAAATGTTCATTTATTTGCTTTAAAGAAATGTTTAGGAGTTCAGCCTAGAACGCCAAACGACCTTGTTTATGGGGACACTGGACGATATCCTATGCAGTACTCCCCGTTTATAGTAAACTCGGTTATAAGAAATTTCGGTTACAGTAAAGGAAAGCACTGGTTCCCGGCCAAAGATCTACTGTTTTATTACTAAATAGACCTCGGATAGTAGCAACTCGGTTATAATTTTTTTTTAAACCTGCTATAGTAAAGTTACTTTTGGTTCCCCACAGGACTGGCTCCTTGGTTACAATAAAAATAAAAACAAGTCCTCTTCGTGACCTTTGTAAATACGTCACCAATGTATGCGTCACAGTCTCACCACTCCCCCATAATAACAACTGGGTTATAATTAAAATTTAAAAAAACTCCTATAGTAAAGTAATTTGTGGTTCCTCTTCATTACAATTAAAAAAATTGTCCTCTTCCTGACCTTTGTAAATACGTCATCAATGTATACGTCACAGTCTCACTACTCCCTCTACCCACCTTCATCAACGAAATTGAAAGGCACTCAAAAACATGTTTCTTTCCCCTCATTACTTAGTGGAAAAAAAATGAATCCGAAAAATAATATATATACAGCCGAATCCGCTTATAAGAAACTCGCTTATAAGAAAACTCGCTTACAATGAAGCAAACAAAATTTCCCTGCCGAACTTCTTCTTTCTTATCTATGATCAAAATTGGGATATAAGAAACTCGCTTATAAGAAAACTCGGTTATAAGCAAGCAATTTTTTTCTCCCATCCGCAATGGAAACTTGGTGGGAAAGAGGGCAGTTCTTAACGTTTTGATAGTCGCTTGTATCGACCCAAAATCACGGGTTCTACCTGTTTTCCTTCTTATAGCTGGTACAAAATCTTGTTTTGACCAGGTTTGACTCCCATACAAATGCCCCCAAATTGAAAACGAAACATTTTAAAGTGCAGCCTCAATTTGAAGTTGGGGGAATTTGCATGTGGGTCACAGCTACCCAGAAAAAAACAAGGGATTTAATCATGTTGGGTCAGTGTGTCTTTAAAAGCGAGTTGGACATGAACTGAAAGGATGTTCCGAGGAAATTGAAGTCGTTCCAAAAAGGGAAAGTTTACATCAAACCAGTTGTGTCACAGACATTCTAAACAGTACAGGCACTTGATTACAAGACTAATTGAGTTGTTTTTGTTCCTTTATTCCATACTTTCCTTCAGTATTCTGTGCAAAATAAATGTTGAGCAGAAGAAAATAATATGAGTACTTTTGTGTTGGTGGTAGAGAGACTGTCCATCCTTACATTTTCAGCAGCAATGGCAGAGAGGAAAAGGCAATTAATTTCTTTAAGAAGAAGATAAATACAAATAACTGAATATGTGGACGAACATCATATAGTAAAAAGCCAACTGTCCGTCCGTGTGTGTGTGTGTGTGTGTGTGTGTATGTGTGAAACACAAAACGGGCCTTATAACTCCGCCGTTTTTCGACCGAATCGCTTCAAATTTGCTGTGAGCCCTAACGGGGCGATGGCAATGGCAACCGAGGCAGCCGTGTCATTTGCGTGGTTTCGCAAATGCGCGAAATGCGCATCCGCCGGCCTCTCGGCGCCCGTATCTCCGGCGTTTCTGGGCCGATTGCCTTCGCATTTGGCAGAAAGATGACCGGGACTTGGAACTATCCGTGTACCAAACCGAAAGCGAATCGGTTCAGAAACGCGCGCGCTAGACGCCGCTTCACCTTTTCACGAATAACTCCGCCGTTTCTTAACCGAATCGCCTCAAAGTTGCTGTCAGGCTTGCTATGACCCGGGCAAAGCATGGCAGGAAATTTGAACAGCATCCGTTCATAAATGCGCGCGATATGCACCAATTTACAGTTTCGCTCACTAGGCGAAACGACATATGTCCAAACGTGCTGTTATTAAAGGGGGGGGAGCTGTGCACACGTGCTGGGGTGACGAGTAGGTCAGCCAGCTGGTTATGGGTGGGGTAGGGGGTGGGTGGGTGGGGTAGGGGGTGGGTGGGTGGGCAGAGGGATGGGGGTGGGGGGACAGTGGAGATTACAAGGGGATGACACTACACGTATCTGTATTATTAAAAAATCGGGACTTTACTGGTTTAACACTGCCTCCAGTATTGTTCAATACTGCCATGGGGTTAAAACTGCCACGGGAATTAACTGCCACGGGGCGATTGCTAGTCCACATAAACAAAAGCAAACGATGGATGAAAAGCTGCATGGGTGGACAGTAAATGGTAATAATTCAATACAAGAAAGGTGAAGGGGTACGCATTTGATAACAGTAAAAAGAGTTTCAGATATAAGAAAACTTGGATATGGTATTAAGCAAAACATCATCTCCCTTCGATTTTCTTATAACCGAGTTTTGCTGTATTTTGATTTGATGATGGGTTTATATTTAGTATTTTACGTTAGCTTTGACTTTGAAAAACGTCATCGGATAAGATAAAAAATTCCATCAAAACTTTACTATATCCGAGCATCGTTTATAAGAAAAACCTGTTATAGTAAAGGAAAAGCCTTGCTCCCCTGCACTTTACTATAAGCGGGGTGTACTGTATACATTAATTCGCATTTACGATGCATTAAATATTGGCTGAAAATCTTAAGCATGAATAATAGTAGATTACCACACAAAGCCTACAAAATGCTATTACGTTTAGAAGAAAAAAGTAAAAAGTGTTGGGTTTCAGATATTCGTGACTTTCTGTATAAAAATGGGTTTGGTTTTGTCTGGATAAATCAAGGAGTAGGGGATATTAACGTTTTTCTGAAAGAACTTCGCCAACGACTAATTGATAATAGATGGCAAGGGTGGGAGGATCATGTATTTACTAGCGACAGATTTTCCTTTTACAGTTCATTTAAATCTTCATGGGACTGTGAAGCATATTTGCTACTTGATATTGATAGACATTTAAAAAATCAGTTAACTAAGTTAAGGTTTGGAATTTCGGATATGTTATCTCATAAACTTCGTTATAGAAATGTTGACGAAGAGTCTATGATGTGTCCATTGTGTAAATCTGCTAAAGAGGATGAAAAACACTTCTTGCTTTGTTGTCCAGCTTATAGAGATCTGCGAGATAATTTGTTACCAAGAAAATATTCTAGAAACCTATGTTTGTTTAATGTTGCATTGTTATTAGCGAATCAGAATGAAATGTTGCTTAAGAAAATTTGTTTATACGTTTATAAAGCCTTCAAGCTGCGTAGTACATTACTTAGCTAAATTCGCTTTGTTTACTCCTTATCATCAGTGTAATGTTATTGAATATTGCATTACTTTTGTATCTATTGTTTATTGTCTTTTGTATTCATGATGTTTTGTAACCCCATCAGAAGGGGCTGTGGCCTATCTGATTAAACTTCCGCTTCCGCTTCCGCTCTCTCCCCCTCTCTCTCTCTCTCTCTCTCTCCCTCTCCCCCCCCCCCCCCCCCCCCCCCCCCTCTCTCTCTCTCCTCCCCTCTCTCTCTCTCCCCTCTCTCTCTCTCTCTCTCTCCCCCCCCCCCCTCTCTCTCTCTCTCTCTCTCTCTCTCTCTCTCTCAGCTGTTATTATTCCTTGACATCACAAGTCATTAGCCTGTCGTAGATAGGGGCCAATAGCAACATGAGAGCTGTACAATAAATCATCTTCTACAATAATTGAACATCGGGCTACAGCTTAGTGTTTTGTGGAAGACTATGACTCTCAAACTAGGGGGCATTTGCACTGGCTCTCTAGTGCTGCAGCCAAAGGGACTGGTTGGCCTTGGGGGCCTTCCCCAAACGCTTGCTGTTCTCAAGTCCTTTAGACCGAAAAAAGTGAGCACGTATCCTGGGCATCTCCCAGGGTAGAAACAAATAGTAGGGTAAGACGGGGTAAAAAGCCCATGGGCGGGTAAGAAGCCCATGCCAATTATCTCATGAAATGAAGCAAATTTCAATCACATTTTGCCCATGAGACGAGTGTTAATGTTTAGTATTCGTCTCACGGGCAAATTTGACTGATATTTGCTTCATTTCATGAGATAATTGGCATGGGCTTCTTACCCGCCCATGGGCTTTTTACCCCGTCTTACCCTACCCCCAACCATCCAGAATAGCAACTGCTCCCTCAGTCATAGTTAGAAACGACAAACTAGCACACAATAAAAAATATATAAAAATAAGTTTTCGTTCAAGGTGTATTAAACTAACGTAACTGAAAACTGGCCAATTTTGATATGTCGAGCTTAAAATACCAGTTGATCAAGGAAAAGGCGCATCATCTGACGAAACTGTAGACCAACAATAACATTATGCAACAATAAAACACTAAGGCCGAGTACACACATAAGCGGATATTCCATGCGGAAACCCGTGCGCAATCCATAAATAAGTGAAACAAAGAAGGGAAAAGATTTCCCCTATATGCGTAAACTTTTATCCTTCTTTCTTCCACTTATTTAGGGTTTTCCGTACGGAACTTACGCGTCTAATGTGAACCCGGCCAAACGGTGACTCCATGTCAACAAATCTGACATCATTTGACATGAAATGACCGAAACGTTCAGTTGAATGAAAGTTAGGTTTGACGTCCACTCGGCTGCAAAAAACAGCACATATGGGACGAACCATCAACCAACCATCATTCAATGCTCTGAGCAGATCCTGGAGGTACTGCAATACCAGGTCTGAACTATTAAGGGTAAGAAACATTAAGTTGTTGGGTTTTTGTTGTTTTTCTTCTCATATGAAGTGACGTCTTACGAAATACACTTTAAATCATACAGCATAGCAATAGACGTTTTCGAGAGGGGGGGGACAAACTAGGGGAGGGCACTTCGTGAAAATTAGAGTTGTTTACCTCCATTACTCGGTCAAATACCACAGCAACAATGGAACAATGGCGTCGAAGCTTGAAACCGCAGGATGCCAGTCAGCGACTTGCAAACCTTTTTTTTAAGAAAAATATGGGGTGGCCAGTCAAAGTGATAGAACTTGCAAACTGTGACACAAAAATATACAGTACATCAAATTTAGAATGACGCACGGTGTTATAACTGCTGTATGTCGATCTCCTCAGACACACGAAGCGAGGGCTGAGGGATCTACCTGAAAGTAGAGTAACTTCCCCTGTTTGACCGATTGAATTAGGCGAGATGACTCCCACACACACCATGAAGTTACTCCCCTTAATTATTTCCGAACAATTCCTATGTTGTCCTTCATCAGCAGCCATGTCTTCGAGCGTGGTCACTCGTGCCATCGGCACCCATGGCAACACTCTGCGGTTTGGGGACATGGGGGACTATCTCACCGTGCCGTTTCCCACAATCCCAGACTTCCGTCAACACGCGCGTGACGTCAGAGAGATGACGATGAACCCCGATGACGTCATCATTGTCGGTTTCCCCAAATCAGGTGTGTCATGGTGCAACAGGTTTTTGGTTTCTTTGGTGTTTTTTTAAAAGAACGGTAAGTATCATTATCCGGCATTCAGCAGCAGCAGTAAAAATAAGAAGCAGGATAATTGGAGTATTGTAGTTGGAATAGTCGTAGGGGAAGACAGGGTAAAAAGCCCATGGGCGGGTAAGAAGTCCATGCCAATGATCTCATGAAATAAAGCAAATTTCAGTTACATTTGCCCATGAGACGAGTGTTAATGTTTAGCATTCGTCTCATGGGCAAATTGGACTGAAATTTGCTTTATTTCATGAGATCATTGGCATGGGCTTCTTACCCGCCCAACATTAACACTCGTCTCATGGGCAAAATGTGACTGAAATTTTATTTTTTTCATGAGATGATTGGCATGGGCTTCTTACCCGCTCATGGGCTTTTTACCCCGTCTTCCCCTATTGTAGTTGGAATAGTCGTAGTAGTATCAAGGAGGCGCCGTGGCCGGTTGGTTAGAGTCGTTGCTCGTAATCAAACAGGTTTGCGAGTGCGCTGGTTCGAATCCAGCTGGTCACGGTGTTGTATCCTTGGGAAAGATACTTTACTCCTAGTTCCTGGTCCTTCGGATGAGACCTGAAACCGAGGTCCCGTGTGCGAACGCACACACAAGATCTTGCGCGCACGTTAAAGCCCATTCCACTATTCAGTACGAGTAGGCCGCCGTGTGTGCCGGTGGAATGGATGACACGAACTCACAACGCATGCATCCTGTGCGCTGATAGCAGTCGAAACGAAGACTTTGGGCGTGGGGCAGGATGAACATCCCCAATTGGAAGAACAAAAGGAAGAGGAAGAAGTATTCGTGGCTCCAGTACCGATTATGTATTGGTGATGTTGCTGGTGGTAAATGGTTGTCGGCTGCCGTCATTGTCGTAATACTAATAATATTGTCGTAATATTATAGAGAAAGAGTGCATTTCAAAAGAGTAGAACTGAGACTGAAACAAAGTGCTAAAAGCAATGATAGGGGCAGAATAGTCTACGGTACCATGCTTGCAAGTTGGTGCGTCTTGAAAGGGGGTAAACAGGTGGCCTTCCCTCTGATAAAGACAAAACTCCGTTTGTGGTTAGAATTTTGTTTTAACCTCTTTCTCTCCGTCTCTTCAAGGGAACCACTGGATGCGAACAGTGGTGTACATGCTGATGAAGGGGAGCGCAGACCAGTACTTCCAAAATGTCCATGGTAAAGGCAGTTTCCTGGACAAGACACCGATCAGTCCTCAGACCATAGCACCGGCTGACACCCCCCGTGTCTTCTTCACCCACTACAAGTTCCAGCACCTGCCCAAACAGGTAAAACACACACACACACACTACGGCAACATGGTGTCAGTGCTTTCTTGTTGTACTAATCTGACTGTATGCGATAGATAAGAACAATGATACAGCACAGTCCCTCTATAACCATTAAAATGACCGAACGTTTTTCCATGGGGGGGGGGGGGGGGGGGGGGGGGGGTTAGGTCTGCAACTTTGGGGACATGTAGAGAAACATTCGTCGATTCTGTTTCTTTCATAAACATAAGTCAGAGTATTGGGACTGGGACTGGGGCTGATCGGGATGGAAATGCTATTTTTTAAAAACCGGTCTCTGTGATATGCGTCTATGATCAGTAAACATTGCTCATAATTATTACTAATCTTCACAAACTTCGCAAAAGATCCAAAGTAAAACTTTGGAAACAACCTATAATGATTCCTTTGAAGTGTCAAGTTGCATCCAAATTAAAATACTGGACGTGCGCCTTATGTGGCTCCGACAATAGTCAGGGCCGGACCTACGGAGGGGGCTTAGAGGGCTGCAGCCCCCACCCTTTTTCCTCAAAAACAAACAAACAAAATTGATGTCGCCGAGCGGCAGCTAATTTTCCTTGCGGGCTATACCTAGCAGTGTGGAAGCAGCATGATGTGTACTTAATGGTTCAAAACATGTTTCAATAGGGGTATGAACAGTAATGGCATTATAGTCCTTTATTTCATGCCCAGATTGCACTATTTTGCTTCTCCGATTTTAAAATTTTCCATAGGGGTCTTGGTACTTCGCACCTTCGATGAATTAGCCCCCACCCCTTAAAAACTTAGGTCAGACCCTGATGGTTAAGACATTGCCAAGTCGGGCTTGATACCGAACGCAGTTTCAATGGTGACTTATGCACAGCGAACTATGTCCTTTATTCCCTGTTTCTTTGGTAATGATTATTGTTTTATCTCGAATAATTGCCAGGCACAGGAGAAGAAGGTGAAGCTGATTTACCTGCAGCGTAACCCCAAGGACACCTGGGTGTCCTACTACAACCACGTCGTTCAGATGAGAGAAGACATGCCTTACAAAGGATCGTGGGATCAGTTCTTCGACGACATGATGACTTCTGGCGGTAGGTCTAAAGCTTGCCAAAGCTTGTTAGTCCACCGTTTTCTATAAACATGTTACAGTAAATTTGCTATAAAAAAAAATGTTCAGTAAATTTGCACTCTGTTTCACTCAGGAAATTTGCAAACTTCCTGAAGTTTGCATGCACTTTTTTTCAAATTTAATGACGCTTGGAAGTTGATTTTCAGCTATGATCAAATGAATTTTAGATTTTCAGTTAATTTGCGAAGTTTTTCATACCGATTCAGAAATAACAACTAAAATCAACAGTTCTTTTTACTCCCCCTTTCTCTGTCTGTCATTGTCTCTATTTATCTATGTGTTTCTGTCTCTGTCTCTGTCTCTGTCTCTGTCTCTCTCTCTCTCTCTCTCTCTCTCTCTCTCTCTCTCTCTCTCTCTCTCTCTCTCTCTGTCATTACAATCGAGGAAACCTACGATGTTATAAAACAGGCACACAGATAGAAAGAAAGAAACAGACAGACAGACAGAAAAAAATATTGACAGATAGACAGACAAGGAGAGATGAAAAAAAGGAGAGAGAGTAGGGAGAGACAGGAACAGACAGAGACAGACACAGAGAGACAGTCAGACAGACAGACTGATTCAGAATCAAAGTCTGAAATATTTTAACGTTTGGGCCTCTAAACATAAGATGTTTATTTTAAAGAAATATATCGTTCAATTTTTATGTTTAACAAATATATTGATGTGTGAGTATAAGAGCTTTTATTGTGCACATAGATCATTTTGTCATAACTTGATAGTTATAAGAGAGAGAGAGAGAGAGAGAGAGAGAGAGAGAGAGAGAGAGAGAGAGAGAGAGAGAGAGAGAGAGAGAGAGAGAGAATACGAATACGAATACGAATACGAATGTTTTTTTAATGAGGGTAAACAGATAAGCTTTCGCTTCTTTACACCATGCCCTCAAAGAGGAAAAAAAAAACCCATGACTATCAAATAACAAGAAAACAAGAAACAATGCAAATAGAGAGAGAGAGGGAGAGAGGGAGAGAGAGAGAGAGATTGAGAGAGAGAGAGAGAGAGAGAGAGAGAGATGAGAGAGAGAGAGAGAGAGAGAGAGAGAGAGAGATATATTGTTTACTCCACTGACAAAGCAATCAGCTATCTCGCAATGTTAATTCACTAAATATTCAAGTTTATTAATTGGATTACATGGCAAGTGATTGTCCAAAATTGTTAATTCAGTGAACTTGCAAATGTAGTGGCCTTCCCAGGGCCGGACCTAAGTTTTTAAGGGGTGGGGGCTAATTAATTGAAGGTGCGAAGCACCAAGACCCCTCTAGGGGGGGGGGGGGGTGTCCGGGGGCATACTCCCACGGAAAATGTTTAACTCTTCTAGCACCATGGGCGCATACATTCACCCAAGACATCACTCTACACTCCCACCAAATGCAAAGACATTCACTGCCAAGCACCCTGCCATGCGTTTGTCTATTTTTAGAGCTTTGGTCACTATTCCTGCCGTTAAAGCAACGCATGCGCACTCCAAAAAAATAGTTACTTCCCTCTTGTCGGTTGAGATGCAACGGACAACCAAGAACGTCAAAAACCGCATGATGCTAGAAGAGTTAAATCCGAGAAGCCAAATAGTGCAATCTGGGCATGAAATAAAGGACTAGTTCCATTACTGTTTGTACCCCTATTGAAACATGTTTTGAACCATTAAGTACACATCATGCTGCTTCCACACTGCTAGGCATAGCCCGCGAGGAAATTTAGCTGCCGCTCAGCGACATTTGTTTTTTGTTTGGTTGTTGTTTTTTAGGAAAAAGGGTGGGGGCTGCAGCCCCCTAAGCCCCCTTCTTAGGTCCGGCCCTGCTTCCAAAACAGGGCATTTGCTCATTTGTGGGTGTTCTTTTCAATATATAATAGGAAATTTGCAAAATTCCTGAGTGAAACAGGAGAGTATTGCGATCACTCAAGTCTGTTTGTCACTTCTTCTTTTTTGTTCTGGGGGTAGGCGTAAAGCCTGCCAAAGCATGTTTTATGTTATTTCTTTTTATGCTAGATCTATGGCTCCCGCCCACCTGCGTGCGCATCTCGACCCTTCCAAAGAAAGTGTCGCCATCTTAGTCAGATTTGTGTGTAAACAGGATGGAAGTTCAGTTTAACGTCGCGTATCGGCTTTCGCCATGTACGACGGGCTGAACAAACCAACCAGGGTATAAACAACAATTTATGTTCCTGAATCACTGTCTTAGCCAAAAGGCCGAGAAGCGATCAGAATTTAAACGTGTAAACAGCATCGATCGGGCATTTTTCAAACAAAGTTACTGACTAAGATGGCGGTCTTCCATACTATGGAGCGCTCCTTGTGGCCGGATATGACGACACGTGGGTACAAGCCATAGTTCTTTTTCTCCTTTTTATTTTGCTTTGCTGTGCGTGACCACATTCATCACGAACGTTGATTAGTTTGCCTACTTTTTGTCTCACAAATAAAATAGTAGGCCAGTGAAATGCCAGTCTCTCTCTCTCTCTCTCTCTCTCTCTCTCTCTCTCTGTGTATGTGTGTGTGCGTGCGTGCGTGCGTGTGCGCGTGTGCGTGCGTGCGTGCGTGTGCGTGCGCGCGCGTGTCTCACTCTGTGAGCACGAATACTGGTTCACATGAATTCGTTTTTAATTTGTCAAGACTTTTGAGCAGTCGAATGAAAACATAATTATGGGACATTAGTAGATAGAAAGATGGTGGGAACGATCCTGGAGGCAATACCCGGAGGCAGTGCAGCTCCAGGAAAGTCCCGAATTTTTAACGATACAGATGTAACAGTCAAACACTTCGGGACAATTTAATGCACGTGCACGAACATTGATTTGCACACTGTGGTGTGCCATGCTCCATAGTACTTAGTAAGTAGGTCATCGGGTCAAACGTCAGTCACTGAGACAAAGTGCCACCGTACTAAATTAGTATCAAGCTTTATTGTATTACTGCAAAAGGGGGCTATGGTTTAATGTGTCGTGCTTACCAGCCGCGAAGCAAAGTTGAGCAAAACTGGTCATGCTTACCAGCCGCGAACGAAGAGAGCGAAACTGGTAATGATTTCAGTGCATTCTGAAACCGACTATCTGACTATGTTCACACGATAACGTTTTAACGGAAGGACATAGGACGCTCAAATTTTGCATGTGGATAGGTACTAAAGATATCTAAGCCAAGCTTGAAGCCAAAACGAAGGTCATAGGTCAAAGGTCAAGGTAACTGGAGCCGAAAATGCTGCCGAACACCTGGCACGATAACGGAGGGACCTAGGAGTCTCACAATTTGCGTGCGGATAGGTACTAAAGATATCTGGGCCAAGTTCAGAAATGAAGGTCAAAGATCAAGGTCACCAGCGCCGAAAATGCTGTCGAGCACCTGGCACGATAACGCTTGAACGTGGGGACCTAGGACACTCAATTTGTGCTTGCGGATAGTTACTAAGGATATCTAGACCCAGTTGGAAAATCAAGGTCAAAGGTCAAGGTCACTGGACCCGAAAATTGCTGCCGCGCAGCTGCATGGTGGTCCAGCCCGTCTTAACGCTCTAGGTATTGGGTTGTATTTTCCTAGTGGGTTTTTTTTCTCTCTCCTGTTTCTCTTCCTCTATATAGGGGGCTAGCAGTAAGGTGAGAGCTGTATAATAAGTAACGTTCTACAGTAATGTACAATCATGGTACAGATTAATAGTCTTTTAGGTGCTTGGTACTTGGTACTTTATAATCACAGAAGCGTCTCTGTGAAATTCGGGTTGCTCCCACCTGGAGAGCGTGTCGCAGCCAGAGTCGCGCCACCCAAAAAAAAAATATTGCATGCGATTTTTTTGTGTGACTGATGAGGAAGGAAGGGAGGGGGGGGGGGGGTAAATTTTGACCAAATGACAACTTTTTCGTTGCCATTGGGATTGCCCTACACCTGGAAAACTATGACTCTCAGACCAAGGGCCATCTGTCACAGCGGTTCTGTCGCACACGAAGTCAAGCTGTTTAGTTAAAAGATTGAATCTATAAAATCTTAGATAAAATCATGCACCAAGCATGTCCCTATAAAATATTTTGACTGTAATGTTCTACAAAGTATTTTAAATGTATTTCTTTCATCAGATTAATTGCAAAAACTTTTGTTGTTGTTGAGCAGTGTCATGAAACATACTTAGTAGAAAATGTTCTTATTAAATAATTCACTTTGTATCGCAAACATAAATAGAATCGCCCATGAGTGGAAATTTAGCACTTTCCACTGAATATACCTAATTTAGTCACATACTATTCTTAACTGCTATTTATGAAAAGTTACTTATGGTAAAACAGTGTTGGCTTGAGAAAAAAATCCTTCTGAAAGTATGGCCGTTCAATTTGGATCGTTTAGTTCCCACATATGCGCTATCGTGAAACCCACTCACCTCCTCCTCTTTTGCATCTCCTTCCTTCCCCATCCCTCCCTCCCTCCCATTCCTTGACCGTAGCAAGACTTCACGCGGCAGCAAAGGTAGCACGCAGGCAGGATTTCACAAGTGGGCTGCTACAGCCAAAGTTCTATTTGGTCGCTGGCAGCTTGCTTACTACACACGCGCGCAGCAGTGCAGCAAGGCTTGGTGGCTTGAAGAGTATAGCCTAGTAAAGAGTGTTCCTCTTTGCTTTGTGCTGTGGAGAAACTACACACTGACACT
>CM065700.1:30387473-30389973 GCA_017654935.2 Phymorhynchus buccinoides | reverse complement strand
TTGAGACAAAATGTTTGAAACAAAATTTGGAGAAACAATCTTACACACACAAAAATATCCACGTCTATAACCAAGCCATATTTTGTTTGACTTAAGTCTTTCCAGGTTCTGAAGAAAACAAATTTTCAATTAATCTTTTTTTTATCACAACAGTTGGCATGGTTTCTTCACAGACGCTGGCTCCAACAAGAAACAACGTAGAACACGTAACATTATAATAACATGAACACAGACGACAAGAACGCGGAGTCGAGAAACACCGCTCAGAAAGGAGCAGCACACACCCTTCCCTTTCACATATACAACCACCAGCATCAACACTCCACAAAAGCCTCCTGGAGCCCTGAACGGGCCACCACCGGCAACGGCCGTAAAGTCTGCATGCTGGAGAAGTCAATGAAGGCGCCAGCACTGGCGCAGGAGTTGGAGGAGGCGGCGGAACCGCCCACAGCTGTTGAGGACGACGTTGTGGCCATGTTAGTGGTGGTGGTGGTGTTCAGGGTTCGGCTGGGGGAGCCGCAGCAGGCCATCTCCACGCCCGAGTCCTCAGACAGGGGCGTGGCCAGGTTGGTTTGGGAGCCCGAGAAGGAGCTGTTGTTGATGTAGTAGTTCATGGCCCAGCCTAACCCTTTGGCCTGGGCCGCGGCCAGGTACCGCTTGCGCCGGTTCATCTTGTACAGGGCGATCCTCTCCCGCTCCTCCTCCACGTTCTCCACAGCCAGCTCCCAGCGCAGGGACTCGTTCCGGGACATCCCCGAAGACCCTCCTCCCCCACCAGTATTAGTAGTATTATTACCACCCCCACCCTGAAACCCTCCTTTATCGGAGGAGGAGGAGACCTTGCTCCCTGTACTTCCTCGGGCGTTGCTGCCGCTGCTGCGGGTCTCCTTGGAGCGGGAGGCCTTGCTCCCGCTGCTCTTGGAGCTGCCTCCCGGACCCCCCGCTTTGTGGCCGCTGCGGCTCTTGTTGGAAGCCCTCTGCTTGATGTTGAGGTGGGCGACGCGCGCCACCACCCCGTCCAGGTTGTTGGGGAGGGTGATGAGGGCGGTGGAGGTGGAGGAGGAGGTGGTGCGGGAGGCTGGGGCGGAGTTGGAGTTCAGGTGTCCTCCTCCTCCTCCTCCTTCTCTGGCGAGCTGGCTCTTGCGTGAGAGAAGGTGGTGGTGCTGCTGGAGTTGCAGGTGGTGAGGGGGAGGGGTGGAGGAGGGCGTGAGGGAGGTGGTGAGGGACACGGAGGTCTGGGAGCTGAGCTGGGGCAGGCGGGTCACCTGGCCTCCTCCTCCTCCTGTTGTCGGGGTCAACTGGCCTTCTGCACACACACACACACACACACACACACACACACATTTTAATGTATTGATTTTTTATATATTTTTTATTTAGTCTAATAGTTATATCACCATTGTTGTGAACAGACTATGAATTAAATCAATCAAATCAAACGCACACACAAAACAGAGACAACAAGGACACAATTATTAAGTGGTGTGGGTTTTTCTTTATGAACACGGATTGTATAAAATGTTAAAAATTTAAATAAAATAAAAATAATAATAATTTTATTAATGATAATAATAACAATAATAATAATTATAATAATAATCATAATAATAATAATAATACTGACTGCGATGCGTCTCAGATTACGTACCTTCATCATTATCCCATGACAAAATCCTTGAGTTCAAAACGTCAGCATTATTTCCTCTGTTTTGTTCTGCTCTCTCTCTCTCTCTCTCTCTCTCTCTCTCTCTCTCTCTCTCTCTCTCTCTCTCTCTCTCTCTCTCTCTCTCTCTCTCTCTCTCTCTCTCTCTCTCTCTCTCTCCTCCCCTCTCTCTCTCTCTCTCTCTCCCCCCCCTCTCTCTCTCTCTCTCTCTCTCTCTCTCTCTCTCTCTCTCTCTCTCTCTCTCTCTCTCTCTCTCTCTCTCTCTCTCTCTCTCTCTCTCTCTCTCTCCTCTCTCTCTCTCTCTCCATTTATCAGTTTTATCTCTTGACTAAGATAGTCAAACTGTAACAAAATTAGCCTGTTTGTTTCTATTGTTAACCTATTTAATGAAACGAAGAGACCATGAAATGAATAATGTATTGATATAGTCCTAATCAATTCGTTTTGACTTATTTATTTGTGATAATGTATAATGCATGTCTGCTTTGCATTGTATATTTATATTAATTTTATTAATCTTTGTTCTTTGAGTATCTCTGCTCGTTGAAAATGGGCACAGGCCTGAATTGGTTAGAACAATTTCATTTCATTGCATTTCTCTTTCTCTCACTCTCACAGACGCGCACATGCACCTGCGGGCACGCGCGCGCGCACACACACACACCCGCGCTCGCACATATACACAGCTTTATCTTTAGTCTTATTCGTTCCTTTTTTCTGAAGAAAGAACCAAATTATAGCAGCATAGAAAGTAGGCTAGTTTACATGTTGTTCTTTATTGGGGGAGAGAGAGAGAGAGAGAGAGAGAGAGAGAGAGAGAGAGAGAGAGAGAGAGAG
>CM065700.1:30364973-30377473 GCA_017654935.2 Phymorhynchus buccinoides | reverse complement strand
GGCAGCACTGCCCAAAATGTAACAATTTGCCCAAATTGTAACAATTGTTACATTTTGGGTCAGCCTTGACAGCCCAAAATGTAACATTGTTACATTTTGGGCAATTGTTACAAATTGGGCTTTAACAGTGCATGTATGCAGACGCACACATAACGGGTTGTAGAATATCAGTGCGTCATTTGTTGATAGAATGCTCTATATTAACTCCAATTTATAGAAACAAATTGACGTTAGTCAACGTTCAAAATGACAGTCAAATATTATCCAGCCCTGACATCATTAATATTGCTACTATAATTGCACAATCCCAAGTTGCAAAGTTGCTTTGATGTGTCTTTTATCGATTTCAATAAGTTAATTTTATTGTTCCAATTATCACTTATTGTTATTAATTGTTAGTTAGAGATTATCTTTACTACTAATTTTTTCTTCTTTTATTTTTCGTCTAATATCATCAATGGTGAACAGACGTTAAATAAACCACTGAACTGAACTGAAGATTATTTATGTATGGGAGCAGCTACACAAAATGAAAAAAAATGAAAGGCCGGGGGTCCAGGGGCAATGTCCCCCTGCAGCTGAAGAAAAAAATTGATTTATGAAGGTTTTTTAGTTGGCTTTTTCACATAATTTATACAAATGCTTATTTTAAAGTTGTTTGAAAAATACAGTAGACACACAAAGATCTTGTTTGACAACTTACAAAAAAAAAGGAAATTCTTTTTCTGGTAAAATTCAAAAACGGGAAATCCTTGTATACCAGGAAAAGTTGCACCCATGTGTCTGGGCACTGGGCGTTCAAGACTGCACTTGGTCATCTCCAAACATGGAACACTCAATGTTTTTGTTTGTGGCTCAAGCCACAAACCTATAACTCACTTTGTCGGTCGGTCGGTCGGTCTGTCTGTCTGTCGGTCTGTCGTTCCAAAATTGTCGCACATTTTGACAAAATTGTCGCACTTCAAATCGAGGCTACACTTCAAATTGAGGCCGCTCTTTAAAATGATGTATTTTAAAAGCGTACAAAATAATAAACATACGTAATACAGACACTACAACAGACACGACGAGTATGCGGTGCTTCTTTTGATGAGCATAAGTAGGATACATAGTTTTAAATGTTTTCCAAAAGATATAAAAAGTTACGAAATGGTGCAGAGATAACATTCTGGTTTACAGATTAAAATTATTGAAAAGCCAGGGGAGGTGACTCATGATTGGAGTGGTAAAAATAGACCGCGTGCCACAAACTATTGCGATTTCGCGCTTGTTTTAGTAAAGTTCTAATTTTTGTGTATTTGACGTTTTGGTTCGGGTAAGATTCATCGGGAGAACGTTTACGTGGTTTGTAATTTGGATGAACTAAAGAAGCATATCGAAAGAAGCATTTTCATTTGGGACATTTTCAGCTAACGAAAATTACCAAAAGATTATCTTCGAAAGAAACGAAAGAAAATGATATTCTGACCTACCTGACGAAATTTACTAAAAACAATTACCTTGAAAGAAACTAGAGTCAGTTTAAATTTAGACTGAATGGCTAAAAGATACATATTCTAAAGTTTCGCTGAAAACCGACATTGTCACGCGAAAGGCGTCACTTTCCATATTTGGAGATGACCAGGTGCAGCATTGAACGTCTTGTAATCTGCATCGGCATCGGCATCGTATGTAGTGTGTCTTTCCCTTTAAAGACCCACCAGGTAACGTGTCAAAATCACGGGTTTCACGGGTTTTCCCTCATAGCATAGCCGGTAAGAAATCTTGTTTTGAACAGTTTTAATCCCATACTCCCATACAAATGCCCCCCCAATTCAACACCACACATCGCTTTAAAGAGCAAGCCTCAATTTGAAGTTGGGGGCATTTGTATGTGGGTCACAGCTACCCAGAAAAAACCAACAAGGGACTTAATCGTGTCTTTAACCCTTTCACCGCCAGCCATATTTCAGCCAAAAGGCTAAACTAAAATTACCTGGGTAGAGAACAAAATCCATCTGCAGTACTGGGGATTCTTCTGTAACATATATTTAATAAGGTCTATCCTTACTTCCCAAAACTAAGACAATAGGGTCTTTGGATAATGGACCCCAATTTGATACCTTTGAGTGACATAGGTGTTGAATCACTGTGGTGCTGAAATGCGACTTTGGCGGTGAAAGGGTTAAGGAGGAAAATCCCAAATTCCAGAATTAGAGCCAGCTGAACAGAAAAATAATAATTCCAGTCCAGCAGTGATAAGGAAATTCGCGCCGGACATTTAAAATTCCTAGGTCGCCAAGTTGAGAAACTGATACCGTATTGCGAACCTGATCATTTGTTTAGCCCTGACACTCATTGCGCGTGCCAATATGTAGGTTTACTTGATAAACATGTAAGCTTATATACCTACAGGCAGGCAGACCTAAATAATCTTCTTTCTTTCTTTTTTTCTTTCAAGGTAATCTTTTAGTAAATTCCGTCAGGTATGTCTGACTACCATTTTCTTTCGTTTCTTTCGAAGATACTCTTTTGGTAAATTCCGTTGGCTGAAAATGTCCCAAATGACAATGCGTCTTTCACTATTACCACCCTTTCTTTCTCTCTCGTCTCTCTCTCTCCTCTCTCTCGCTCTCTTCTCTCTCTCGTCATTCTCTCTCTCTCTATCTCTTCTCTCTCTCTCCCTCTCTCTCTCTAACTCTCTCTCTCTCTCTCTCTCTACCTCTTCTCTCATCTCTCCCTCTCTCTCTCTCTCTCATCTCTCCTCTCTCTCTCGCTCAACTATAGAGGAGTGTCTTTGTCTGATATAAGCGGTAAGTTATTTGGTACAATAATTAATAATAGACTTAAGGAATATGTAGAAAATAATAACATTACTGGTGACCATCAAGCCGGCTTTAAAAGTGGATATTCAACAGTTGACCACATGTTCACTCTTTTGGCTCTCGTACAAAAGCAATTCTCGTTTAATCGTAAATTATACATAGCATTCATTGATTTTGAAAGGCGTTCGATTCTATTAACAGACATTTATTATGGCCTATAATGATAAAAAATGGCATTGCAGGTAAGCTTCTCAAATGTGTAAAATCTATGTATAATGTTGTTAAAACAAGGATTAGATGCAATGGAAATTTCACTGATTATATTAATTGTACACGAGGCGTAAAACAAGGAGATGCATGCAGTCCTATTTTATTTTCCCTCTTCATAAACGAGTTAGCTGCAGAGATAATTAGTAAGGGTAGGCACGGTGCTACATTCACTGGTGAATATTTTGAGCTGTTTATTTTATTACTCGCTGATGATATAGCACTGATTTCAGAAACTGTTGTGGGTTTGCAGAACCAACTGAATAATTTAGGAAACACTGCTAGAAAATTACAGTTAACAGTTAATTTAGGGGAAAGTAATATAATTGTTTTCAGGAAGGGGGGATATTTATCAGCAAGGGAAAAATGGCTGTATGATGGTAAACCAATGGCTGTTTTGAATATGTATAAGTACCTTGGGATTTTCTTCTCTACTCGTTTGAGTTTTGCAGCTGCTTGTAGGGATTTATGTAGTAAAGCTAAGAACAGACTGATCAATATTATGAAAAAACTGCGTGTGTTGAATAACAATTCATTAGATCTTTTTGTTAAGATTTTTGATAGTCATATCCAGCCTATTATTTTATATGGATCAGAGCTTTGGGGACTTGATGCAAGAGCTGTCATGCACTGTGAGTCTGCCCATCTTTTTGCTCTTAAGAAATTTCTGTGTGTTGATATGAAAACACCAAACGAGCTAGTTTATGGAGAGACTAATAGGTATCCTATATTTATAAATTCTAGAATTAAATGTATTCGCTTTTGGCTTAAACTTTTGAGAATGAATACTGATCGCTTACCACGGAAATCTTATAATATGTTATGCAAATTAGATCAAAGAGGAAAAAACTAACTGGGCGTCAAGGGTTCGATTATTTCTTTTCGAGTTTGGGTTCGGATATGCGTGGGAATATCAAGGGGTGGGTGATGAAAAGATGTTTATAAACATTCTCCGTCAAAGGCTGATAGATTCAAGTGTTCTTACAAAATTCAGATTTGGGGTGTCCGTCATCAATGTACACGCTTATCGTTATAAAAATGTGACGAATGCAGATTTGTTATGTCCTTTTTGTAGGGAATCAGCAGAAGATGAAATCCACTTGCTCTTGACGTGCCCTGTATTGTATGATCTTCGTAGAAAATTCATTGCAAGGAAATTTTATGCTAATCCATGTTTGTTTAGATTCTCTTTGTTAATGGCATCAGAAAATGAAAAGACTGTACGTGGTGTGGCTTTGTTTCTTTATAAAGCTTCTCAGTTGCGAGAAGCGATTTTGTCATGAATAATTTGATTGCTCTGGTTATGTTTATCTTATAATGTACTTTGTATTCAGTGGTTATTCTTATTATGTGTACAATGCTAGTGTCCTTTGTTCATATGGGGCTTTGGCCCTGTAATAAAAAATCCAATTCAATCTCTCTCTCTCTCTCTCTCTTCTCTCCTTCTCTGTCTCTCTCCCTCCCTCTCTCCCCTTGCACCTTTACATGATATTCATGGTTGTCGTTTATTATATTCCTTCATTGGATTTTGTTGTTTTTAATGTTGTTTATTTCCCGTTTACCTCGGGGCTGTGTGTAAAAAAGTATGTATACTTATCTCATTACCCTGCTATAAATGTTCGTTTCGTTTCGTCTCTCTCTCTCTCTCTCTCATTTGTCTGCATCTCTCTCTCTCTCTCACACACACACACCCACACACACAACACAATGAATAAAACAAAAATCAATTCAATCTCTCTCTCTTCTCGTCTCTCCTCGCTCTCTCTCTCTCTCTCTCTTACAAAACAAATCAAGTAAAAACTAAACACAATCTCTCTCTCTCTCTCTCTCTCTCTCTCTCTCTCTCTTTAACAAACCACATCAATAAAACAAAGCAATCTCCTCTCTCTCTCTCTACTCTCTCTCTCTCTCTCTCTCTCTCTCTCTATCTATCTATCGTATCTATATATCTCCTTCCCTCACCCTCGCCCCCTTCTCTCTCGTCATAATCCACTGATTTGCTGCCCCTTATTCATCTCTAAACCATTCGACTTCGACTAACTCTCTCTCTCTCTCTCTCTCTCTTCTCTCTCTCTCTCTCTCTCTCTCTCTCTCTCTCTCTCTTTCTGTTGTCCGTAGAAGTCAATATATATATGTTTTTTGAAAAACAAAAAGAATCAATGCACAAGGTGATCTTTAAAATATTTTGTTTATTTCAACTTGTTATGGACCAAAGGCCAAACACTTATATTACAGTGAACTGAGTAAAACATTGACTGACTGACTGACTGACTCTCTCTCTCTCTCTCTCTCTCTCTCTCTCTCTCTTCTCTCTCTCTCTCTCTCTCTCTCTCTCTCTCTCTCTCGTGTGTAGCCCACGCGTCCAGTAACAAAGCATATTATCATTACTAATTCAAAAACTACCCACACACACAAAGCTCAACTGTGTTGGCGTGCTTGGGAAGAGAGAGAGCGAGAGAGAGAGAGAGAGAGAGACGCGAGAAGAGAGAGAGAGAGAGAGAGAGAGAGAGAGAGAGAGAGAGAGGGGGGGGGGTCTCTATACTCTCCCCCCTACCCCCTCCCTACCCTGTTCATTCCACACACACCCTTCCAACCTAATAGGAACGGAGGTGCATTGCGGTGGGAAGAAAGACTGTTCATTTCTCAGTCTGTTTGCTATTTGGTGTTTTGATATGTTCTAGTCACAGAAACTTATCTCCGTGAAATTCGGGCTGCTCTCCCCCCTACACCCCCCCCCCCCCCCCACTGGAGAGCGCGTGGTGGAGAGCGCATCGCCGCAAGCGCAGCGCCTACCCAATTTTTTCTCTCTTTCTTTTTTGTACGTATGTAGACCTCGGTATTGTATGTGCGTCTATGTATGTCAATAAAACGCCTAAGCTGCTAAACTGATCTTAATGAAACTATAAGTCAGAATGGCACCCCATGTTCCGACATTGATACACGTTATGATAGTTCCACCAAACGTACAAACCATACTAACGACCACCCAGTTGATCTGATTTTTTTTTCTCCAATAAAGCAACGAAAATTGTCCCGAGACAATGAAACGAACGTAATGAAACTGTGCACATTTTCTGATAAACCAGGGATGGGTGGAACCCATGATCTTAGTTCATCCAACCAAATTACAAGCCATGTAAACGTTGTCCCGATGAATCTTATCCTTCAATTCAAATTCAGTTCAAAAAATCTTTACAATCCATTTTAAAAAAAGAAGTTTAAAATGGAAAATTTTCTTCCACAACATGTGCAGAAGATTGAACTAAAACGAATACATTAAATCAACTAGAGCGTTAAGACGCTAAATCACCAACCGCGCGGCAGCGTTATTCGGCTCCAGTGACCTTGACCTTTGACCCATAACCTTCATTATCGAACTTGGCCTAGACTTCCTAACTTACCTATCCCCGCATGCAAAATTTGAGCACCCTAGAGAAGAAAAAAAGTCCATCCGTTTCAAACGCTAGAGAGGATACATACAAACATAGTCCGCCTCAGACACGAGTGAAAACATTACCAATCCGCTCTCTACGATCGCGGTTGGTAATCTATTAAGAACACACACACACGCGCACGCGCGCGCACGCACGCACGGATACGCACGCGCACGCACGCACACACACCACGCACGCACACGCGCACACGCACACGCGCGCAACACACACACACACACACACATAGAATGTACATAATTTGAGAAATTATACATAAATTAGAGAATTACAAACATTCAACAAATAATGGTTGTTTTCAAGGCAACTACAAAATATTACATTCACAACCACAGTTATCCTTTATATGATGATAAATTATACGTTCCAGTCGCTACAGTCTACCAGGGATGTACAGTACTGTACATCCCTGAGTCTACGTTATTCAATAGCTATGATGGTGGAAACTGGATGAAACGTCTAATAATTATGTCCCGACAGTGATGTGTGTAGGCCTCACATTCTTCTTCTTCTGCGTTCCCAGGCCATATGGCCATAATGGGTAAGGTACATATGTGTCCGGTTTTCAGTTTTCACTGGTCTCCCCGCTGCGTACTGCCGACACATTCCGATTTTGGAGGAGCTCAAAGGAGAAAAATTATTTGGAAGATTTTTTGGGGGGAAAAAAAAGGCAGGAGAATGGGCCAATAAGTCAGAAAGATAGTAGATGACAGAAAGCAAAGGGAAAAGGCAGAGTCAAAGAGAGTGGCAGATTAGATGAAGTTACTTGCCTTAGCATGAGGCTGTGTCAGACCAGTTGACATAAGCTAGAACGCCAAGGCTACATCAAACTGTTGTTATGTGTGTCAGACAGTGACTGCTAGAATGGTTGTGTGGGGATTGTCTTAAGCCATGACAAGCTCCCAGCATAACATCAGTCTAAAATCCCCCGAGAGACGGAGTGTGGCTGCCCACATGGCGGGGTAATCAAAAACGGTCACACACGTAATGTTCTCATCCCTAGCTGGTACATTTGTACTGAATTGTTCAAGTGCTCTGGCTGTTGGGATGATCCCTGGAGTTAAGCCAGGGATCAACAACAACAACAACAATCAACAACACAACAACAACAAGATGAAGTTACAAGCACAGAACTTCAAAAGAAGGTGGGGGAACTATTTTTACGAAAGACTCCCGGTATCCCTGCGGGGAGAGACTCACATTCATTATCTCACCCACAATTGTAAGCAACATATTTCCAATGACAGAATCATTTTTACAGTTAGTTCGGAAGGGGGGGGGGGGGGGGGGGGGTTGTTGGTCTGGGAGTATGAGAGTATGCTTATGTGACTTCGGGTATCGGATGTGTGTGTGTGGGTGGGTTGTTTTCCTTTTTTTTTAATAAATGTCTTACGATCAGTCCGTTCCGCTCCATCTGTTTTTCGCGGAGCTCTTTTTTTCTCTCTCTCCACTTGACTGGTCGCGTTCTATTTACTGCGGGGCTTATCTATGGTGCGAATCTGTTATGACACATTCCGTCTTGTCCCAGTGACATACTTTGCACAAAAAGCGTCTCTAAGCATCGATGAAATTACGGGTTGAGAGCGATTACTAACAATTGAATTGGGGAATTCAGAGAGAGAACAATAAACAATCTTTCATTGCTATTAGCAATAGCCCTTTTGGCAACCGGGGGATACAAAATTAAATAATTCTAGGCCCTAATTTATGGCGCAGAGAAAAAGAGAGAAAGAATAATGAGAGAGAGAGAGAGAGAGAGAGAGAGAGAGAGAGAGGGGGGAGAGAGAGGGAGAGACAATGAAGAGCCAGAGAATAGCCGTGTGGTGTGGATACAAAATTAAATATTCCTAATTTATATGGTGTGTGAAAAGAATAATGTGAGAGAGACGTGTGGTGTGTGAGTTGTGTGTGTGTGTGTGTGTGTGTGTGTGTGTGTGTGTGTGTGTGCGTGTGTGTGTGTGTGTGTGTGCGTGTGTGTGCGTGTGTGTGCGCGTTGCGTGCGATAGTGGATGCGAGAGTGTTGTATGTGTTGTTTGTGTGTGTGTGTATCACTGTGTGTCAAGTGTGTTGTGGGAGGGGGTCGTGAGAAAGGATGAGAGAGAGATGGGGGGGGGGGGGGGGGGGTAGGAGTAGGGGTATGGCTTCGAGGCTTGATTTCAGATCGCGATTTGGCGTTATTAGTCCACCTACGCTCGCTCTTTGGCTATTTGTGTTGGACAAAATGTCCCCAGATTTAGAGAACGGTTGTTGGTTGTGTGTTTTTTGGAAAGTCGTCAGACGTGTCTCACTGCTCACCTGCATCTTTCATGGATTAAGTTTAGTTTTGTTTTTGATAACCCCACCCCCCACCCCCACCCCACCCCCCAAATCGAAGTATATCTTTATTATATATTCCAATGAGACTGAAATGTTTTGTGTCTTTTGTTTACTTTGATTGAAGCATATCATTATTTAAATCCGTCAGTATTGTCTGGTATGCACTTTCTCTTATACTGAGCAACGCCATAAGCCTAGCTTGTTGCTTCAGTTGCGTTGCTTTGTATGTTTGTTATGTAAAGACAATAAAAGGGTAAAGGTCAAGGGGTGGTGGCACATTGTATTTTTCCGTTATTGCCTTTCTTGCCATACATAAAGCTGTATTTTAGGAACATTTTTAGCTAATAACCTTTTTGGAATACTAACCCTATCCCTAACCCTAGCCCTAAACCTAACCCTACCCCCCACCCTATAAGACGGAAAAACGCAACGAACCACAACTGTGACAAATCGCGGTGTACTGCAGTACATAGTGGGGGGTAGGGTTAGGTTTAGGGCTAGGGTTAGGGATAGGGTTAGTTAGTATTCCAAAAAGGTTTTTAGCTAAAAAATGTTCCTAAAATACAGCTTTATGTATGGTAAGAAAGGCAAAAACGGAAAAATAGAATTAACCGAGAAATGCAGGGGGAGTGGCACATCTCGAATGTTGAATGTTCCCACCATTACTTAGAATCTTCTTATAAACAGATCAGCAAATTGACAGCAATGCTTAAAGGTCTCGGTACACGTTAACATTAATCACGGGATATCTCTATTTCCCCATGGCAACACAGTGATAGCCCACTCTTATTATGACTTACAGCTCACTGCGCTGCCATGGGGAAACATAAATATCTTGTGAATGGTGTTAACGTGTACGCAGACCTTCAGTCTTGAATGCACATCATCATTTTTTTTCTCACTATTTCCCCATGGCAACACAGCAATATGCAAGTCATTATTATGACTGGCCTATAACTGTGTTGCCATGGAGAACGAGTGAAAAATGTTCAACGTACAGAGAGACCTTTAGATCACTTGCATAATATCACTGTGCTGCCATGGGGAACGAGTGAAAAATGTTCACGTGTACAGAGACCTTTAGATCACTTGCATATCACTGCGCTGCCATGGGGAACGACTGATAAATGTTCACGTGTACAGAGACCTTTAGATCACTTGCATAATATCACTGTGCTGCGATCTGATATGGGGGAAAGAGTGAACGTGAGCGTGTGTGTGTGTGTGTGTGTGCTGTGTGTGTGTCTGCCTGTCTGGTCTGTCTGTGCGTGGGTACGTGTGTGCATGCGGGTGTAGTTATGCGCCTGCAACAAAGAGTAACCCGTTTTCTTGGAGAGAAAAAAACAAAAACAGATTCAACAGATTTAAACTACACCCTCTCTCTCTCTCTCTCTCTCTCTCTCTCTCTCTCCGTCTCTCTCTCTTCTCTCTCTCTCCCTCTCTCTCATTCCTTCGATCCCTTCTCCCCCTTCGATTTCCCCGAACCCACCAACCCCATTTCCCTTGCAGTGAGCAAAAACGCCCAAGCAATAAACTCATTCATTCATTCATTCTCTCTCTCTCTCTCTCTCTCTCTCTTCTCTCTCTCTCTCTCTCTCTCTCTCTCTCTCTCTCTCTCTCTCTCTCTCTCTCTCTCAAAACATTAACCCTTTCACCGCCAACGTCGCATTTGTTTGCACCTCAATGATTTAACACCCATGTCACTAAAAGGCATCAAAATCAGGGTCTGTTATCCAAAGACCCTATTCTCTTAATTTTGGGAGGTGGGGATATGCCTTACTTTAAATGTCACAAAGGAATTGCCAATATTACAGACAGATTTTTTTCTTCTCTACCCAGGTACGTTTAATTGATTTTTGTGTGCTCAAAAATGTGTTTTTCATTATTGGCGGCGAAAGGGTTAAAGGCAAGGGCCGCTAGGGTTACGGGTCCGTAACCCGCATTATCCAGGCTACGGACGGCTACGGGGCTCAATCACGACTTGACGGGACGCAAAGAATGTGCGCAAGTGTTTGGGGGGGGGGGGGGGGGGGGAACTAGCCTACCAACTTAAATTGACTCTAACATGTTCCTAACCCTATCCCAAACCCTATTACTTATTTGAACGAAAACCTTGATGCGAAAAAGTACAACAAAATGCATGTACTTATTTCGTATAATATAAACATACGAAATAAGAACATGCAATTTGACTAGCAAGAGTTACTATCCCTGAACACGGTCCAGCTGTTGCAACAACCCCGTAACCGTAGCGATAGTGAGCGATTTTATCGTCCCGTAACCGTAGCCACCACTGGGAACAGTCAAATACCGGGGTCAACTATAAACGGTCAAAACAATCCACCATTTGTTTTTTCTCTCACCGCAATCTGGCCTCTATATTATTAATCCATAGTTATTTGGTAGGGGAAGACGGGGTAAAAAGCGCATGGGCGGGTAAGAAGCCCACCCCAATTATCTCATGAAATGAAGCAAATTTCAGTCTCATTTTGCCCATGAGACGAATGCTAATATCTAGCATTCGTCTCATGGGCAAATTTGACTGACATTTTCTTTATTTCATGAGATAATTGGGGTGGGCTTCTTACCCGCCCATGCGCTTTTTACCCCGTCTTCCCCTACCTCGCAGCAGATGTTTGGCTGAAACACTACCCGACCTTCAACTTTTTCCTTCCAAGTTCTATTCTTAATCCCGTAAAAACAAAACTTTCTCTAAACATTCGTGAACTTTGTACCCTTGGCAAGAAATAACGGAGTCCATACCGCTAAAAGGCACAGGCCCGCTAATAAAGGCACAGCTTTGCCTCTTTGACCACTGGTCACTTTGGGTTATTTTAAAAAAATGACTCTTATCAGCTTATTTGGTATTGTTTGGTATTGTGGTACTTTATAGTCACAGAGGCGTCTCTGTGGAATTCGGGTTGCTCCCACCTGGAGAGCGCGTCGCAGCCAGAGGCGCGCCACCCACGCGTAACCAGAGAATGTTGCACATTGCATGCATGAAGATGACCATTGGCCAGTGGCAGTGACCACTGGTCGTCGGCATTATCCAAGTACATAAAGTATCAGGTGACAGGAAATAAGCTGCTATAGAATTTTCAAAAAACTTGATTTTAAGTCAAAGTGACCACTGGTCTTTGTCACTGAGCACCGGTCATCTACATTTTACAAGGTACAGTAGTACTCCTGACACACCAATAAGCTGTCAAATAATGAAAATGCGTAATTTATGTTAAAGTGACCAGTGGTCAGTGGCAGTCATCTGCATTATATACAAGCGCATAAAATATCTGGTGACAGGAAATAAGCTGTTACAAATTTAAGTTTGATTTTAAAGTCAAAGTGACCACTGGTCATCTACACTGTACAAGGTACCAAAACAAATCACCACAGGTTTGCCCTACCTTTTGCCTGTGCCTTAGCGGGCCTGTTGCTAAGCGGGCGCCTCCCGATTATTAACACTTAGCAGCATTAGCTAAATATAGCACAGGTGACCGGGGCAACATCGTTCGATCTCTAGGTTAACATGACTGTATTTACGGACTTTAGGGAACAGAACATTGACCAACATGATGAAATTCTGCTTAACGTCCTCCGGTCTGGAACAGACACATATGGGACATTAGTAGATATAAAGATGGTGGGAACGATCCTGGAGGCA
>CM065700.1:30357473-30359973 GCA_017654935.2 Phymorhynchus buccinoides | reverse complement strand
GAGTTTTTATAACTCCAACTTTCATTGACAAAACGGCGGTTCAAAATCGGGCGCCGTTTTGTCCAACCCGCCGTTTTGTCTATAGACAAAACGGCGGATTGTTGAACCGCCGTTTTGTCCAAATCATAATAGAAAATTTGGACAAAACGGTGGCTCTAACCCCGCCGTTTTGTCTATAGACAAAACGGCGGAATTTGGACAAAACGGCGGTTAACAGAACCTCCCTTATAAGACCTTCAAAAAATCACCCAAAACCAGGACAGGACTATAGTACTTGTGGCGGTGCCATAGCCGATGAGGTTTAACCGAGGCGTGGTCGCCGCTACAGCTATCTGTATTATACTTAATAATTAAAAAAATCGGGACTTTACTGGTTTCGTACTGCCTCCGGGCATTGCCTACAGTATTGTTCCCACCATATTTGTATTTACAAATGTCCCATATGTGTCTGATTCAGACCAAGAGGGCGTTATAAAAAAAATGGCAAAGGTAAAGATGTGCCACCCGCTAAAAATGTTCCTAAAATACAGCTTTATGTATGGTAAGATTGGCAATAACGGAAAAATACAATTAACTGAGATAGGTAGGGGGGGGGGGGGGGGGGGGGGTGGCACATCTTGACCTTTACCAAAATTTTTTTTAAAAACACCCAGGTCTTATAAGGTAGGGTTCTTATAAAGGAGATAATTTTAATACTTACAAAGAAGGGCAATGTCTCATAGAAGTAGGTCTTATATGGGAGGGAGTCTTATTATGGGAGGTCTTATAAGGGAGTGGTCTTATAAGGTAGGGGTCTTATAAAGGAGGTAATTTTAATACTTACAAAGAAGGGCAATGTCTCAGAGAAGTAGGTCTTATATGGGAGGGAGTCTTATTATGGGAGGTCTTATAAGGGAGCGGTCTTATAAGGGAGGTCCCACTGTACGCCTAAAATGTCCGATACAAAACAACAGCAAAATATTTTGTTAGATTCGTGTACGGGAGACTACAATCTATAAACATAGTGTACCTATAGCTATATTAGAAGGGTTTCACAGATTCATTTAGACAGTAGAATTTTACGTCAATCATGCCTCACAAATGTCAAAATCGGATCGCACTGAATCGAATCGTATGCAGTGTGGCTTGCCCTTAAGAGTTAATGAGTGGCAAAGACAAAGTTTGCAAGATATAGGACTAATAGGGCGATAGTGGCAATGGTGGTTGTGTTAAATGAAGGTATTCAGGATATTTGCTTATTTTTCTATGCATTAACCCCCTTTCACCGCCAAAGTCGCATTTTAGCACCACAGTGATTTAACACCCATGTCACTAAAAGGCATCAAATCGGGGTCTATTATCCAAAGACCCTATTGTCTTAGTTTGGGGAAGTAAGGACAGACCTTGTTTTTATATTTGTCACAGAAGAATCCCCCAATACTGGAAACTCGATTTTGTTCTCTACCCAGGTAAACTTAATGGACATTGTTGGCTGAACTACGGCTGGCGGTGAAAGGGTTAGGAAGAAGATGTATAGAGCGCATAGGCCTATACCTTACGTTTCTATGCGCTCTATAATGTCACTAGAACAGTTGTTGTTGCCTGTCTGTCGTTTCCGACAACGACTGCCAGAGAGCAGAGGGGGCAAATACTATTCCGGCGGGCTGGGCAAGAATTTGTTTACAGTGGAGATACTTTGCCCAGGGTAAATCCCCACTCTCTCGGCCAAAGGGATTTGAGGACGAGAGTTGGCATTAGCGAAGGTCCCCAAAGGCCAACCGATCCCCTTGACTGCAGCACCAGTCATAGTCTTCCACGAAAGACTACGCTGTGGCATGATATTCCAAGAGAGAGAGAGAGAGAGAGAGAGAGAGAGAGAGAGAGAGAGAGAGAGAGAGAGAGAGAGAGAGAGAGAGAGAGAGAGAGAGAGAGAGAGAGAGAGAGAGAGAGAGACAGAGAGAGAGAGAGAGAGAGAGAGAGAGAGAGAGAGAGTCAATCAAACAATATTTATTATATACAATTCATTTTATGCAGATTATAGAAAAAACAACCGAGTTCTCCCAATGTATTCCAATGCTGTGATAGTATATAATTAGTATAGATACGACAGGTCAACTCGGAGACGATCGAGTAAAACCAAATCAACGAACGAATTTTCAACTCGATCATACCTTTTTGGAATACTAACCCTAACCCTAACCCTACCCCTAAACCTAACCCTACCCCCCACTATGTACTGCAGTACACCGCGATTTGTCACAGTTGTGGTTCGTTGCGTTTTTCCGTCTTATACGGTGGGGGGTAGGGTTAGGGTTAGGGCTAGGGTTAGGGTTAGGGTTAGTATTCCAAAAAGGTTATTAGCTAAAAATGTTCCTAAAATACAGCTTTATGTATGGTAAGAAAGGCAATAACGGAAAAATACAATTAACCGAGATAGGTAGGGGGGGTGGCACATCTTGACCTTTACCCGATCGCTGCCCACCTCCACCTTCCAATTAACACACTCACTCTCACCCACACC
>CM065700.1:30314973-30352473 GCA_017654935.2 Phymorhynchus buccinoides | reverse complement strand
AAAATAAAATGTTGAATTGCCCCCGCAGTCTTCCAGAAACCAGGGGGCTGTTTGGGGTTGCGGGGCATAAATCTGCCATTCCCGACCATGCCGTTCGACTTTATTACCCGAGGTATCACCTGCAATGTATTATGTACCGTAGGCCAACCGCTGGTCTCTGCTTTCCAGTCAATAGACGGTGTGTGAAGTGTTATATTGAAAATACAAAGGACAAAGCTCGATCTTGGGTTCTTGGCAAATCTCTGGGGGAAGACTTGTAAGGATTCCAAAGACTAAAACTAACACACACACTCTGTCTCTGTGTCTCTCTCTCTCTGTCTCTCTCTCTCTCTGACTCTCTCTCTCTCTCTCTCTCTGACTCTCTCTCTGAGTCTCTGACTCACTCTCTCTCTCTCTCTCTCTCTCTCTCTCTCTCTCTCTCTCTCTCTCTCTCTCTCTCTCTCTCTCTCTCTCTTCTTTTTCTCCTGTGGATCATCCACCTCATTGAAGATTATGATGATAACTACAGAAGCTAGGGGCAACTCTGCCAATTTTAACACGAGTGCATCGGTAGCTTAGGCTCTGGCAAGTGCAACACTTTTTCCACAAACACTCAGGACAGACATGCTCGTTCCTAATCCCGGCACTCCCATTCTTATAGAACTCTCCAACTCTCTCCCAAATCTGTTATACCGTTCTTTCTAGATGAAAAGGCACTAATTCGTGAGCGTTGGATTCTTTAAAAAATATATACATAGCTGAACAAATCCCAATGCTTTCGTTGGCTTCAGTGTCACTTTTGCAATACTGATAATGCAGTAAGCTGAGTAACGTTTATAAATTATATCAGATCTCTTTTGCAAGCCGCCTTGTACTTAGATCAGTATGTAACAATGCTAGAACGCCATAGTTATGCCAAGCATTATTTAAACCATTATTTCATTGATTATTCTCTCAATCTCTCTGTGTCCCGTCTTCTTCTTCTTCTTCTTCTTCTCGGCACCAACTTCAACAGGCTGAAGATTATACTGCAATTTTTCTTCTCTTGAGGGCCTACAGTGAACGAGCTGACCATTCTCAGGGGGGTGTAGTACAAAGATAGGAATATTAGCAGTAGGAAGCAGAGAAATTAGAAGTAGTAATGTATCAAAGGGAAGGAAAGTGGAACTACATTAGGAGATGTAGGTGTTACATGTATGCAGACTTGCAGCATATCTCAGGAAAAAGGATGGGTCATAGACCTTTACTTCACAGTATCCAGGCAAGACCAATCCCGCTAGTGAAACATCCTTGGGGGATGAACTCTCTCTCTCTCTCTCTCTCTCTCTCTCTCTCTCTCTCTCTCTCTCTCTCTCTCTATTTGTGTGTGTGCTATGCATGTGTGTGTGTGTGTTTGCTTGTGCATATGTGTATATATGTCACTATGTGTTTCAGTGTGTGAAAAATGCCGAATGGTGAAGGCGGAATGATCAAAATGCTGAATGGTAGGGCAGAATTATGAAAACATTCTACAGAAAACCCCAAAATTTACAACAATGGAAAGTGAAAAATGCAAAATGATTAACACGGCCCCGATGAAACATTTCTGTAGTTCAGCTATCCCTCACACTAGAATAGAAATCATGTCATACCGCGTCATACCAACATGTTTACAAACAAAACAGCGCGCACACGCGTACACATCGGCGCTCAACATAATTCAAAGAACTCAATGAGTAGATGTCATTTTTTTTGGGGGGGTGTCAACACAACGTACACACAGGCAGAGATCGTCACCGCGACCTAGGCCTGGGCCATGTGTAAATTAACCTTTTTAAAAGATTGCCTGTTTGATCAACAATGTCCGATTATTACCGTTGCTCCTGTTGTGGAAAGCAGTGTGACATCGACTGCATTTGTTGCGATGTTTGCGAAAAGTGGGCTCACTATCAATGTGAAAATCTTTCAAACAGTGATCAGTCACTGTTAAATGACAATATTTATATTTTGGTTATTTGTGGTTTCATAATTCAGCTTCACCATAATGGTGTCATGACCATCCAGCATTCACCTTTCGGTATTTTCCGGCGTTTTTCAGCATTTTTCGGTGAATAGACACACGCTGTTTTTTATGCTGTGCCACATCATAATTTCTCATTATGAGATAATAAACTATAAAGTAGTCTTGAGTCTTGAGAGAGAGATTCATGTTTGTGAGCACACATACACACACATCACAAATGTGTGCATAAATGCATAAAGTGACAAACAAACAAACACACACACACACACACACACACACACACACACACACACACACACACACATACACACACACACACACACACATGAACGAACGAAAAATGGTGTTTTACGTCCTCTTGGTCTGGAACAGACACATATGGGGCATTTGTAGATACAAAGATGGTGGGAACAATACTGGAGGCAATGCCCGGAGGCAGTGCAACTCCAGTAAAGTCCCGATTTTTTAACAATACAGATAGGTGTAGCACTAGCAGTAACCACGCCTCGGTTAAGCCTCATCGGCTATGGTACCGCCACAGTAGTATACGCATATAAGCTCGCACACACACACACACACACGCACATACATGTATGTATGCGATGAACCCATTTACCTTGATCGGTCGTGAGGGTGACGTCTCCGTCCAACAAGGCCTCACTGTCCAGCTCAGGGCTCGGCACATCCGTGGACTCGGTCCCTTTGACCGAAGCCTTCCTCTTCTCCTTCTTCTTCTTCTGCTTCGCTTTTTTACGATCTCCCAGCGCCCCTCCACCTGCGCTCTTTTTCGTGGTCCTCGATCCAGATTTGGGCTCCATTTCAATGGGAATTTCGTACAAATGTCCTCAAGCAAAATTCCATTCCTCCAGCATACTTACTGGGCCGAAAAAAAAGACACGAAAACTGTTACAGGTGTCTTGCCTACACACACATAGGCAGTGACACTGTTCCTTCGAACTAAGTATACCTTCGCCCTCGAACTGGTCCTGTTCACCTCTTCAATGACGCTATCTTCCGCCAATGTAGTACCTAAATAATAATCTCTCAAATTTATATTACGCGTATAAAAGTTGCGTTTTGATTATTTCATCAGTTCTGAACTCTTACATTCTTCTATATTTGATTACCGATTTATTATAAAACTCACGACTGTTTTATTTGTGTATTTATCGCGCATATGTTTGTATCCAAGTGACAACACGAACTACATTGCCTTTGGCATTTCCGGTGTTTGGCGGGTCATCCAAAAAATGATCATAATGTCGAACACAGAGCGACTGGTAATGGGAAAGAAAGAAGCAGAAGAAGAGGATTGTTGGAGTGACGTTGACGAGACATTGTTGGCTCAGTGTGATCACATTGGTTTGTGCCTTGATGATTTTTTTAACTGTGAGGGACTGTGTAATAGAATCCTCATTCCAAGATGGGTGTGGCATGTGATGTGGGTGCCAGTGCCTGGGTCAGGCTGGGCGGCTGTGTCACACACTCTCTCTCTCTCTCTCTCTCTCTCTCTCTCTCTCTCTCTCTCTCTCTCTCTCTCTCTCTCTCTCTCTCTCTCTCTCTCTCTCTCTCTCTCTCTCTCTCTCTCTCTCTCTCTCACACACACACACACACACACACACACACACACTGACTCTGTGAGTGTGTGTGTCTGTCAGTGTGTGTGTGTGTCAGTATGTATATGTGTGTGTGTGTGTTTGTCAGTGTGTGTGTGTGTCTGTCAGTGTGTGTGTGTCTGTCAGTCTGTGTGTGTGTGTGTGTGTCTGTCTGAGTCTGTCTGTCTGTCTGTCTGTCAGTGTGTGTGTGTATATGCTTCTGTCAATGTGTGTGTGTGCACACCTCTGTCAGTGTGTGTATGTGTGTGTGTGTGCCTCTGTCAGTGTGTGTGTGTGTGTGTATACATGTGTGTGTGTGTCACTGTTAGTAACTCTGTGTGTGCTTGTGAATTGATGTGGTCATGCACTACTACTAGTACTACATTGTAACATTTAAAACTTATTGCACTACCTTAAAATGGACGTTTAGTGGGTTCTCTGTTGTTTTATGATTTGAAATGAGTTAGATAATTTATATTAGCATTTAAGTCAAATTAAATTGAAAAAAAGCAATACATCCAGCGAATAAATGGGTACTTATAAGTACTTCAAAGAGGCTTCAAGCTGTAGATCCAGATTAGAGTGAGAATGAGTTTAAAGTGGATCTAGAGGGATGGTTCTCTGATGCTGCCCTGTCTCGTAATGTTCATTGAACCTTTGTGAAATTGACTGTCCTTACTCCTCCGAAGTCTGAGTGTGGCTGCCCATGTGTCTGGGTGATTAATTAAAAATGGTCACACACGCACACACAAAAATGAAGAAAAAGCCCAACAACTTTCTTCTGGCCTTTGAATTAAAAACAAACAAACAAACAAAAACAGAAAATATTTGAGCATCTGGCATTAGCAAATGGATTGAAGTATGCCTTCCATGTGTTTGTAACTTTCAGAAAATGAAGGCACCGGCAGTGCCACAGAGAATCAGACATCGTCGCCTGAAGAGGGAGATTTGGCAACAGAGACGCCTAATGCTGGGGGTGGGAATGACACAAGGATGTCTGAAGTGTCGCAGACCACTGTCAAAGAAGTCACAGCCGGCCATGCTCCTGTAAAAGTCAGTGACATTTTCAAAATGGTGAGTCTTGCTGATACTTTACAGTTCATTAATAGCATGTTATGTCTCTCCCTGTGGGGATACTGGGGGGGGGGGGGGGGGGGGGGGGGGGATTTTCTTTTGTTCAAATAGTTTCCCCACCTTCTGGAAGTTCAGTGCTTGTAACTTCCTCTAATCTGTCACTCTTTGACTCTGCCTTTTCCTTTTGCTGTCATCTACTAATTATCTTTCTGCCTTACTGGTCCACATGTAAATTTCTAAATCTGAGACAATTATCGGGGGGGGGGGGGGGGGGGGGGGGCATGTCTTTTGTTCAAATAGTTCCCCACCTCCTGGAAGTTCAGTGCTTGTAACTTCCTCTAATCTGTCACTCTCTCTGACTCTGCCTTTTCCCTTTGCTGTCATCTGCTAATGATCTTTCTGCCTTACTGGTCCACATGTAAATTTCTGAATCTGAGATAGTAAACTATGATTGATTTCATCAGATTGATTGATTGACTGATTGATTAATTCTCCTGCCATTTTTCTCAAAACCATTACAAACATTTTCTCCTCTAGTTAGGCGCATAACGGCAGCTTGAAGAATCTGTGCTCATATGATCAGAAACTGTTCGAGTGATCGACGGAGAAGAAAAAGAATTATGTCCATATACAGTGGAACCTCCCTTATAAGACCTTCAAAAATCATCCCAAATGAGGTCTTAAAGGGAGGGGTCTTATAAGGGAGGTAATTGTAATACTTACAAAGAAGGGCACTGTCTCGGAGAAGTAGGTCTGAAGCATGGACCCTACATGTAGGGTCCATGGTCTTAAGTGGGAGGGAGCCTTATAAGGGAGGTCCCACTGTATATGATGGGATAGAGACAGGACTACTAGCATGCAAAAGATTTGACATGGTACTGGTAGTGGTTGTGATGCATGAACAAATGTGGTGTGTATCACTGTTTGATGAGTGGAAGCACACATAATTACAAAAACCATACAATCTGTCAACCATACTCATTTTTCTTCTTCTGTTCTCAAAACATAGTACAGTGGAACCTCCCTTATAAGATCTCCCGTTACAAGACTCCCTCCCATATAAGACCTACTTCTCTGAGACATTACCCTTCTTTGTAAGTATCAAAATTACCTCCCTTATAAGACCCCTCCCTTATAAGACCCCTCCCTTATAAGACCTCATTTTTTATGATTTGAAGGTCTTATAAGTGAGGTAACACTGTATTCTGTCGCAACTTACGGTAGTTTGTACTTTGCTGTGCAATCATTTGGGTTCAGAAGACCACCATACAGATTAAAACAAAACTGCAGTGGTGTCTTTGCAACCAAATATTTCGTATTTGATTAATTATGAAAGTCAGAAGGCACTGTCAACCGTTTTTATTCTTTTTGTGGTAGTACCTCATGGCTTTCAGACAACAATTTGAAGCTTACTTAAATCTTATTTAGTTATTAGCATGTTTGGGTGTAGAGTGGCACAGAGGTAACGCGTTCGCCTTGTGTTAAGTAAACCCCCGAGTTCGAACCTGGGTACAGGGGATTTTTTTTCCTCTCACTCTGCACTAGGCCTTACGGTCTGACCGTGGAGTCTTTCGGATGAGGCGATAAACCGAGGTCCCGTGTGCCCATGCACTTAGCACACGTTAATCCCAGTGGAAACAAAAAAGTTGTCATTTGGTCCAAATTTACCCCCCCCCCCCCCCCCCCTTTCCTTTCTCATCAGTCACAAAAATCGCATGCAAACAAAAAATGGGGTGGCGCACCTCTGGCTGCGACGTGCTCTCCAGGTGGGAGCAACCTGAGTTTCACAGAGACGCCTCTGTGACTATAAAGTACCTAATACCTAACAGGGAGAGATGACGCCATTGCAACTCTTCAACAAGGGAGATTACCTCTGCGTGACCGACTTGACCCAGCAGCTGTGGTGCGAGCAACACCTTTGTTTCACGCTCATGGGAGTTGAGCCCCCTGCTGCTACCTCGCTGGAAGACGGTCTTCCGGTGCCGCTTCCGACCGCTGATAGGCCGGAAGTGAAAGCAGGGAAATCTGTTCACTTGGCTCGAGGTTTGTGGTAAATGCTGTTCCTCTTTGTCAAGGCATATCCTCATGTAACAAACTGCCTCTCTCTGCCTTGCTTGCCCTGCATGGATGCTCAGGACTTCTTTCAGGAATAGTTCCCCCACCTTCTGGAAGTTCTGTGCTTGTAACTTCCTCTAATCTGTCACTCTCTTTGACTCTGCCTTTTCCCTTTGCTTACTGTCATCTGCTATCATTCTATCTTACTGGTCCATTCTCCTGCCTTTTTTTTTTATATATATTCTTACAAAGATTTCCTTCAGCTGAAGTCGGACGCGCTGGGCCTAACTATTTCTTAGTTAGGCGCATAACGGCAGCATGATGCATCTACGCTCATGTGACAGGAAACTGTCTGAGCAAACAAAGAAGAAGAAAAGTAAGGCACATCCTCATAGAACAAACTGCCTCTCTCTGCCTTTCCTGCCCTGCATGAATGCTCCCTCTTTCAGGATACGTCCTGAATTGCAGGATTTTTAAATTGCCTAGAGCCAGATTTTCAGAATTTGAGAAACAACGATTTTCTTGCACACACACAAACTTGTACAATGAAAAGGGCCTATATAAGCACTTGCTATATATATGTATATATTCAAAGGAATGTAGCACTTGTACTAATCTAGAGGGGTGAAAAAAGAGCAGTAAATGCTCCTGCACTCTGCCAGGGCCGCCCCCTTGCAGGATTTTTTTAATTTCCTAGGAAAACGCTCATGGTGATCTCAGTTTTGATTACAGTCTAGCCTATGCCCTTGGTGTGTTTGGGTCAAAGTCATGGGGATTAGTATGTTCTGGGGAGCCGTCGATGGACGGACGTGGTGGCGCCCTCGGAGGAGGAACCTCACTCATGCTGGCTCCACGACTAATAAAACATTGTTGTCGTCAGTAGGGGGCTTACTGTATCTTTCGGACTACGTTGTATTATTAGAAGGCGCACCCCCAAATGTTTACACAAAAATCAAGTGTTGTTACATTTTCTTACTATATTATTAGTCATATTATAAGGCGCAGGGGTCTCCGGGAAAAACAAGTATTACTGCATTTTACGGACTACAATGTGATTATAAGGCGCACCCCCCAAATTTACACAAAATTCAGATTTTGACGACGAAAATGGTGCTTCACGTCCCCTCGGTCCGAACCAGACACATATGGGACATTTGTAAATACAAATATGGTGGGAACAATACTGGAGGCAATGCCCGGAGGCAGTATGAAACCAGTAAAGTCCCGATTTTGTTATTAATACAGATAGGTGTAGCGGTAACCACGCCTCGGTTAAACCTCATCGGCTATGGCACCGCTACAAGTATTTGTTGCATTTAAATGTGTAAAATTCAGATTTTGTTATTATAGTTTCTTACTATGTTATCAGTCACATTATAAGGCGCAGGGGTCTCAGTCTGGGGGAAAAGTATCGCCTTACAGTCCGTAAAATATGGTACAACTAAATTGGATTTTTGTGTAAAGTTTGAAGGGGGGTGTCCTATAGTTTGTGAAATACACTCATTCACATCTTTTCAAGTGTGTTTCCAAACATTTAAAAATATTTTTTTTGCAAAAAATAAAAGCAAAGTCAAATTTGAAACCCCAAAACAAAGATTTAATAAACAAATTAATAAAAAGCCACAAAAACCAGTCACAACATTTAGGGCTATACCCGTTTTCTAGTAACTAAAAATAGATATGACATAGTGACATAAAGACGTAAACAACTTGTGTGATGCAATAATAAAACTGACGATGGACAGTGACATCACGTAAAAATGTTGACATATAAACTTAGCTATGAATACAGTGGAACCTCCCTTATACGACCTTAAAAAATCATCCAAAAGGGAGGGGTCTTGTCAGGGAGGAAATTTTAATACTTACAAAGAAGGTCAATGTCTCGAAAATGGTGTTTTACGTCCTCTTGGTCTGAATCAGACACATATGGGACATTTGTAAATACAAATATGGTGGGAACAATACTGGAGGCAATGCCCGGAGGCAGTACGAAACCAGTAAAGTCCCGATTTTGTATTAATACAGATAGGTGTAGCGGTAACCACACCTCGGTTAAACCTCATCGGCTATGGCACCGCTACAAGTATTTAATAATTGAAGTAATGCGATAAAGTCAATGTCTCAGAGAAGTAGGTCTTATGTGGGAGGGAGTCTTATAATGGGAGGTCTTATAAGGGAGGTTCCACTGTAGCTAAAAATAGATATGATGCCCAATGACGTGTGATGCAATAATAAAACTGACAATGGACAGTGACATCGCTTACGTAAAAATGAAGACAAATACTTTGTTTGTCTCACTTTGGTTCTGACCCACGCACTGCTAGGTGATTGGTATCGTAATCAACTTTGGTGGAGGGGAGTTAATTAGAAAGAGAGTATTCACCCTTTGCTCAATTTCGTTGTCTCCTCTCTTGGCCTCACTATTTCATTCTTTGATTAACTATGATTAGTATGAAATAAAGATTATTTTTTTTGTGACTTGACGCAGAGCTGGAAGTTCACGACGTCGTCAGTGTCAGCGTCACCTCGCGTGCGGACAAGTGGGGGCTCCACGTCCTCAACCTCCTCTCCTCCATGCGAGTTTTCCTGGCCGGGGGGATGGTGGCGCGGGAGGTCCCCATCTTCGGGGACCCCTTTGGGAGCGGAGATCTCGTCTTTGGGATCATCGACGAGCTACGGTTCGATCCTGAGGCGTACCGGGTGACCTTGACGGAGCTGAAGACGAGGAGGGTGAGGCGGTACCCTGGGAAGGCCCAGACAGAGCAGCACAGGTTGCAGGTAAAGAAAAGAGCGTTGTACAGTGGAACCTCCCTTATAAGACCTTCACCCCCGTGGGGATACCGGGGGTCTGTCTTAAAAATAGTTCCCCCACCTTCTGGAAGTTCTGTGCTTGTAAATTCCTCTAATCTGCCACTCTCTTTGACTCTGCCTTTTCCCTTTGCTTTCTATCATCTACTATCTGTCTGACTTAATGGACCATTCTCCTGCCTTTTTTCAACAGAATCTTCCAAGTAATTTTTCTCCTTTGAGCTCCTCCGAAATCGGAATGTGTCAGCTGTACGCAGTGGGGAGACCACTGAAAACCCGACACATATGTACCTTACCCATTATGGCCTAATGGCCTGGGAACGCAGAAGAAGAAGAAGGAGACCTTCAAAAATCATCCAAAATGAGGTCTTGTAAGGGAGGGGTCTTATTGGGGAGGTAATTTTAATACTTACAAAAAAGGGCAGTGTCTCAAAGACGTAGATCCTATGTGGGAGGGAGTCTTATAATGGGAGGTCTTATAAGGGAGGTTCCACTGTACTATTGTTGTTGGGTGGTTTTTTTTTTGGGGGGGTGGTTCTTACCATATCCTAAGACTATAGGGCACACGCCCCAAATTTTACACAAACCTCAGATATTTTTATTTTTATTATTACAGTAAAAATCGCTTCAGTCAAAATTGAAGGGACTGAAATGTTCCTTTGAGATAGTCAATATTTTGAGTTGAAAAGACTTTTCAACATAGAGATTATTATGCTGGTACCCAAACATTTGTTGTGAGTTATCCAGTGTTTTTGAGATATCAGTTCTCCACTGTATAATTATTATCTTTCTATATGGTCAATCACATTATAATATAAGACGCAGGGGTCTCAATCTGGGAGAGGGGGTGGGAGGGTATGGCCTTATAGTCAGAAAAATGTGTACTTGGTTTTGTTGAGTACTGTGGTTATCATTATCAATCAATCAATCAATCAATCAATATTTTTATTGTCCATTTTACAGGAAATTCTTTTTGCAGCAATAAAACAATCAACAAAACAACACAATAAGGACAGACATAGTATACAGAGAAGACAAAAAATGAAATATGCGACTATTTTAAATACTGTGCGCACATACGATTCTTGGTCACACACACATGCACACGCACACACACATACAAACGCATACATATACACACACACACACACACATACAAATGCACGCATATACACACACACACACACACAACACACACATCATGTGCACGCATACAACCATTTAACTACCCATCCATCTAACTTCTACATATATACACATATATTTACACATACATGCAAACATACAACTTGCATTCACAAATTATATATCACACAGATATCTTAGTCTATATGCATACATTCGTAATGCAACATCACATATCTACATGCATACACAAACATGCATAGATAGGCCTGCATAGATACATAGATAGAAAGACAGACAGATCGATAGACAGATACATACATAAATACATACATACACACATCTACATACATACATACCTACATTCATACATGTGTTGGGAAAAAATATAAAGCAAACACATATGAACACCAAAAGGAAGTGTTATTGTTGAATTATCAGTATCAAACTGATCCACTGTGTAGAGTAGAATTCCATATCAATGAATCTTTACCGGATATCTGTACGGTATTGAATATCGCTTCTTAGAGGTGGTGGTTTTGTACAATTTATGTACAATTGTGCATGCATTGTTTGATGAATAGCTTGCACAATTTACTTCCTTCACACTCTATCTACGCTAAGCTGTGTATATGCTAATACATGGGTGCTTCTATTCAGGCTGTGTGCTGGAATTCAATGGGAGACTTAGTGGGATTTTTTTCACGCCAGATGGCGTGACACGAGAGAGGGGCTTATCACACTATATTCTTAGTTGGGAATAAAGAGAGAGCGAGAGATAGAGAGGAGTCCAACCCTCTCTCTCACTCTCACTACGCCCAACTAAGAATATAGCGTGATAAGCCCCTCTCGAGTGTCACGCACTAAGTCTCCCATTGTTGCTTCTTGTTGGGTTGGTTTTTTTGAATTTCAAGTGTTTTTTGTTTTTGTTTTTTCGTTTTTTTAATTGAAGGGCAGTCACCTTCGGCTTCCTCATATTTTGTCCCTACCACCAATGTTTATATATGCTAAGCTTGTCAAAATGTCTGCACGCTTGCATATAGGTGAAAGTAGTTCAGGCATGCTCCTGAAATCGGGATTGAAACAGCTGATAGAAAGTCTTCAGGATTGGCCGTCTTGTCATCCGGAACCACGGTCTTATAAATTCAAGCATTTCTGCCAAGATTGATGGCGGGTTAAAACAAGATGATAGATATATGTAATTCTAACACTATCACCACTCATCTTGTATGCGCAGACACACACATTGGAAATCATTTTTAATGCAGTCACCACAGGGCTCCCAGGGACCCCCATTTGGGGGTCTATGAAGCACTAAAATTCTAAAGGACCCTCTAAAAGAATGTGCAGGGGCTCCCAGGGATGCTCTATAAAAATTATTTTTAGCATTCACAATGTCATTAGGACCCTCTATCCTGCGTCTAGGACCCTACTATTCTGTAAGTGAAGGAGTCCCTGGGACCCCTTGTTTTGCGGGACGATTGGGAGCCCTGCCCCACTTAACTAACAGGATTGGAAAGATTCAGAGAACATTGAAATGTATCATTTCAGGATTGAGAGACCGTTTTACTTTCACTTTAACCGACGAGCTTGCGTTTCAGGTGCTTTTGTACAAACGACTGTGGGACAACTTGGTGAGCGGAAACTTTTCCCCCGATTTCTTCCTATCCAAGCTGGGCCTCACGTCCTGCTCGCGCCAGCCCCTGGGGGAAGAGCTGCTCCAACACATCAGAACGTCACGCCACTCAGCCACGTCTCTCTCCGACCTCCTCTCCCTGCTCCTCAACTCCGCCCAGGCTCTGGTCCGCGTCAGCTCTTTGAACATCGAGTACATTCTGCAAGACACGGGCTCCGCGATTGGTCAGCTCACGGTGGAAGAGGATACCGGTTGGTTGGAGCGGACGTTTGCCGGCTGCATGGATTTCTGGCACGGGCGGCGGAGGGAGGCGAGAGGCGTGGATGTCGAGGAAGCCTGGAAGTGCGGCACTTGCGAGTACAGCCCCGTTTGCGAATGGAGGATTCGGAAGTCGGCTTCGCTTGCCGCGAAAAATCAGCGGCAGAGATTGACTGCGGGAAAGAAGAGTTCCGTTTGTGTTGATAGATGATGACAGTGGTGAGTTCTTTTCCTTAAGACCGTCTGTGTTAACCCTTTCATCGCCTCTTGGCACCACAATGATTGAGCACCCATGTCACTGAAAGGCATCAAATGAGGGTCTAGTATCCAGTGACCTTATGTTCTTCATTTTGGGAGGTAAGAATAGGCCCTATTTTATGGATGTCACAAAGGAATCCCAAAAATTGCAGATGAAATCTTTTCTCTACCCAGGTAAGTTTAATGGAAAGTTTGGGCTGAAAATGGCTGGCGTTGAAAGGGTTAAGCAATGTATTTTATAGTCATCTTCTTCTTCTTCTTCGATCGCTCAGACAGTTTCCTGTCAATTATGAGCGCAGATGCGGCGTCATGCTGCCGTTATGCGCCTAACTAAGAAATAGTTAGGCCCAGCAAGTACGACTTCGGTTGGAGGAAATCTTTTTGAAAGTGTTTTTCGTGAAAAAAGGCAGGAGAATGGACCGGTAAGGCAGAAAGATAGTAGATGACAGTAAGCAAATGGAAAAGGCAGAGTCAAAGAGAGTGATAGATTAGAGGAAGTTACAAGCACAGAACTTCCAGAAGGTGGGGGAACTATTTATACAAAAGACCCCTAGTATCCCCACGGGCGGGATTTTATAGTCTAAAATTAAATGTAGCCATGTTCAAGTCAGCTTAATTCCCAGAAAGAAGAAACGGGGTAAGATTGTTTATACATAAATGTGTAAACTTATGTTTGACTTTGAGAGTGTGAGCAAAACCAGAAATATTGCCAGAGAAATCCAAACAGACAAAAACGGCAAACCTTTTTGGACATGGGCACTCACACAGTCTTCCAGCTGCGGTGAGCGTTGCTGAGAAAAGGATGGCGCAAAGAGGCGATGCTTGATGTAGAGTTAAGCTCCTAACTGCAGTCCTTCCTGGCAGAAAGGGTGGGAAATACTGTATAGCGCTTCCCAACTGGTGGTGCCCTCAAGAGGAGGACCTCACTCACGCTGAGACATTATTGTCGTCAGTAGGGGCCTTAGTAGGTGGTGTCCTGTGTAAGTTAGCTCAGAACAGGCTCCACTGAACTCCACCGAAGTGACTCAGCAGCAGTGCAGTGTCTCCTCGGTTGGTCGTCTCCTGACAGCCTAATAGATTCCCCTCCCCTTTGACTGCTGATTTCGGATTGCGCGACCTGACAAGTCAGGGTGTGACTGCGAGTTGGAACTCGAAATGAGCGGCGTGGGAGTAACGTCATTGTACAGCCCAGAAGATGGGACAGAAAAAAAGGGTTTCCCAACCCATTTAGCGAGTGATGAGAAAAATGTTACGTAGTATTTCCAATGCTTCGTATTTTTATAATGTACCCAGGTATAAAGCACCCCGTCTACAATAAGTTTGAAAGAGACCTTAAAGACCCACCAGATCACGTGTCAAAATCACGGATTTCACACGTTTTTCGCTCTTATAGCTGGTAAGAAATCTTGTTTTGACCAGGTTTTACTTCCATACAAATGCCCCCAAATTGTAAACGAAACATCGTTTTGAAGAGCAGCCTCAATTTCAAGTTGGGGGCATTTGTATATGGGTCACAGCTACCCAGAAAAAACCAAGGGACTTAATCGTGGTGAGTCAGTGTATCTTTAAGAATTATTTCAGCATTGTGCATCCGGAAGGCAAGCACATTTTTTGGCATTAAGTTTCAATCTCTTGATTGATTGTTGAGCCAAAAACTTAACGGTAGCTGAGCAACCCTATGCCAATGTTTTACAGGGTCAGTTTCATGAGGTTGTTCTGCGTGCACAAAACGTTTGCGTCAAAAGGGGTCTAAGAAACGACTTTACAAAATGTGTGCAGAAAATTATTACAAGCTATTGTCTGATTGGTCAAAAAAAAGAAGTTAATGGGCCAATCAACAACAAGAAACATGTTAACTCATTCGCATCGCAACGATTTGGAATTATTAAAAAAAAACTCACAAATCACTCCAGCCATACACACAAACAAAACATACATAAACAAATGGAGAAATGAAAGAAGATTACGGGTTTTTACTTCAGGTTTAAACATAGGGAAGTGGTGGTAGATCAGACTTTTTTTTATATATAGACTTTATATAAAAAATAACTACACGGATTGGTTTCCCCACAACAAAAGCAAAATCAAAATTGTGGTCTAAGGGAAGCGAGTTTAGAAGTGACCAAGGTATGGTGTGCACACAGATTTACTTCCCTTGAAGCAAATGCATCAACTTGACAGCTATCTATTAATTCCGGACATATATGGCTAGAAGCGAGTTTAGAAGTGACACAGATTTACTTCCCTTGAAGCAAATGCATCAAATTGACAGCTATCTATTCATTCCGGACATATATGGCCGGAACGACTTGAACGAGTTAATCCCGTGCTGCCATTGTCAATCTCGTTCTCTCGAGACTAAAATAAACTTGAAGAAAAGGCAAGTAGTTTCCGGAATGCTAGTTTTGGAAGAGGATCAGAGCGCTTGCAAAACTATCGTGTTGCACTTGCAGCATTCAGGAACAAACTCCCTCTTCCTCTCCGTTCTGCCAACTCCCTTTCTTCATTGAAGTCTTCTCTCAAAACCACTCTCTTCAAATCGTAGCCTGCTCTTTTCTTTTTGGAAAGCAATTTTTGTCCTTTCTGTGCTCGCGCGCATGTTTGTGTGTGTGCATGCGTGCAGTGTGTGGTTTGTGCAGGTGTGTGTTATGTGGTGTGTGTGTGTGTTTGGTTTGTGTGTGCACGTTTATGTGTGTGTGTGTGTGTGTGCCAAGCAATTTTTGACATTCTTATATTTTCTACTGCTTTTTTTGGGGTGGTGGTGGGGTATTCATTTATTTGTTTATTATTGTAAGCGCTTAGGGTTTGTTTAAAAGTAAGCGCATATAAATGCTCATTATTATTATTATTATTATTATAGCTGTTATAACAAAACTGTTGCATATAACTGTTATGATAACTGAAACCATATCTGTGCATGTTGTTATGCCCGTATTGTGCTGACTATTTGTTGACTGATAAATTTTGCTGAATATTTGTTGACTGATGACAATTGTGATTGATTGGGTTTTTTTTTAAATCCCTGTTTCCCCTCCCACTCAAACATTATATTGTAGCCCAAGGCCACAGTGTACTTGTAAATAAACTTTCCGACTTCTGACTCTTCCTTTCACTCATATACCCACAAGAACACTACACTCCCACCCAAACATTATATTGTAGCCCAAGGCCACAGTGTACTTGTAAATAAACTTTCCGACTTCTGACTCTTCCTTTCACTCATATACCCACAAGAACACTACACTCCCACCCAAACATTATATTGTAGCCCAAGGCCACAGTGTACTTGTAAATAAACTTTCCGACTTCTGACTCTTCCTTTCACTCATATACCCACAAGAACACTACACTGGAACCTCCCTATCAAGACCTCTATTAACCCCTTGACTGCCACCAACGTATTATGTAAGTACCTGATGACATCACTGATTATGGAAGTCCGTGTTGTGTTACTGGGGAGCAGGCACACACAGTAACACAACACAGACTTCCAAGGCTGGAGCAGGGCTGCTCTCGCGTTGATGGGGCGGGCGTGGCTGGTGCATCTCTGGGTCCCATTAGCACCTCCGGGTGTTTCTATTTCATTCATGACATCACTGATGATGTCATCAGATGAAGAGGAATAACCCTGACATGCTGGCTTTTGCTCTTGCACAATCAAGAGGTCCATATCCCCAGACCCATTAGCACCTCCGGGTGTTTCTATTTCATTCATGACATCACTGATGATGTCATCAGATGAAGAGGAATAACCCTGACATGCTGGCTTTTGCTCTTGCACAATCAAGAGGTCCATATCCCCAGACCATTTTTCCAGATTGTCTCTATCAGTTGTCTTTTTCATGGCATGGTTTGCCCAATGATTCTTTAATTTTGTCTGGCAGTCAAGGGGTTAAGACTCACTCAAAACTTTTTCACTGATTTTTCCCCCCTTCATATCCGGATTACTGAGTGTCCACCTCCCTATTAAGACCCCTCCCTATTAAGACCCCTCCCTATTAAGACCTCCCTATAAGACCTTTTGCTGATTTTTGAAGGTCCTAAGAGGGAGGTTCCACTGTATAAAAGAAACAAACATGATCCTCACACACACACACAACAAACTGCTAACGCCAAAATGAACAAGTACACATTGTTTAATATTACATACTTGCTCACAGCAAGACATAGCATTATATTCATGATTGAAAAAGCAAAGCACCCCCCCGAAAAAAAAGTCTTCACAAATTTCAGTTATCAAACAAAATGGTACATTTCACACGATTGAATGCTAATTACAAAGTCACATGACCCACACACAACTCTATCAACAAAATCTTAATTTTTCCAAAGGCTGCCATTCTCTGTTCACAAAGTTGTTTGAGCAAATGTTTTGATTATACTCTCAACAAACACAAGGCAACCATTCACACAATTATTGTATCGCCGTGCGCAAACCAAAAAGACGCTAAGTCAAAATGTGACCCAGCACCACGAAAGGGACATTAAGTTGCTGGGCTAGATCTAGGCTTGCAAAGTCAAAAATCTAGATTTTTGTCAATTTTGAGTTATGGGTATTTTTGTGTTCTCTAACATCTTATCTTTCATAGTTATAAAGAATAATCTTTATGATGGTCTGTAAATGGTGTTATAAGTGTCTTAAATCGAGTAGGTCAATGCATTTTCTTCAGCTAGGCTAGACTTTAGACTGTTTTCTCAAAATGGCCGACGCTCACCCTACTAACTTTAAATGCTCATAACTCTGGAACGGAAAAAGAGACAAGAATGGTTCCTGCATCATTGGCAAATCTGAGTAATCAAATATTTTACTAACAAATGTCCAAAGCCGACACTTTTTCATTTTGGTTTAAATCCCATCTATCTTTGAAAACGAAATATAAATCATTGTCTGTGTAATATTCAAATTTGACTCACTGGGAGGTTGATAAAGCTTGCCATTTGGTAAATGTGACACCAAAATCCGCAACTTTAGTACTGAAGGAACCGTTCTGCCAAGCTTTGTTAAGATTGGTTCAGTAATTCGGGTCAGTGGGTGGACGCGTCTTGCCTCAATACGGGGTCTCTCCCCATGGGGATACCGGGGGGTCTTTCGTAAAATTATAGTTCCCCCACCTTCTGGAAGTTCTGTGCTTGTAACTTCCTCTAATCTGCCACTCTTTGACTCTGCCTTTTCCCTTTGCTTACTGTCATCTATCTTTCCGACTTATTGGCCCATTCTCCTGCCTTTAAGCAAAAAAAATTCCAAATTATAAAAATCCAAAAAAGATTTTCCTTTCAGCTGCTCCGAAATCGGAATGTGTCGGCTGTACGCATCAGGGAGACCACTGAAAACTGGACACCTACATACCTTACCCATTATGGCCATATGACCTGGGAGTACAACAATGAATAGTGCAGACTTGGGGTGGAGAGCTCCTTGTAACTACAGTAATACACACACAAAACCCAAATGTTGTGTGCGAGATACCCAACTCTATAATAAATGCTGACTTTTATCAATAAGAATGAAGAATAATGCTAATCATCTTCCATCGAATCGTAAAAAGAAACAAAACACACGGTAACAAAAACAAACAAAAAAAAGCCAGCTTTTGTGTGAAAATCCAATATTCACACACACACACAAAAAGGCTTCTGAAGTGAAGCAAAAATAATTACAATGTTTTCAACTAAACGTGTACCTGATTTTTAGTCAAATGCTGTCATCGATACAAACGAGCGTTAAAAATTAAAAAAAATTAAAAAGGATCTATGGCTCACGCACAACAATACTCAATAGTCTAATCGGTAAAGCAAAGCAGTTTAATGACACTGAATTTGTTAAAACGCCGACATAATATCGCCGTCCGCATGCAAAAGAGACATAACTCAAAATTGGTCATCTTGGATGTGTTGGACTTACCAGTTGATCTAGACAAGCTGCATCATCTAACAAAGCTGTAAAACAACAATTTGCTAAGATAAAACACCGATGGTGACGCTACAGGAACAAAAAATGACGTTATGTGGCCTGAAATGACCAAAATATTGAGTTTTCCATTCCTCATGTGAAGCGACGTCATTCGACTTACGTCTGTATTGCATGCGGGCGACGATATGTGACACGACTTCTTGTGGAGCAAGAAAAAATCTGAGTTTCTAATTCCGCGTGAAATGTGCACACTCCCTTAGTTAGTTAGTTAGTCTGTTATAGTCCCGTCAACAGCTATGGTTATCTCAGGACTGTCACCGCGTAAAGTTCGACCACGTATAGCAAAACACAAATCCATGAATCTTAACAACGTACCAAAGCTTAAAACATAAAAAATATAGTACAATTCATAACATGACACTTCCCTCATTGTACCCCATAGCACATAATTCCAGACAGTGCTGGAAACGTAAGCCATTCCGCTCTATTTATCGAGTCCAGGTTAAAAAAAACAGTAAAAAAGGATAACAAATACATACTAGTAAGCTAAGATACATAAAAGAAAGGCTATATAAGCAAATATGCACTGCAGAATGGACAACAGGTGCACACTCAAGTGCGTAAGGTCTCGCATCTGCAAGCCAGTGTACAATAATTAAAAAAACCTGGCATGTCATAAATTGTAAAAAGGAAAATCGGAAGGGTTTTATAGAAAAAAGGCAGGAGAATGGACCAATAAGGCAGAAAGAAGTAGACGCCAGAAAGCAAACAGAAGAGAAAAGGCAGAGTCAAAGAGAGTGATAGAGTAGGGGAAGTTACTAGCATAGAACTTCCAGAAGAGGAGGGAACTATTTCTGCTGAAAGACCCCCCGGTATCCCCACAGGAGGGCCCTAACCACATAAGCCAGCCTATAAGCCGTTGCCCGCCTCCTACGACGAGGACGTGTGGTTGGACTTTAGGAGGCTGCTGGGCTCCTCTCCGTAAGCCCCCCCCCCCCCAACAACACCATCATAGGTGGAAGCGCACGGGGGGGGGGGGGGGGGGGGGACACCATATTTCTTCAATTCTTGCTTTCGTTCGGAAGTTTTTGTAAATGTGTACGTGCCCTAACCCTGAATTAAAAAAAGACATAACATTCACTCAGAGTCCAAAAATTACGGACTCTAATGCGCACCCCACCCCCACCCCCAAATTTTACACAAAATTCTCATTTTGTTATTCTAGTTTCTTACTATTTTCAGACCTGTTTACCCCTATTTTGCAAAGTTGTAATTTCTGAAACAAAAAAACGTAATTATGAACGTCGATATCGTACTGACCTGAGTGTGCAATACTAATGTCCGTCGAGCAGTAGACACAGAACACATGCTCGTCACCTAGTGCTGAACGACGTATTCCTGGAATTTTTAGGTCACTTTCCCAGAATTTCTGTGCCATTTAAGTGACTTTTGAAGTCTTTTCCTTTGATTTTTTCGACCAGAAGCTTTGGAATGCACTCGCTTGGACGCCATTTAGAAACAGAAAAGGAAATGGCGTGAAATGACTTTTCACCGCATCGTTTCAAAAGCTTCGCTAACCGACGCAACTGTAGTGGAGTTTTTTATATTTAGGATTTTGTTTTCCCGTATTTTTGTCCGTAGCTGTAATTACCGTAATTTGACGTTTTCCCCGTAAAAATTACGGCAAAATCAGGATGGTAAACAGGTCTGTATTTTATTAGTCACATTATAAGGTGCAGCGTCTTTACTCAAATGGCTTTTATCATTGGTTGGCATTATCCTGTAGTAGGGGCCAACAGCAACATGAGAGCTGTACAATAGATGACTTTCTACAGTCATGGAAAATCACAGCACAGCTTAGTCTCTTGTGGGAGACTATGACTCTCGAACGAGGGGGGCCCTTGCACCGGCTCTGGTGCTGCAGCCAAAGGGATGGGCTGGCCTTTTGGGGGACCTTCCTCAACGCCAGCTGTGTCCTCAAATCCCTTTGGCCGAGAGAGTGGGGATGTACCCTGGGCAAGGCATCTCCGCTATAAACAATTTCTCGCCCAGCCCGCCAGAATAGTATCTGCCCCCTCTGCTATCTGGCAGTCATTGTCGGAAACGACAGACTAGCATACTACAAAGCGCAGGGCTCTCAGTCTGGGGAAAAAGTATCGCCTTATACAGTCGACCCCCTCACGAATGGCCCTCTGATTTACGACCTCCCCTCTTATAAGACCGAAATATGAATGAAGGATCGTTTTTCTTCAAAACTTGCCTCCTCATTTACGACTCCACCTCTAACGCGTTTTACGACCGTAAATCTTGTTGATTTTACGACTGATGCAACACATTCTGACAATTATCAGTCGCAAAAACGTATGATATCTATCCTTCTCGGCCTCAGTTCGAGCCGACGCACAGCTGGGGTACCACTGTTGTTAGCCAATGTCAATCTCGCGAGGGTCCGATCTCACGAGGGTCCGATCTCGCGAGATTTCTCTGCGCTAATTCAAGCCGCGCTACTCCGGATGTTTCATTCAAGAATGGCGGAGAAAGCACAGTGTAGCGATGTGGGTAAAAAAAGGAAACGTGTGACGCTCACTCTTGAGCAAAGGGTGAAAGTAGTGAGGAGACATATGCTTGTGCTGTGCGTCATATACGGTGTAGTGAGTGCATTGTTTTGGTCACCCCTGATTTAAGACCCCCCTCTTTTACGACCGATTTTTTGAAGGTCTTAAAAGAGGGGGTCGACTGTAGTCCGAAAAATACGGTACCATAAAAACTGGACTATAAGACGCACCTGTATATAAGCCGCATCCCTTCAATTGACAAAAGATTAGGTATTTATTCACATATAAGACGCACCTGTATATAAGCCGCATCCCTTAAATTGACAAAAGATTAGGTATTTATTCACATATAAGCCGCACCAGTTTATAAGCCGCAGAGAAAATTGTATGTGCACAAACCAACACAAATATAGAAATTCTCCTATCAGAACATGAGTATTCAATGCTCTCAGATACTTTAAACATGATATTTGAATCTTGATTACCAAAACCAGTTTTTAGTCTAAAAAGCTCAAAATAGGCTGATGAATGTGGCCAGAAACAGATTAAATCAAACTGATAAATGTAAAATGGAAAAAAATCCACAGATAAGCCGCATCAGTCTATAAGCCGCATGGGCCAAAGTTGAGGAAAAAAGTAGCGGCTTATAGTCCGCATTTTACGGACTATTTATTTTCCCCTCTTGTATACATTTCTACATATTTCTGTGAACTGTACACGAATCAAGGTAACAAAAGGCGATAGTAACGTGTCTGCGAGAGAACTTCCCCCCGGATGAATACTGATTGTAAAGTGCAACAATGAAAACGAAAATTAAAAAAATCATCACATCAAACACTTGATCACTGTAATACTGACAAAGAAACGCACACCAAGCATGCGTAATCTCAAATAATATATTTAACACAAATAACTATATTTTATCTTTAAAGAAAAACAGCTTGAGGTTTCTTCTTAACGCATGAACAGGGTACAATTATCCGCATTTGCTGCTTTGTCAAATAAAAGACATACATGTACATCAACCAAAATATTATCAAATTCTGATATTTACATAAAGAATGTTTTTATTAACCCTTTCACCGCCAGCCATATTTCAGCCAAAAATGTCCATTAGATTTACCTGGGTAGAGAACAAAATCCATCTGCAGTATTGTGGATTCTTCTGTGACAGATATAAATTAGGTTTGTCCTTACTTCCCAAAACTATGACAATAGGGTCTTTGGATAATAGACCCTAATTTGATGCCTTTTAGTGACATAGGTGTTAAATCACTGTGGTGCTAAAATGCGACTTTGGCGGTGAAAGGGTTAACAAATACCTTTCTCTTTCTTCTTTATTGTCTTGATAACGAGGCTTTATACTGAAAATTCCTACCCCTGACTTGTGCACTGAGACGCATGTGCCACCTACATAAGATTATTGCCCTTGCCTGTCACGAAGTAGTATATAGCCACAAAATATTCTGCCCCTGACTCGTCACTAGGTGGCATGGTCGATTCAGTCCTAAAATTATTGCCCTTTTGTGTCGCCAAGATGTAGCATAAAGCCCGATTCATGGTAAGGAAAACCAATAAAATTATCAATTCCCAAAACAAATGCCTAGTGTTCTAGTTGGGTTTTTTTAATTTCCTAAAGGAATAAAACGTCACCTCCATAGTTACCGTTCTTCGCGGTTTCCTGGAGTTTCAGCAGGGTTAGCGCTCTTTGCATTTCCCTATGGTGATTCAATATTTATGGAGAAACAAAGGGATGCAATACTAATAGCAAGCATGTGACGGCATATCCGTTAGATCCTATAATAAAAGTTGTCAATGTTTGGAAAGACTGATATCCATCAATTTGTTCCTAAATAAAATCAAAGTCAAATCGCCATGTGCAAACCATAGAGACGCATGGGTGTTCCTGGGAAATTAAAAAAATCCCCCGGCGGAGTGCAGGAGCAGCACACACACACACACACACACATTTACTGCTCTTTTTTTCACCCCTCTAGACTAGTACAAGTGCTACATTCCTTTGAATATAGCAAATGCTTATATAGGCCCTTTTTATTGTACAAGTGTGTGTGTGTGTGTAAGAAAATCGTTGTTTAAAAAATTCTCATAATCCAGCAACGCCGGCTCTAGGCAATTTAAAAATCCTGCAAGAAGGAGCATCCATCAAGCAAGTGAAAGTTGGTCAACTTGGATGTGTTGGACTTACCGGTTGATCAAGACAAGCTGCATCATCTAACAAAGCCCTAAAACTACAGTTTGCAAAGATAAAGAAGAAAAAATGATGTAATTTGACCTGAAATGACAAAAATACTGAGTTTTCCATTCCTCGAGTGAAGTGATGACTTTCCACTTGCGCCTCTATGTTTTTCCACACGGTGAAATGATCTGTACGTCCAATTATGCAAGAACAGTCTACAATATACAATATCCAAAAGGCTGACACATAGCACTGACATTACAGTAGTACACTCAAACCTCAACCCACTCAAGACACGCATGTACATGTATCTGAGGAGAGCCTCACACAACGAAACACACGGAGCAGCATTATATATAAAATTGTTTAAAACGTTTTTGTAAAATGTCCCTATGTCTTTGGAAACGAACATTAAAACCAAAACCAGTCAAATTTACTTGCTGTTTGATCTATGTTCTAAAAAAACATATAGATGTTCAACACAACACATGGCATTTGGATACAAAAGTTTTATAAAACGTAAGTATTCTGCATTTCTAATGCATTAACTTTTAAATCCTTTAAGGCCAGTGGAACGGTGCCAGCACATTATTGAGATTTATCATTCATAACTATATGCAGATCAAGGATACGTCAATACAGAGACAGTATAGACAACACTCGTAACAACACGACTGTACAGTACATTCCCAACAAATTGTAGTCTACTCCTTTCCATTTGAAGCCACAGCCGGGGTATAAAAGGCAGCTCGCGAGCGCACAGCCTCATTTTGCTCGCTGATCGCCTCAGCAACTTCTTCTTCTTCTGCGTTCCCAGGCCATAATGGGTCAAGTACGTATGCGTCCGTTTTCAGTTTTCACTGGACTCCCCGCTGCATACAGCCGACACATTCCGATTTCGGAGGAGCTCAAAGGAGAAAAGTTATTTGGAATATTTCTTGGGGGAAAAAAGGCAGGAGAATGGGCCAATAAATCAGAAAGATAGTAGATGACAGTAAACAAAGGAAAAAGACAGTCAAAGAGAGTGGCAGGTTAGAAGCAGTTACAAGCACAGAAGTGAGGGGAACTATTTTTACGAAAGACCCCCCCAAGAATCCCCATGGGGAGAGACTCGTGGATGGGGCGGGGTCATCCAGCTCCCCATATGGAGGCACGAGGCATCCACCCACTGCCCCCAAACCCTCAGCAACAACTTCAGCCCTTTCTTCTTTCCCTGCTACGCGAGGCAGCAGTGGGCTGTACGCTTCGGACTAGCGAGACCCCGGTTCTTGGGATCAGCTGTTTTGCCTTTAAATTACCACGAAATTCAACTGGAACAAAGCAGCACACACACATTCCACTGTACATTTAACTAACGACACCAAAAAAACAACTGGGTGATTCTTCTTTCCTTGTGACTCAAAACATTTTTAGATCTTCACAATACGACTTTCTCGGGATGTTTGACATTTTACACACACAACAAAGATCATAGTTCTGATGCTATGGTGCTTGTATCACTTTTCACTTTCTACGTGTACAGCATACATTTTACTACCACAACCATAAAGCTTGTACAAAAGCGCAAACACACATCAGTGTAAACAAAAATTGCTCGCTCTCTCTCTCTCTCTCTCTCTCTCTCTCTCTCTCTCTCTCTCTCTCTCTCACAAACATACTCTTTCTGAGTGTCTCTCTCTCTCTCTCTCCCCCCCTCCCTCTCTCTCTCTCTCTCTCTCACAAACACACTTTCTGACTCTCTCTCACACACAAACACACTTTCTTGAGTGTCTCTCTCTCTCTCTCTCTCTCTCACAAACACACTTTCTGAGTGTCTCTCTCTCTCTCTCTCTCTCTCTCTCTCTCTCTCTCTCACTCTCTCTGTCTCAATCTTATAGTATCCACTGAGTTTCACACATCAGTGTAAACCAAAAATTGCTCTCTCTCTCTCTCTCTCTCTCTCTCTCTCTCTCTCTCTCTCTCTCTCTCTCACAAACACACTTTCTGAGTGTCTCTCTCTCTCTCTCTCTCTCTCTCTCTCTCTCTCTCAATCTTATAGTATCCACAACAGTTGCATGACATTATTCATATATATATAATATATATGTAATAAAATAAAATCCTTTCTTTCGAAACTATACAATAAGGCAACGACACCCAATCAGCTACATTATCATTGTTAACAAAGGCTCCCTCCCTCCCCCCCCCCCAAAAAAAAAAAAACCCCCACAACAACCCAAACCACTGATAATGACCAAATTACATGATGTATGGGTGAACGAAGAGAGCGCAAATAACACAGAAAATTCAAAGATCTGGAACTAAGGTACCATATGTGTAGTGTTTATCTCTTCTTAACAAGCAAAAAATAACCTGTCTTCTTAATTTAGACTACAGGTGTAAAAAGTTCAAAACACATTAAGGCTGAATCAGTTGTCAGGCTATTTTCGGGTAATACAGTAATATTCTAAAATTTATAGCAACTTTTCCTCACTTTCTGCCATTGAAGCAAATGTTTTGTCTGATGCAGTTTTTCAAATACAAATGTGATGCAGCACAGGAAAACCAGGCTAATGTCGTAAATGATCACTTTTGACGTATTCATATTTTCAGAAAGGCCAGAGACAACTGATTAACAGGCAAAAAACAGAATTCATCTATCTCTAATATAGTGCCTTACTCCCTTGATATCTACTCAGTCTTCCTTTTATATCTGAATTTCAACTCAGTCTTCTCTTCCTTTTTGAACTCTTACTTTTTGCTTGCTGTCTGTCAGTCTTTCTTTTTACATCGAAAACGTATGTACCATACGAAACGTCTGGTTATTGACTTTCATTAAAGGACCAAATACTACCTGAACGCCTTGTGTCTTTTATGTGTCTATCTCTAATAGTTTATTTTGAAAAAATTTTCAATCAATCAAATCTCTCTCTCTTTCTCTCTCTCTTTCTCTCTCTCTTTCTCTCTCTTGTGGCTGGCCGACTTTAGCTGGGTATTCGCGTACTGCATCACAAATGCTTTTTTTTCAAAATTTCAAAACACATTAAGGCTGAATCAGTTGTCAGGCTATTTTCGGGTAATACAGCAATATTCAAAAATTTATAGCAACTATTCCTCACTTTCTGCCATTGAAGCAAATGTTTTGTCTGATGCAGTTTTTCAAATACAAATGCTTTTTTTTCAGGCGCAATGATGGAGAGGTAAGAAGGCATCTTTCAACTGTTAAAACTGCTCTAAATAAAATTGGAAACATGTTCAGAAACTTATTTTCCCTTTATTATAAGAAATGTTTTACGTGTGCCATTAATTTTTCACAGTGGTTTCTTAATGTTGGTGTTGTTTTCGTTCCCCAGCTTAAACGCTCTGGGGGCACACCCAGTGCCATGTCAACATTCCGCATGGCCTTGGGTGGGAAGATTACGTGTATGGCTGCTTTTAAAGGGCCCCGCCACATGGGCGGCCATACTCCGACTTCAGGGGAGGTTTCTTAATAATTTCCCACATGTCTTTTTTACCTGAAAAAAACCACTATAAATTTACATCCTGTGTCATATCGCTGTACGCAAGACATAGAAACATACCGTCATTCGCGGACCATAAGCCGCAACTTTTGCTTTGACACCACCACCACCACCCTGCGGCCTAAACGTTCCTGAAAGTGAAAGTAAACTCAACTCAGTGGCATCCTTGCTTCAGACCTTTGATCTGTGGCCTTGTTCACGGTTGATGACAAAAACAAAAAACAAAAAAAAAGTCACCTTGATTTTGGTATATTTTTCTCAAAATGACGATCTGTTTCGCGGTCCGACACTTTCGTTTTGGCAGTCGACACACCCGCGATCAACTCTAGACTCAACCGGAAGCGGACATCGTGCATCGCCACGCTTCCGCGGCTTATGCGCTACTTTTTTCAGATTTGTTTTTTTTAAGTAGGTGGCTTATATTACGAAGCAGCTTGTAGTCCGCGAATTACGGTAAGTCAAAATTGGTCAACTTCGATGTGTTGGACTTACCAGTTGATCATCTAACAAAGCTTAAAAAAAAAAAAAAAAAAATTGCAGACAAAACACCAATGAAATGAAAACAAAATGATGCAGTTTGACACGAAATGACCGAAAAATTATTGAGTTTTCCATTCCTCATGTGAAGTGACGTCTAACGACTTATGTCTCTGTGTTTTGCACACAGTGATATAATCATTCACACTGTTTTCCATACCAGTATTCTATTCCCTTAACCCCACCCCCCAAAGAAATTTATGTACTAACAGTGATCGTGTTTACTGGTAATTATCAGTAAAATGTTGGCCTGTCAGTCCCAGGGACTGATACAAATTTTCTAAGACTGACAAATTGTTTAACAGAAGCTTTGATATTGTGGTTTTCACTGGTTTTTGGTTCCCTGGGACTGGTTTTGACACCGGATGTTGGGGGGTATTGTCGCTGATGGGACTGGTTTTCAAATTTCCTAGCACGATCATTGTAATGCCGTAAACTGTTATTTGCTCATGCCAAGCCTTTACTTGGTCATCAATAGATTATTTTCGACAATGATAACATCTCTAAGTCTGTCTGTCTTTCTCTCACATCAGTTATGATTTTCAATCTTCGCGCACAAACGAATCTTCTTACCGCAAAATGATTTTTTCTTCTTTTTTTAAAATTCTAAGTAATTTTTTTTAAAAGGTGCGTTTTTGACAGAAAACATTTGATGCTTTTAGTGAACCTGAGATCTTCTGTTCCGTAGAATTTCTGACATAGTTTGTAACGTTCATCGAGACTCTTAACAATACCCTTTTGTGTTCACTTCATCTGCTGAACCGATTTTTGTTATCTTAACGCGACATGATCTATAGTTTACCAAAGCACTGGTGTTTAAAGCAAACAGTAAAATATTCTAATTCAAACACTTAACACACATAATATTGATCATAGGTTGGGGTTTTTGTTGTTGTTGTTTTTTATCATAGTTTAGGAAAATTTTCATGATTGCAAAAAAAGAAAAAAAGAGGTCTCTGCTCGGAAAATTACATGTAACACGTACAAAACTCTGGCTGTTAAAAAAGTAAACTACAAAAAAACGTTTTGCTTGTAAATTATTTAGAATGCAACCATCCAATGAAATCCGTTTCAGTACCGCATTTTTTCACATTCACCCCTTGACTGCCAGAGAAAATTATTTTTAAAAAATTGTACAAATTATGACATGAAAAAGACAACTGATAGAGCCAATCTGGCAAAATGGTCTGGGGATATAACTCTCTTGACTGTGTTAGAGCAAAATCCAGCATATCAGAGTTATTCCTCTTCATCTGATGACGTCATCAGTGATGTCATCAAGTCAGTACGTGATACATTATACGGCAGTCAAGGGGTTAAAAGACGCACCTTATTATAACTTAAGGCGCACCCCACACAAATTTTAAAACAAAATATGGGTTTTGTAATTATACTTTTTTGTCATATTATAAAGCTCAACCTGCGCTATTTTGAGGGCAACGACTCTCTTTTTTTAAAACAGTATATTTCTGCAAACCAACATGATAATTACTAATCCTTTCATGACTCGATGTGTGCTTGTCTGGGTGTCAATGTCTGCACTTGTGCGCGTGCGCGTCTGTGTGAGCGTGTGCACGAGCATGTGTGAGCGTTTGTATGTGTAGTTGTGTATCTGTATGTCTGATTTTTTGCATAAATATATATATCCTTATGCTGCATATTAATTATGATTATATGTTATGGCATATGTGCTTATTATATTGTTATATTGTAAACGCCTACGGCATTAACTCGATTAGGCATCCTAAATGTTCTTAATGATAATAATCAGAGTTTATGCAATGTTCCCTACAATGCAAAACCCCATCCATTTTCGCAGTCAACCACTGCTATCTCTTTGACAAACCGCCTCTTACGCACGTCACATCAAGTAGCAACAAAAATGAGCACAGACGCAACTAATCACAGACGCAACAGGGGTGAAACAGTAATGAGTCGACTTAGCTGGATTCTTTCCCCTCCAGGTGGCGCGACACTCGAGTGGGTCCAAACCTAGTAGTAGTAGCCTTTGTTGGGGGGAGGGAGGGAGAGAGAGAGAGGGAGTCTTGCGCGCCACCTGGCGGTGAAAGGAGCCACCTAAGTCGCTCATTTCCTCGATTCCTTGAGCAGACCTCAATCTGCCAAACATTCGGCAGCAATTTAGATTATTTCGCAGCAGAGGTCACAAAACTTAAAATGGTTGAGCTAAGTAGGCGTAAAGTGTGTTTTTCCCTTGCTGACTGTTTTAGAGTTAACATTCTTTCCCGCAACATGAAAATAACCCCCAACACTGATTCTAACCCTTATCCCTCTGTAGATTCAATGTCATGGGTCGAAATGTTGAGAAAATCGTCACAGCGGACTAACGCCAGTTACCGGTACTACTAGTGTTTGACCAGGGTAAAAGGTACTCAGGAGCGAAAGACGTGCACCACCCGCGTGATGTACTGGCGGCAGACGGGGCAGTCGGCCAGCCTCTTGCCGCACTTGCTGCACGTGATCATGTGGCCGCACTCCAGCAGTATGCAGTCGATGGCCGCGTCCATGCAGATCTTGCACACTTCTTGCTCAGGGTCCAGGCTCTTCTTCCCCCCAGGAGGTTGGTCCGCCGAGTTGGACTCCGTTCCCACGGCGGCGGTGGTGGTGGTGGTGGTGGCGGCTGCTGCTGCTGTAGTGGTGGTAGTAGTCGTGGTAGCAGGGGTGGTCGTCGTCGGGGGGTGGGAGGGGTTGCTGACATTCTCCGCCTGTAACGTTGCCGATACTGCCGAAACACAGCAACGAGAAGATTTAAATAAACTTTTATATGATGCAATTTAAGGACAATGAATAACGATACACACTGCTTCCATGCCAACAATTACTTTACACCCATTCCCCCTCTCCCGCCACCATTCCCACCATGCTGTCTGCTGGTCTGGGTCTTGTGCCACAGTTGGCGAATCCGATCAACCAGCTGACGTTTTTCGCCAACAGCCACGGTAGTCGACAACGTTGTTGGCTAAGCTTCCCCTCCATTCTCTTCTCACCCCTCCCCTTCCCCTTTCCATTCTCAGCTCTCTCTGTGTTAATGAAATTGAACAAAGGGGGAATACTCTCTTTCTAATTAACTCCCCTCCACCAAAGTTGATTACGATACCAATCATCTAGCAATGCGTGGGTCAGAACCAAAGTGAGACAAACAAAGCATCATTCTCAAAAAAAAGAATGTGCCAAGTTCGCCTTTATGACCCTCCACCCACACAGTACACACCAACAATGGTGGAGAGGACGACATACAAACAAATCAACATCTATCCAAGAGTTAGTTGGATCTCTTCTATCCACAGCCTCACATTTTCAAAGTTCCCTTCCTACTTCCCCCGCCCCCCCCACCCCCCCCCCCCCCCCCCCCCCCAACAGCCTCCCACCTCCCTCCCCCCACTTCACCCCACTCTCCCTGTCACACTCATCCCTTCCCCCTTCCCCCCCCCCCCCCCCCCACCCCCCCCCCCTCACCCCCCCCCCCCCCCCCCCCCCCCCCCCCCCCCCACCTCACCCCCCCCACCGTTATTTAGTTTGGTCACAGTGGACGACATACAAGCAAACCAACATCTTTCCAAGATGTTAGTTTGGAGCCTCCACAGCCTCCTGACCGTCCCTCCCCCACTTCACCCACTCTCCCTGTCACACACCATCCCCCTTCCTTCCCCCCCCCCCCCCCCCCCCCCCCCCCTTCCCCCCCCCCCCCCCCCCCCCCCCCCCCCCCCATTCTCACCTCTCTCTCTCTGTTGTCTTGGGTCTCGTGCCACAGCCTCCCAACCAAGTTGACCAGCTCAATTTTCTTCGCATGAGCCATGCATGACGGCAATCAACAAAAGTTGTTGGTTAGGATCTTCCCCTCCCTTCTCTTCTCAATCTTCACTTCCCTCCCCCCTCCCCTTCCCTTCCCCCCTCACCATTCTCACCTCTCTCTCTGTTGGCCTGGGTCTCGTGCCATAGCCTCCTGACTGGTCGACCAGCTCAACTTTCTCACAGCAGCCCCGGTAGTCGAAAAAGTTGTTGGCCAAGATCTCTCCCTCCATTCTCCTCTAACTTCTCACCACCCACCCCTTCCCCACCATTCTCACCTCTCTCTCTGTTGGCCTGGGTCTCATGCCATAGCCTCCTGACGGTCGACCAGCTCAACTTTCTCACAGCAGCCCCGGTAGTCGACGAAGTTGTTGGCCAGGATCTCTCTCCCTCCTTTCTCTTTTCACTCCCCCCCCCACCCCCTCCCCCCTCCCCACCATTATCACCTCTCTCACTGTTGGTCTGGGTCTTCGTGCCATAGCCTCCTGACGCGGTCGACCAGCTCAACTTTCTCACAGCAGCCCCGGTAGTCGACGAAGTTGTTGGCCAGGATCTCTCCCTCCTTTCTCTTCTCACTCCCCCCCCACCTCCCCCTCCCCTCCCCCCCTCCCCATCATTATCACCTCTCTCTCTGTTGGCCTGGGTCTTCGTGCCATAGCCTCCTGACGCGGTCGACTAGCTCAACTTTCTCACAGCAGTCCCGGTAGTCAACAACGTTGTCGGCCAATATCTCCCCTCCATTCTCTTCTCAATCCTCTCCACCCTCCCCCTTCCCTTCCCTTCCACCCTCCCCACCATTCTCACCTCTCTCTCTGTTGGCCTGGGTCTCGTGCCACAGTCTGCGAACCTGGTCGACCAGCTCAACTTTCTCACAGCAGCCCCGGTAGTCGACGAAGTTATTGGCTAAGATCTCTCCCTCCTTTCTCTTCTCACTGCCCCCACTCACCCTCCCCTTCCCCCCTCCACCATTCTCACCTCTCTCTCTGTTGGTCCGGGTCTCGTGCCATAGCCTCTTGACGCGGTCGACCAGCTCCACTTTCTCACAGCAGCCCCGGTAATCGACAAAGTTGTTGGCCAGGATCTCCTTCAGCTGCCGGACGGTCAGGGCGTCGGCGTCCTCCGCCCTCTGCAGGTCGTCTATGCTGGCCCGCTGCACGCCGGGCCTGGTCTCCGGCTACAGACAGGAGGCAGGGGTGAAAGTAGAAAATAATTACCCTACCAGAAAGGAACTCGCGTTCACAAACACACCCGGCCCCTGCCTGCCAGTCCCACACACACACTTCAATCTCCACCAACTCATTATCCATTCTACCGCCAAAATCTGTCATCCAATTGAACGACGCGAGATTTTCTCCTCCATCAAACTACGAGCGCACACACACACACACACACGCACAAAAATACGGCTAAACCTATAGGCCACTGCAACTAGAGTCATTAACGCCCTGGACAGTGGGAGTTAAGCCCTTGTTGGTCAGCATCCAAAAGGGCATTCACTCTTGCAAAAGGCAGCCATTTAGTGGCCTAAAAATGGGGTTATTGGCGAGAGTTACACCCTTGTTTGGTCAGTACTCAAGCATCTACCAAGGGCATTCGCTCTTCCAGAAGGTGGTTGTTGCAGTGGCCAATACAGAGCAACAAAATAAAAAAGTCACTTTTGCGACACGCAACCACACAGCAAGGTAGAGGCCCACAGAGGAGGAGATTTAAACGCCAAAGGGTAGCCATCAGACTTCCTTATTCATTTTCAGATAGTGCTCTCTGGCTTTTACCCATACAGGGATCGTACAGATTTTTTGTATCAAAGTTCGTAAACTTTCAAAGACCTTTTCAAAGACCCTTTATCCTATTTTCTACCTCTTCTTCTTCGACGTTCCCAGGCCATAATGGGTAAAGTATGTATGTGTCCGGTTTTCAGTTTTCACTGGTCTCCCTGCTGCGTACAGCTGACACATTCCTATTTCGGAGGAGCTCAAAGGAAAAAAATTATTTGCAAGATTTTTTTTTTTTTAAGCCCGCAGGAGAATGGGCCAATAAGTTAGAAAGATAGTAGATGACAGTAAGCAAGAGGAAAAGGCAGAGTCAAAGAGAGTGACAGATTAGAGGAAGTTACAAGCACAGAACTTCCAGAAAGTGATGGGAACTATTTTTACAAAAAACCCGCCCCCACCCCCCTCCCCCCCCCGGTATCCCCATGGGGAGAGACTCGTGGAGGGGGCGGGGTCATCCAGCTCCCCGTATGGAGGCACGAGGCATCCACCCACTGCCCCGTATCCTAATTTCAAAATACTACCTCATCCTGATCCAGCTCTTCCCTCAATCGGTGTTCCGCCTCCCGCATCTCTCTCCTCTGCCGCTCCTGCAGCTCTTCCGTCATGAACACACCCTCCCCCCTGTCGCCGTCTGCCGCTGCATCGTTGTGAGAGGGGGCGCCGGTTCGACCGCCCTCTTGTTGATTCCTCCTGCCTTCTGCAGGACACGAAAAAAAAGAAAATAATAATTCCTGAAGGGACTGTTTGTTAGGTATTAGGCACTTTATAGTCACAGAGGCATATCTGTGAAATTCGGGTTGCTCCCACCTGGAGAGCGCGTCGCATCATAGGCGCGCCACTCATATTTTATTTTGTTGCATTCGATTTTTTTTGTGATTGATGAGGAAGGAAAGGAATGGACCGGTAAGGCAGAAAGATAGTAGATGACAGTAAGCAAAGGGAAAAGGCAGAGTCAAAAAGAGAGTGACAGATTAGAGGAAGTTACAAGCACAGAACGTCCGGAAGGTGGGGGAACTATTTATACAAAAGACCCCCTGGTATCCCCACGGGGGGTATTGTGATTATCATCATTATGGACATTGTCACTATCATCATCATTAGTATAAAAAAACCTAAAAAACATGTCAACTAGTTAGGCACCAAAGTTTGTGGACTAAATTGTGTTGCAAGGTCTAGGGATCGTGGATGAGTCTGCACTTAATCTGTTATCAGTACGGGGGGGGGGGGGGTTGTTGGAAACAAACACCTTGAAACCTTAGACAGCGTTAAGTAGGTTCTGACCTGTAGGTTCTGGTGCAGAGTGGCACAGAGGAATCGCGTTCGCCTCGTGTCAAGTAAACCCAGGCTCGAACCTGGGTACAGGGGATTCTTCCTCCCACTTTGCACTAGGCCTTACGGTCTGAACGTGGAGTCTTTCGGATGAGACAATAAACAGAGGTCCCATGTGCCCATGCACTTAGCACACGTTAAACCCAGTGGCAACGAAAAAGTTGTCATAATGGTCAAAATTTCCCCCCCATAACCTTCCTCATCAGTCACACAAAAAAAACATGCGAAAAAAAGGGGGTGGCGCGCCTCTGGCTGCAACGCCTTCTCCAGGTGGGAGCAACCTGAATTTCACAGACGCCTCTGTGACTATAAGTAACGTACCTAATACCTAATAATAATAATAATAATACCAAATCCACAAAGGTCCTTCACAATAAGACTTAAACTAAGGTTCTGTGTAGAAAATGCATCGACGTCTTACTCTTCGAAATATGATTCAACGTGCGCATAAGATATCGCACAAGAATTTATAATCTTACACACATCTGCACTGCGTGTATGCGCACACACACCCACACACTGTGAGACACCACACACACACACACACACACACACGTACACACATGGGTGCAACTACACAAAATTTAAAAAACCTGAAAGGCTAGGGTCCAGGGGAAATGTCCCCCTGCAGGTGAAGAAAAAATTGATATATGAAGGTATTTTAGCTTGCTTTTCCCACAATTTATACAAATGCTTATTTTAAACTGTTTGAAAAATACAGTAGACACACAGAGATCTTGTTTGACAATTTTTTTTAAAAAGGAACTTCCTATTCTGGTAAACTTCAAAAACAGGAAATCCTTGCATACCAGGAAAAGTTGCACCCATGCACACACACACACACACACACACACACACACACACACACACACACACACACACACACACAACACACACACACACACACACACACACACACACACACACACACACACACACACACACACACACACACACAACACACACACACAACACAACACACAGTGTGACACACACACACAAACTACGCCCAACACACAGTCTCACCCTGAGGCTGCTGGGCGCCGAACGACGACCCCGTGGAGGAGGAATGCTGCGACGAAGAAGGCTGAGCATCCGCTGCCTCTGAAGACACCTCCCCCTCCCCCTCCCCCTCAGACTCCTCCTCAGGCACCTGGTGAGGCAAGGTGGTGGTGGTGGGCGGGGAGTAGAAACTGCTGTTGCGCATCCGGTCCTGTAACATCAGGCATCAGAATAGTCTGGTCCGCTGTTATGATAAATAAGTACCTGTCATTAAATATCTACCTCTCGCATGAGAACTGTACCCATCTAACCCTAACCCTAACCCTATCCCTAACCACGGAAAGAACCAAAAAATAGAGCAGGAGGGTGTAAATCTACATATTTGCCGATAAATCGATGTACACAAGTCCATAAATCCATAATCCGTAAAATTCACAATGGCGGACAAACAAACGATTCTGATTGGCTACGCTAGGACTACTTCCGGCTAGGACTACTTATCTCATAGAGGTAAAAATACACCGCCACACCACACCTCTGAAAACTGCGGTAAAAGGGACATCAAGGCCCTTGACTAAAGAGGGACAACACTGAAATGAGTTCTGAACACCACCCAAAAGCTTAATATATGGTGATAAATCACTTTTAAAATGCTATTTAACACACAGGATAACACTCAATAAAAAGGCAAATGTTCTGACAAGAGAAGCCAATCCTCTGTCAGAAATTCTTCATCCTCTGAAATCCTATGATCCTCTGACAATTCTGATGCCTGAACATTCATGAAGCAGTGTAATAGGGGTTGAGTGGCAAGAAAGGTAACGGGCTCGCCTTCTAAACAGGGTTCCCACAGATCATCATATGGGTGCAACTCCCCAAAATGAAAACAAACCTGAAAGGCAGGGGTCCAGGGACCTATGGCCCCAGCAGGGTACAGGGGCAGAGCCTCGTCGAATGATTCAGGGGGGCAACTTAAGAGAGAGATATAACCAGACAGACAGACAGACAGTTAAAATGATAGACAGACAGTTTAAGTCTGGTAAGCCTTGTAAAATTATTACATTGCCTTAGCAAACTTCCAAGACAGATCAACAAAGTTCAAAACGCCCCAAGTCGCTTGTGGTAAAAAAAAATATTATGAATTAAAAAAACCTGAAATTCAGTTTCTGGTAAAATTAAAAATGACTGAAATCAGTGTAAAAATGAAAGAGTAGCACCCGTGCAGATCTCTAAAAGAAACAATTCAAGGACTATTCCGGGACCATGCTGGCAAATTTCAAGGACTAAAAATGTTGCTTGTAATATGGATAAAGAACATTAACGTAGGAGGTGTGCTAATGTCGAACTAATCTGATTATTGAAACTAAAAACAAACAAAACAGCTGCACACTACAAATCCTCAAGCAATGGAATGGCCGCCTGCATTCACAGCATCAGGCGGTCAAAAGTTTAAATTATAACAAAAATATATATATTAACTTTTAGTTTCACTATTTATATTTTCACCACTTCCGCCTTCATCTTTAACCCTTCCTTTTCTCTTTTTTCTTCTCCCCCCCCCCCCCCCCCCCCCCCCCCCCACCCCCCCCCCCACCCCCCCCCCCCCCCCCCCCCCCTTTTATTTCCCTCCCCCTTTTTTTTTTTTTTTAGGCATGCTAAGCTACAGCCACACACCAAGCCACAGGCAGCAGTGCTTAGGTCACTCACGGCCAACTGGCTGACCACATACCACACCACAGCCACACGCAGCAGTGCTTAGGTCACTCACGGCCAACTGGCTGACCAAATACCACACCACAGCCACACACCAAGCCACAGGCAGCAGTGCTTAGGTCACTCACGGCCAACTGGCTGACCACATACCACACCACAGCCACACGCAGCAGTGCTTAGGTCACTCACGGCCAACTGGCTGACCAAATACCACACCACAGCCACACACCAAGCCACAGGCAGCAGTGCTTAGGTCACTCACGGCCAACTGGCTGACCACATACCACACCACAGCCACACGCAGCAGTGCTTAGGTCACTCACGGCCAACTGGCTGACCAAATACCACACCACAGCCACACACCAAGCCACAGGCAGCAGTGCT
>CM065700.1:30297473-30309973 GCA_017654935.2 Phymorhynchus buccinoides | reverse complement strand
TAATGCAAAAATATACAACTTCGCTCAGACAGTTTCTTGTCAATTATGAGTGCAGACGCGTTATGCTGCCGTTATGCGCCTAAGAAATAGTTAGGCCCAGCCGAAGTCCGACTTCGGCTGAAGGAAATGTTTTTGAAAGTGTTTCGTGAAAAAAATGCAGGAGGAGAATGGACCGGTAAAGGCAGAAAGATAGTAGATGACAGTAAGCAAAGGGAAACGGCAGAGTCAAAGAGAGTGACAGATTAGAGGAAGTTACAAGCACAGAACTTCCACAGAGAGAGAGAGAGAAATAGGAGTTTAACGCCCTCTGGGCCAAAGGGCCATATGAGGCATTTAGAATTGTACAGATCTTAACAGAAAGAGATTTTAATAGGGATACAGATGTTGTACAGAACTTCCAGAAGGTGGGAGAACTATTTATGCAAAAGCCCCCCCCCCCCAGTATCCCCACGGGGGGGGGGGGGATATACAACTTGAGACTAACCTTTTTCTTGAAAAAGCCGAAGCTGTTGTCACACGTTTCGCAGGAGATGATTTTGTTGGGCATTTTGCTGACGGGGGTGTTCGCCTTCGACGACGACGACGGTGCACGGGGTCCGCCCAGACCTGGAGCGTTACTATTGCTGCTGCTGCTGCTGTTGCCTTCAAGAGTCTCTGCTGCAGCGGGGATGGTGGTGGCAGCAGAGTGGTGGTGGGGGATGGAGGAGGAGGAGGAGGAGGGAGAGAAGAGCTGACTGTCTTCCGGCGACACTCGGTGACCGCTGACGGCTCCCGCACCCATAAGGGGGGAGCAACCCTTGTCGTCGTTGTTGGTTGATCGACCAGGAGTTGTGTACCTTAGTTGGTCGTAGAGCTCTTGGTTGTTAGTCAGTTGTCTGTTTTGTTTTGTTTCGATGCCTTTCTGGGTTTCTTTCAAGATTTCATAATACTTTTTTTATATATATCTTTGCCTACCAAACTGATTGCATGCTTCAACGCAATTTTGTGGGTGGCTTAAAAGTTTATGAAACAACCCACAGGGAAAGCAGATGACCGATGAACTTGACTGACGACTAAATGAAATCGACTGATAACTTGTTAAAATTCACACATTGACGAGTTTCTTTCTTGTGAAAACGTATGCTGGTTCCATTTCTGATTGGAATGGGTCAGTCTGAAACACAGGATAAAAGAGTAGAAGAGAATTAACGGCAGTTAATCTTCAACTTTTTAAGCCCCTTATAGCCTGATTCCGCCCATGACATCCATTACTTTCTCCTACCAAGCCGTCTAAAACCGCCCCCGTACACCCACTTCGTTATGTATTTTGGAGTTAAAATTGCAATATCAAAAATATCACATAACAAAAAAAACATTGCAAGTTAAACATTCTTCATTTATACACAAACCCTGAACATTTGAAATCAATCCATCAAGTAGTTATTTTTTAATATTTTTTTAAGCAAAGTACCCCATTTCAGGCCTAGTTTACCAACATTAATTTGGTGGTTACAGGGAGTAGAGTCGTCATTTTAATCGGGGGTTACAAGTGTTAAAATAAAAAATTTAAAAGAGCAACATTTGCTTCACTTTCAGAACATGATAATGTCACTAAAAACATTTTTTATGGATATCTGCATTCGATTTTGAAAGTTGAATGCTTTAACCCTTTCACCGCCGATGTCGCATTTCTGCACCACAATGATTTTAACACCCATGTCACTAAAAGGCCTCAAACCAGGGTCTGTTATCCAAAGACCCTATTTTCTTTATTTTGGGAGGTAAGGATAGGCCTTACTTAACATGTCACAGATGAATCCCCAATGTTGCAAACATTTTTTTTCTTCTATCCAGGTAAGTTGATTGGAACAAAATTCTGATGAAAAGTGGCTGGCGGTGAAAGGATTAATCATTCACATTCTTCTAGGGGTTTTTTTCACGTCAGAAAAATCTTTCATAATCGTGTTTTGGAATACCGTTAAAAATGCTTTAACATACACTTTATATTCACAGTGCACAGAATGATTTTGCACTTTATTTATTTATTTGCACATGCTATATATGCAATAACACACATGTTTAAAGCGACTCTCTTGTGGTTGATTACCAACAGTAATAAAAGTTTCATTTAAAACACTATAAAAATACAAATTATGTCCACCTTTGATAACATAATTTCACACAGACAATGACATAAGTATTGTAATAAATACACACTGCAATATGTAAACTTAATACTGAGTCAGTAGCCCTGAACTAACAATATATCCGACTTCCAATCAGTATGAACATGGTATCATGATCAGTACAGTTTAGACAGATTTGGTTAATATCCAAATATTCCTGAAAGGAGCAAAAAGACCCAACAGATCAGGTGTCAAAATCACGGGTTTTCACATGTTTTCCCTCTTACAGCTGGTAAGACAATCTTGTTTCTGACCAGTTTGACTCCGTGTAAATGCCCCCAGACATTCAAAACGAAAAATGGACAGTCACACAGACAATGACATAATTTCACACAGACAATGACATAAGTATTGTAATTCAAACGTGACATAAATACACACTGCAATATGTAAACTTAATACTGAGTCAGTAGCTCTGAACTAAAAATATATCTGACTTCCAATCAGTATGAACATGGTATCATGATCAGTACAGTTTAGACAGATTTGGCTATATCCAAACCTTCCTGAAAAAAGCTTAAAGACCCACCATCTCACGTGTCAAAATGCTACGGCTTTACTAACATGTTTTCCCTCTTATAGCTGGTAAGAAAGATTGTTTTGACCAGACTTGACTCCCATACAAATGCCCCCAATTTCAAAACGAAACATCACTTTAAAGAGCAGCCTCAATTTGAAGTTGGGGGCATTTGTATGTGGGTCACATCTACCTAGAAAAAAACCAAGGGGCTTAATTGTGGTGCGTCAGTGTGTCTTTAATACTGAGTCAGTAGCTCAGAACTAAAAATGTATCTGACTTCCAATCAGTATGAACATGGTAAATACAGTTAGACAGATTTGGCTAATATCCAACTTTAGGTTCCTGGAAAAAGCTTAAGTACTCTTATCTTAATTAAGAATGCTAAGGCTTTACTAACATGCATACCGCAACATGTAGATTCTATAAGACAAGATTTGAAAAGAGCCATTGGAATATGTTTTTCAGTGTGAGAGTGAGTGTGTGTGCGTGTGTGTCAAGTCAAGTCAAGTCAAAATTATCTTTATTGAGGGTTAAAGAATAAGCTAACAAAGCTGTGTGTGTGTGTGTGTGTGTGTGTGTGTGTGTGTGTGTGTGTGTGTGTGTGTGTGTTGTGTGTGTGCGTGTGTGTGTGTATGCGCGCGCGCGTGTGTGTGTGTGTGTGTGTGAGTGTGCGCATATGTGTGTTTGTGTGTGTGTATGTGTGTGCGCGCATGCGTGTGTGTGTGTGCGTGTGTGTGCGTGTGCGCATGTGTGTGTTTGTGTGTGCGTGTGTGTGAGAAAGAGAGAGAGAGAGAGAGAGTGTGTGTGTGTGTGTGTGTGTGCATGTGCGTGTGTGCATGTGTGTGTGTGTGTGTGTGTGTGTGTGTGTGTGTGTGTGTGTGTGTGTGTGTGTGTGTGTGTGTGTGTGTGTGTCTGTGTGTGTGCATGCGTGCGTGTGTGTAAAACAAAAAGAGCAGCACCCATGCACCTGTGCCCTGAGGAACATGCACCCTGGCCTTCTATCGCTTAAAATCTCTGTTCTTTTCTCAAACCTCAATAATATACATTTTTTTTAACTGGTTTTGTTCCTGAGGTTCACAAATACAGACATTGGACACAGAGAAGTTTTATCAAAGCAAATTATTCTGCATTTCAAATGCACCAACTTTTCAGTCCTTCAGAGCTCAGCTATTCACTGAGATTTTTCTTTCATACTATATATATATATATATCCTCGGCTTGGGTTCTGCCATTGCCTCCCTAATAAGGAGGAGAAACTAAGCTAGCACTCTTTATGTTTTTTAGAACATAGATAAAAATACCAAGTTAACCCTTTCACCGCCAGCCATATTTGATCTAAAAATGTCCATTAAATTTACCTGGGTAGAGAACAAAAACCATCTGCAGTATTGGGGATTGTTCTGTGACATATATAAAATAAGGTCTATCCTTGCTTCCCCAAACTAAGACAATAGGGTCTTTGGATAATATACCCCAGTTTGATGCCTTTTAGTGACATAGGTTAAATCACTGTGGTGCTAAAATGCGACTTTGGCGGTGAAACTGAAAGGGTTAATATAACTGGTCTTGGTTTTAATGTTCGTTTCAAAGACATAGGAACAAAAAAAGTTTTAAACAATTTGACTATTATTGCATTTCAAATGCTCTAACTTTTGAGTCCTGTAGGCTGGAGGAACGGTGACAGCAGTAAACTGAGATTTTTTCATACCTATATATGTAACGCTTTACCTGGAAAGACAAAACAAGGAAGGAAAACAGAAACACATGCCGACCAAAGCTGTCAAAAGCCACTTATTGGGGGGAACTTGAGATCTGCAAGTCAGGGTCTAATAATAGGCTACAGACAGTTGTTGTGGCCCTACCTTGTTGCTTAATGGATAACGAATATGACTACAGACTAGACAGCTGTAGGTATTGCACTCCTATGTGAACACCCACCCACCCACCCCCCTCTCTCTCTCTCTTTATTTATCTGTTTATGCTTGTTTATTTGATTGTTTGTGTTTACATTTTCAATGATAGGGAGGCCCACTCTGAAAATTGCCAATTTGGCTGATGTGCCATTTTTGACAGCATGCCAAACATGCAATAATTAATAGAGGAGGCTAATTTTCCACATACACATTCTATATATTCAAAATAACAAGCCCACCAAATTTCAAGTAAATGGGATGACAAATATGTTTTTTACAAACATGTAAACATGGGCAAATGTCCAATATCGCAAATGTAGGTATTGCACTCCTATGAGAACACCCACCCCCTCTCTCTCTCTCTCTTTATTTATCTGTTTATGCTTGTTTATTTGATTGTTTGTGTTTACATTTTCAATGATGGAATATTATTATATAAATGTTATTCTGGCTTATTGTAAGCCCCTCACTCCCCCATCCTCCCATATGATATGGGCAGAAAGGCCTAATCAATAAAAAATTTGACTTCGACTTCTCTCTCTCTTTCTCTATCTGTTTATCCACCCATCCATCCATCCACCCATTTATCCATCTATATATCTATCTCCTATCTATATATCTACAAAATGTATCTATCTGTATACCACCTCCCTTGGGATCTCTTTCTCTCTTTTATCTCTCTCTCTCTCTCTTGCAAGTTGCACTCACACACACACACTGTGACACACACACATGTGCGCACACGCTCACACACACACACCACAAAAGAGAAATAGAAAGAGGAAACAAGAGGGGTAAGACTAAGACTAGTAAACAGAAAGAGCTTACCGCAGTCGCCTCGTCAAAAATTCTGTGGTTCCAGACACTAAGCATACAGCTTGATCTACGCAATATTAGCACTTGGTGCTTTAGAGGTGAACAAAGCAGCAAGCACATAAATGAACTCCCAGATAAAGAGACACGACTGATAGCCCTTGTCTACTCAGTTGCATGGTCCTTTTCTTGTAGAACAAGTTCTAAAAAAAATTATCAAAAACCAAAAACGAATGAGAAACTAAGGAAGGAAAGTTTGGAAGAAAACAGAACAAACATGGACAGAAAGAAAGGAAAGACATAAATCAAGAATTCTTCAACTTATTTAAGCACACACAAAAAAGGTACAGTGGAACCTCCCTTATAAGACCTCCCATTATAAGACTCCCTCCCACATAAGACCTACTTCTCTGAAACATTGCCCTTCTTTGTAAGTATTAAGATTACTTCCCTTTAACTGGAACCTCCCTTCCCTTACATTTTTAGACCTCCCATTATAAGACTCCCTCCCACATAAGACCTACTTCTCTGAGACATTGCCCTTCTTTGTAAGTATTAAGATTACCTCCCTTATAACTGGAACCTCCCTTACATTTTTAGACCTCCCATTATAAGACTCCCTCCCACATAAGACCTACTTCTCTGAGACATTGCCCTTCTTTGTAAGTATTAACATTACCTCCCTTATAACTGGAACCTCCCTTACAAGACCTCCCATTATAAGACTCCCTCCCAGTCCCATATAAGACCTACTTCTCTGAGACATTGCCCTTCTGTGTAAGTATTAACATTGCCTCCCTCATAAGACCTCTCCCTAATAGAGGACCTCGTTTTGGATTATTTCTTTAAAGGTCTCATAATGATAATGGAGGTACCTTTGTACTTACTGGAGGTTCCACGGTGCTACCTAATTGAGGGTGGCCACTGCCAACAAATCATGCATTGTGCATAGGCTGGGTTGGAGAATCAATAATGACTCCTTTTTTGACTTGCCAATCTCTCTCTCTCTCTCTCTCTCTCTCTCTCTCTCTCTCTCTCTCTCTCTTCTTGTGTTTGCTTATTGTATTAAGAATAATGAGATGCACATAATGTGTGGTGTGGTGTGTGTGTGTGTGTGTGTGTGTGTGTCTGTGTGTGTGTGTGTGTGTCTAAGTCTCTGTGTGTGTGTGTGTGTGTGTGTGTGTGTGTGTGTGTGTGTGTATGTCAAGTCAAGTCAAGTCAAAATTATCTTTATTGACGATAAAAGAGTAAGCTACAAGCTTTTTTTTATCCTGTCGTCATGAAAAGAAAAAAACATACTGAATCAATAAAATGCAAAGATCAACAATGAAAATTGGCGTACGGAACCAAAGCACAATGAACAAATATCAAAAACAAATCATACATAAATCATGACTAGCAAATACATTATGTACAAAAGATAAAAAATAGAAATGCAATCATACTTTGAAAGGGAGAGAGCAAGAGGTGGGACAAGAAAAAAAGATTGAGACATAGACGCTGATAGAGACACCGTAAAGAAGAGAAAAATAAAAAAGGAGCCTGATAGAGTGTGTATGAGAGAGAGAGAGAGAGAGAGAGAGAGAGAGAGAGAGAGAGAGAGAGAGAGAGAGAGAGAGAGAGAGAGAGAGAGAGAGAGAGAGAGAGAGAGAGAGAGAGAGAGAGAGAGATCGCGGATGTGCAAAAAATCTAACTTACAAATGCAGAGAGAACCCGTAAAACCACTCAGGTGTAAAGCGAAAAATATAAATGAGACAGATCACTAGAATCACTCCCCCCCCCCCCCCCCCCCCCCCCCCCCCCCTTCAAATGGAAAATAACACATATAAAACACATAGCATTGACCCACAAAGCCCTCATGTTGATAAACATCATTGATTAGTTTACAGGGTGCCAGTAAGGAACATAACAAATTAATGGAATATATTATGTAAATACGACCCACAAAGCCTTTATTTTGACAAGTAGCGTTGGTTATTTTACAAGGCTTCAATCAAAGTCTTTTTAAGAGCCTTTTTAAAAGCTTGCGTGTGTGTGTGTGTGTGTGTGTGTGTGTGTGTGTGTGTGTGTGTGTGTGTGTGTGTGTGTGTGTGTGTGTGTGTGTGTGTGTGTGTGTGTGTTGTGCACACATGTATACATGTGTCTGCGTGCCTTAGTCAAGTTATTGTGCGTATAATTATACGCAATTTCTCTGTTATGAGATAATAAAGATGATTTGATTTGATTTGACTGATTTGATTTGATTTGATTATGTGAGCGTGCTTGTGCGCATGTTTTTCTTGTGTGTGTGCGTGTGTAAGTGTAATGAGTGTGTATGCGTGTGTGTGTGAGTGTGTGTGAGGGTGTGCGTATGTGCGTGCGCATGGGATGTGTGAGTATGGAGTGTGTGTGTGTGTGTGTGTGTGTGTGTGTGTGTGTGTGTGTGTGTGTGTGTGTGTGTGTGTGTGCATGTATGTTGATATTGAAAACTATGTGCTACTGTTGTGTATGTTCTGTGTTAGTGTTTTCTTGTCATGATAGGGGCTGTTGGCCTAAGTCATTAAAATATTTTCGAGTTCCAATTTCTCTCTCTCTCTCTCTCTCTCTCTCTCTCTCTCTCTCTCTCTCTCTCTCTCTCTCTCTCTCTCTGTGTGACAGATTGGAAGAATAGGCATCGCCTAAAATCTTTATCCTTGTTAAATAAAGTTATTTTAGTGTTCAGTGTTCTCTCTCTCTCTCTCTCTCTCTCTCTCTCTCAGTCTGTCAAGTGTGTGTGTGTGTGTGTGTGTGTGTGTGTGTGTGTGTGTGTGTGTGTGTGTGTGTGTGTGTGTGTGTGTGTGTGTGTGTGTGTGTGTGTGTGATCTCCTGGTGAAATTTCACACTCGTGGAAATTTCACACACACAAACACACACACACAACACACACACACACGCACACACACACACACACACACACACACACACACACACACACACACACACACAAGTATGTACACACACACATACACACACACACACACACACACACACACACACACTTGCGCACACACACACACACATCCTGTTAACAAACTATCCAAAAGGCAAGGGAATACAGATCACGTTCAAATTACTACTCATAAAAAACGCTATAAAAACATCCAGGATCCTGGTTTGCCTTTCTCAGTCTAACATGTCGAGTTTCTCAATACTCTCTTCACGACATCTCAACAACTTAGACACTCCTACTCCTAGTCCCAATAATGATTACTCTATGATCACTACTGTACTCAGCTTAACCCTTTCACTGCCAAAGTCGCATTTTAGCACCACAGTGATTTAACACCAAAAGCCACTAATTGGGGTCTATTATCTAAAGTCCATATTGTCTTAGTTTTGGGAAGTAAGGGTAGACCTTATTTTATATATGTCACAGAGGAATCCCCAATACTGCAGATGGATTTTGTTCTCTACCCAGGTAAATTCAATGGACATATTTTTGCTGAAATATGGCTGGCGGTGAAAGGGTTAAAATCAGTACTGTCAGGGTTTCTGATTTTTTCCTCTCCTAGGAGGTACACACACACACACACACACACACACACACACACACACACACACACACACACACACACACTATTTCACAATTTTAACGGGTCAAAATGAAAACGTGGGAAAACCTCCTCCTAGCTTCTCACGTGCACTCTGTACACACACATACACATTGTACTCATGCACACACACGCACACGCACACACACATGTACTCATGCACACACACATGGGTGGGAGCAGAACAGTTTAGCTAGACTGAAAAATAGTCTCAGCTATACTGAAAAAGAAAGGAAGGATATCTTTACATGTTCCAGTGGGACAGAATTGCTATACTGAATTCAGTATCTATACTGAAGGCCTCCCAGTCCCACCCCTGCACACACATGCACGCTTTGTCCCCTTGTGTCTCTATCAATACCTCAGCTAGGAGTATTGTTCCAAACGGCACACAACAATAACTTTCATAAATTATGTCAAGATAAGAAGTTGAAAATGTTAACCCCCAAAAAAAAGCAAGGAGAGAAACAGAGACGCGTGTCGATCAAAGCGATATCAAGTGTATGAAATAAACTTATATTAGATGCTGAGAAAATGATTTTTCAGTGAGCAACAAACTTTTAACTTTGTACCATCTGAAAATAAAAATGTTGACTTTGAGTTTGTTTTTACACACACACACACACACACACACACAACACGGGCACTCACTCACTCACGCACACACACACACACCTTATAACTCCGCCACTTTTTCGACCGAATCGCTTCTCACTGCACTGACTCCTAACGGGGCTCACTAACGGCACCGATGCGGCCTCACTCGCAAATCGCGAAACGCGCACTCCGCCTCACTCACTCACTCCCGTATCTCCACTCACTCACTCATTGCCTTCGAATTTGGCAGGTACACACCACACACACTATCGAACACGACACACATACAGATTGGTTAATTTTATTTTAGTGGAATGATAAATTGACCAAGATGGGTTGACGTTGTTATTGTTGTTGTTAACTGGTTTGAACATTTTAAATCATGTAATTTAAAAAACCAAAACATATTCTTTGGCTACAACAGTACAAGAAACTAATTTTGACTTTAATTTTCATCAATTACTGTGTACGGTACTTGTTAATAAACCTGAAATTTGACCCTTGCAGATTCTATTCTAAGCATTCAAAGTGTCTCCGAGATTTAACTGTACACATTCTAACAATGTACCCAGTGCATACTAGAGCATTGATTAGGCAACAATAATCCACACACACACTGTTCTCACTAACCTGAGGTCTCAGATGGGATCTTGCCAAATTCTGATCCACAAGTAACATTTGAGCTGCTTAGAAAACAACACCGCCACCAGTCTTAAACACCAAGTTCCTCCGAAGTCGGAGTGTGGCTGCCTATGTGATGGGGTAATAAAAAAAAACTGGTCACACACGTAATGTTCTCATCCCTAGCTGGTGCATTTTGTGCCACTGTGTTCAAGTGTTTCGGCTGTAGTGTTGGGATACTACTACTAACGCTACGAATAGTAATACCACCACTACCACTACATTACTATGCCTAACTACTGTTTTACAATGGATACTTCGACTACCACCACTATTAGTAATAGTGACAGTAATTATATTAATTATTAAGTAATGTTAGTAATAGTATTACTATCATTACTTCTTGAGCTATACTATCAACCAATACTGTTGCTGGAATTACTGTCATTGTCATGAATCATTATCGTTGCACATAAATGGGTTAGTTTGCTGCAATTGTTTGTAATAGTTTTAGGTACAGAGTATTTAACCCTTTCACTGCCAAAGTCGAATTTTAGCACCACAGTGATTTTAACAACCTTTCACCGCCAAAGTCGCATTTTCAGCACCACAGTGATTTAACCCTTTCACCGCCAAAGTCGCATTTTAGCACCACAGTGATTTAACCCTTTCACCGCCAAAGTCGCATTTTAGCACCACAGTGATTTAACCCTTTCACCGCTGCAAAGTCGCATTTTAGCAACAGTGATTTAAACCCTTTCACCGCCAAAGTCGCATTTTAGCACCACAGTGATTTAACCCTTTCACCGCCTGTAGTGTTTTTAGCACACAGTGATTTAACCCTTTCACCGCCAAAGTCGCATTTTAGCACCACAGTGATTTAACCCTTTCACCGCCACTAGTCGCATTTTAGCACCACAGTGATTTAACCCTTTCACCGCCAAAGTCGCATTTTAGCATTACACTTGTGATTTAACCCTTTCTGTCATTGCCAAAGTCGCATTTTAGCACCACAGTGATTTAACCCTTTCATTGTTTGTAAGTCGCATTTTAGCACCACAGTGATTTAACCCTTTCACCGCCAAAGTCGCATTTTAGCACCACAGTGATTTAACCCTTTCACCGCCAAAGTCGCATTTTAGCACCACAGTGATTTAACCCTTTCACCGCCAAAGTCGCATTTTAGCACCACAGTGATTTAACCCTTTCACCGCCAAAGTCGCATTTTAGCACCACAGTGATTTAACCCTTTCACCGCCAAAGTCGCATTTTAGCACCACAGTGATTTAACCCTTTCACCGCCAAAGTCGCATTTTAGCACCACAGTGATTTAACCCTTTCACCGCCAAAGTCGCATTTTAGCACCACAGTGATTTAACCCTTTCACCGCCAAAGTCGCATTTTAGCACCACAGTGATTTAACCCTTTCACCGCCAAAGTCGCATTTTAGCACCACAGTGATTTAACCCTTTCACCGCCAAAGTCGCATTTTAGCACCACAGTGATTTAACCCTTTCACCGCCAAAGTCGCATTTTAGCACCACAGTGATTTAACCCTTTCACCGCCAAAGTCGCATTTCAGCACCACAGTGATTTAACCCTTTCACCGCCAAAGTCGCATTTTAGCACCACAGTGATTTAACCCTTTCACCGCCAAAGTCGCATTTTAGCACCACAGTGATTTAACCCTTTCACCGCCAAAGTCGCATTTTAGCACCACAGTGATTTAACCCTTTCACCGCCAAAGTCGCATTTCAGCACCACAGTGATTTAACCCTTTCACCGCCAAAGTCGCATTTTAGCACCACAGTGATTTAACCCTTTCACCGCCAAAGTCGCATTTTAGCACCACAGTGATTTAACCCTTTCACCGCCAAAGTCGCATTTTAGCACCACAGTGATTTAACCCTTTCACCGCCAAAGTCGCATTTTAGCACCACAGTGATTTAACCCTTTCACCGCCAAAGTCGCATTTTAGCACCACAGTGATTTAACCCTTTCACCGCCAAAGTCGCATTTCAGCACCACAGTGATTTAACAGCTATGTCACTGAAAGGCATCAAATTGGGGTCTATTATCCAAAGACCCTGTTGTCTTAGTTTTGGGAAGTAAGAATAGACCTTGTTTTATATATAAATGTCACAGAAGAATCCCCAATACTGTAGATGAATTTTGTTCTCTACCCAGGTAAATTTAATGGACATTTTTGGCTGAAATATGTCTGGCGGTGAAAGGGTTAATGGTGATGACTTGGTTGCCACTCAGAGTCTTTTAGCCAGGGTACAACAACAACAACAACAAC
>CM065700.1:30174973-30292473 GCA_017654935.2 Phymorhynchus buccinoides | reverse complement strand
TATGTAAAAAAAAAAAATTGTAATGAGGTACGAGTGTGATATTAATAGAGAATTTTTAATTTATATAGTGTAAGTGATACCAGACACCATTATTATAATCTCCCAAACTACAAGTCTAAACTCATGGTGCATGTGCATGAATCTCACACAGCCACACAGTCACAGTCTCTCTCTCTCTCTCTCTCTCTCTCTCTCTCTCTCTCTCTTGTTTGTTCAGGTTGAGATTAGGTGTTTCTCAACTAAATGTACACAAGCGTCGTTTTTACAGAAATGTCACAGATAATGATTTGTCCTGTCACTTTTGTACCTCTCAGTTTGAGACTGAAATCCATTTTGTATTACATTGCCCTCGTTATCAGGATTTGAGAGACAGATATATCCCAAGTAAATATTATAACCAACCTTCACTGTTCAAACTAACCATGCTGCTTGCAACTGAAAATAAATCTCTGATTATCCGTTTAGCATTTTATCTCGAAAAAGCATTTAGAATCCGGGAGATGCACTTAAATGGGTAAAGATGAGTGTGTGTATCTGATATTCTATGTATAGTGTATGTATGAAGTTTTGAACTACGTATATATGCTAAATGTGTTATGTGTGTTTATGATAAAATTCGGGAGATGCACATAAGTGGGTAAAGATGATTGTGTTTATCTGATATTCTATGTATCATACATGTATGAAGTTTTGAACTACGTATACGCTAAGTTTGTTATGTGTGTTTATGATAAAATGTTGTTAATACTGCTACTTTGTTATACTTTTGCAACCACTCAAAATGACATGGGCCAATGGCCTACTCATTAAACCATTTCAGTGTTCAGTGTTCAGTGTTCAGTGTTCTCTCTCTCTCTCTCTCCAGGGCTGGGTGTAAAAAAGTATGTATACTTATCTCATTACTTATCTCAATAAATAAAATTTTGTTCTTTCATTCGCTCTCTCTCTCTCTCTCTCTCTCTCTCTCTCTCTCTCTCTCTCTCTCTCTCTCTCTCTCTCAGTAGTGAGTCAGTGACACGCACACACACACACACACACACACACACACACACACACACACACACACACACACACACACACACACACACACACACACACACACACACACACACACACACACACACACACACACACTGATCAGAGTAACATCATAAACAGCTTAGTTAAATGCACAAAGCAGGAGAAGAAGGAAGCTTACCCAATTTTAAGATAGCTTCAAGTTCAAGTGTGTCAACAGGTAAGGGTCACCGGATGTCAGACAAACAAAGCATAGTGACCCTCGCATAACCTGAAATCTAAGCCATTGTCCAGTGTACAGAGACCTAATGAATATGTTGTAAATGACCCCCACCAAGCCATAAAGAACACTGCTTCATTGTCATGTCGCAATGGCTCCCGGTCATTTTGTCATAAATAAGTTGTGACTGAAATGTTCTAGAAGAACTTTCCTTGGAAAAAATCATACATTTTCTCTCGAATAGTATACTATATTATATAAGTCAAGTACACATTCTCAGTTTCTGTCTTTTCAAATTATACCTTTTCAAATGGAGGGAGGGATTTAGTACTTGCTACAGGTGTTTGGCGTTTTTAGGGAGGAAAAAAACCTTGTACCAGCACAGCAAACAAAGAAACAACAAAAATGTTGCCTCTTAATATAATGTTGACCTTAGTGAACTTTTCAAGAGAAATATTTGTGTGTGTGTGTGTGTGTGTGTGTGTTGGGGGCAGGATGGGCCGTGTGTACAGTAACAGCTTAGCAAGTGCATAACACAGAAAAATAGTTTGAATTTATAAGAGGACACAATCATGACTTTCAATCATAGTCAGTTTCACTGCAGCTTACACTAGTTGACTGGTTTGGCTTACTGTTATTTACTTGTGTTTTTCTAAATCTTATAAAGTAATAATGAATATATTTATATAGCGCGATACCCCATAGTGAGCTGATCGCGCTTTACAAAGGCATCACAAAAACATTGGGGGAAAATAAATACACAAATTATGTAGGTACATACTAATAATTATTAATACTTAGTAGTAAAATCATTACCCCCCAAAAAACAAAAACAAATTTTTTTTTAAATACAACAAACAAAAAACAACACTTTCTGATTCTCAAGTAACTTCTAAAGATTTTTGGATATTTAACTATTTTAAGCTACACTGACATTTTCAGAAGATTTATTTCCATGACTGGAAGTTCTAACCAAGCTGCCATGTCTGAGTCAGAGTGGTTCTAAAGAGTTACCGACTCATAATCCAACAGGTTTGCGAGTTTGGAAGTTAGAATGCTGCTCCGTCCAACTTTCCAAGGTATTGTGTCCTCGGGAAAGACACTTTACTTCTTTTTCCTTGAAATCTGGCCACACAGGTGTAAATGAGACTTTAAACCGAGGTCCTACGTGCAAATGCATGCATGCACAAGATCTTGTGCACACTTGTTAAAGCCCATTGTACTATTTGGTAAGAGTAGGCCATGATGTCATGCCAGTGGGTTGGTTGACACAAATTAACAGATCACAATATTAACATTTGATTTCTGCCCATGAAGGGAAATAATCTGTTGACTGAAAAAGCAATTGGCTGCGCTCTTTTCTTTTTTTACAAATTACCGTTCGTCACGGGCAAAAAAGTGGATAATGCCATATTGCCCATATAGGCTTGGGGCAGGATAAACATCCCCAATCAGAAGAAAAAGGATCAACTAATAAAGTTTTGATCAACAAACAAACTATTTAGACTACTTAAACTGAAGTACTTACATAAAATAGGAAACAAACGCAATCGGAAGAAAAAGGATCAACTTATAAATTTTTATCATATTTAACCCTAAATTCGCTTCCATATTATTATTATTAATATTAACGCCGATCATCCGGGTGGCAATGTTTTTATCGACAGTTTCTGCCTGACCGAAGTCCCCACATTCTATACCAACAGAACCATCAACTTGATGATGGTGGTTGGGAAGAGAAAGAAGAACTATTGAGACAACTTGAACTTGCGTAAAATCAAACGCAACAACTGAGTGAACGAGCAAAACTCTACAAAAATCATCCTGGCCAAGTCTCCATCGACACACCATACTCTCCAACACTCAACCCACCAATAGGGAAGACAAGACAGTCTCCTCAGTCTACCTTTCTCCTCCCTTCTTCTTCTTTCACAGGACATCTTCCGTCATCGTGCTGACGATTCTGATCTAGCTATGTGTACAGGAAGTTTTCTTTCTTTTCACAAACTACTAGTCAGCAAGTGGAACTCCCTTCCATCTGAGGTCATAAGATCATCCTCAGTGGAACTTACTGGAAGGCTTCAAATCCTGAATGTAATCAACCCATTCCCCACACTCTTCCCACAATCAAGTCCATGCCCCCCCCCCCCCCCCCCCCCTCCCCCCCCCCCCCCCCCCCCCCCCCCCCCCCCCCCCCCCCCCCCCGCCAAGTCCTGTCCCCCAAACCACATTCACTGAACTCACAGAAACTAAATAGTCCCCAAGTTTTTACAACAGAACAGCGGTTGACCAGTTGTTTTGATCCTTGAGAAAGAAGTACTTAGGTGGAACTGGATTTTGTTTTGAACACCCAGTCTACTCAGAAATTCAAAATGACAAGAATAATTGTCTCTAGAGCTATAAAAACAAAACACAACCTGGTTAAACCCTAGACTTTTTTTGGTCACACATTTTAGTCACATTTTGACATGACATCATGATCATATGATCCTTTTCTGTTTCTGTTTCTGTCTGTATACGTCGCAGACGCCACTTCTTCTTCTTCTTCTCTTGAGGGCCCACGGTCAATGAGCTGACCATTCTGGCTTCTTTTGAAGAAAAAAAAAGACTGAAAAAGAGGGGTTCCGGTGGTGTTCAGATTTCAGTTGGCAGTGGTGGTGTAACAAAAAAAAAATAGGGATTGGAGTGGGTAAGGGAGAAGCAAGGACGGAGGGGGAGGAGGGGTGGAGGGGGAGCGGAGGGGGGGAGGGGCGAGACTGATGAGCTACTGGCGACACAGCCTGCAGTCCTGACGCCACGCACTTCTGACGATAAATCGCGACGGAACTTGGAGGGCGCATGAACCTACTACTGTACTAGAAAACATAGAAGGAGAAAGACCTACTGCTTACCCTGGGTTAAGACCATTAAACCCACCCAGTAAACTGATCCTTGATTGCAGCAATTGTAATGTAGCAGCCTACTTTTCTGTTTTTAATCAAATTAATGTTTTCACCTGCAGACATAAAAATATGAGACCAGTCGTTAATTAATCATTGTCCGCCGAGGTCAGAGATAATAATGACATCAACGGTGGACAATAATGTTGTCGTCACAAGCTTTGTTATAGTCGAACAAAAGGTCACCCACCACACACTGTCACAATCTAGTCGCCATCAATCAACTCTTGCTTAAGCAGTCACAACCACAACACACTTCCTGCACTGCAAACGAGTTATCTCCCATTGTTGAATGCGCACTTGCTGCACGCAATCCACAGATTCAGATTAAGCACAAACTCTTCCAAATAACTAAGCAGTCGGGGAGGGGGACAACAACAACAAAAACAAAGCAGCAAGCCATATAAATGTACTACCAGTAGACGGTGGGTTCTTTTCCCCCTCTATTGCAAGAACCACTTTTTGTACCGTCAGTTCCTAGCTCAAATAAGAATGGGACTTGGGCACTTTTGTGTCCTGGGTCTCCAAATCACAATGACTACATTCCTTTCTCTCCGTCTCCCCCGCCCCCCCCCCCCCCCCCCAAACTGATGGCCCGGCATCACATTGGAGCCTGATCAGCGGGACACCTGGCTGGCTGGGTCATTCTCTGGCTTGGCACAGCATCATGTTGGGGATCTATCAGCAGGACCTGGCTGCCGGGGCTGGGCCAAGCTTTCTGTTTTTTCTTTTTCTTCGGTTCACTTTTTTCTTCTTTATAGTTTACTAGCGCAACGCCTAGTACTGGCAATGCACCGTACTGGTAACGCCACGTACTGGTAACGCTGAGTACTGGTTTCGCCGGGTCCGCGAAATATTATTATTACTTTTGTCTCTCTCCCTCCTTCCATCTTCTTCACTCATCCCGTTCTACTACCCCCCGCACCTTACTGAGTACAGCAAATTTGAAGCGATTCGGTTAAGAAAAGGCGGAGTTATAAGGCCCCGTTTCCCCTTGGCGCTGCTCTGAGAGTGATGCGCTCTCCCTAGTAACGGAAACGCCAAGTACTGGTAACGCTGAGTACAGCAAATTTGAAGCGATTCGGTTAAGAAACGGCAGAGTTATAAGGCCCCATTTCCCATTGGTGCTGCTCTGAGAGTGACGCACTCTCCCGATTCTCTTCACATTTGCTGCCAGGCTTCGCCCGGGCCATAGTAAGCCTGACAGCAAATTTGAAGCGATTCGATTAAGAAACGGCAGAGTTATTCGTGAAAAGGTGTAGCGGCGCATAGCGCGCGCGTTTCTGAACCGATTCGCTTCTGGTTTGGTACACCGATAGTCACCGTCCCCGGTCATCTACCTGCCCAATTTGAAGGCAATCGGTCAAGAAATGCCGGAGATACTGGCGCCAAGAGTCCGGCGGATACGCGTTTCGCGCATTTGCTAAACCGCGCAAATGACACGGCCTCCTCGGTTGCCGTTGCCATCGCCCCGTCAGGGCTCACAGCAAATTTGAAGCGATTCGATCAAAAAACGGCGGAGTTATAAGGCCCGTTTTGTGCTTCAGACAGACAGACAGACACACACACGGACACTTGTCTTTTTACTATATGATTGTCTCGCGCATTCCTATAGGTCCTCCAAAAGTTTACACACACATATTGATAAATACACCAACATATCAAAACTACAACATGAGCATGACTAAAAGGCAGATTTGCCGAAAGCAAAAATGAAACCTCTCAGCTGTGCAAAAGTTCAAACAAATACTATGACAGGACAGTGAAGAGGCCGCGAGGCCTAATGTCCTAATGTGTGTGTGTGTGTGTGTGTGTGTGTGTGTGTGCGTGCGTGCGTGCGTGCGTGCGTGTGTGTGTGTTTCATTCTTTAACATTTATCCACCTTACAGTGATCTTAGACCAATTTTTAAAAAAATGCATGCATGTGTATGATTATGTATGTGGTGTTTTGAATGTCCATTTATTAAGGGTGTGTGCGGGTGTGTGTGTAGGCGGTATGTTAGTCTATGACTATGCATGCATATAATTTACATGAATAAATAAGGTGAGGGGTATGTGGGTCTGAGCGTCGCCATCGTGAATAGAGTATAGTAACAGTTACAGGGCATGTATTCGCGATTAGCGACGGTCTGAGTTCATGTATGATCATGTGTGTGTGTGTGTGTGTGTGTGTGTGTGTGTGTGTGTGTGTGTGCCGCGCGTGCATGCATGCGTGAGTGCGTGTGTGTGCGAACAGAACGTGTGGAGTGTCTTAGCATCTAAATCATGCCGAATGAAATGAGACTAGGCAGAATGCTTCTTCTTCTTCTTCCAATTGGGGATGTACATTTATCCTGCCCGGCCATGCCCAAAGTCTTCGTTTAAACTGCTATTGGCATGCTTTGTGAGTTTGTGTCATCTATTCCACCGGCACAACACGGCCTACTCCTACCGAACAGTGGAATCGGCTTTAACGTGTGCGCAAGATCTCGTGCATGCGTTTGCACATGGGACCTCGGTTTTTAGTCTCATCCAAAGGACTATAGAAGCAAAGTGTCTTTCTCAAGGACACAACCACTATCACTATTCCCACAATTCTAATATAAATTTGCATGGAAAGATGCAATAATTACCACATACCTTTCTTCCTACATATCTTAAATCCCACATTTTGTGTTAATAGCGGTGTGCGAGTATGCGTATGTTAGGTTTGGTTAGGTTAGGCTAGGTTAGGTACATTATAGTCACAGAGACGTCTCTGTGAAATTCGGGTTGCTCCCACCTGGAGAGCGCGTCGCAGCGAGGCGCGCCACCCTATTTATTTGGGTTTTTTATTTTTAAAAAATTGCATGCGATTTTTGTGTGACTGATGAGGAAGGAAGGGAGGGGGGTAAATTTTGACCAAATGACAACTTATTCGTTGCCACCGGGTTTAAAGTGTGCTAAGGGTGATATGATTGAAGTTTATAAAATATGTCACCATTTATACGATTATTCCACTACTAACAGCCTACTAACTCTTTGTGAGGGTGATAGAACCCGTGGCCATAACTTTAAGCTGTACAAAAAAGATACTAACACCAGACTAGCACAAAACTTTTTTACTAATAGAGTAATAAATGCATGGAATAACCTTCCCGATGAAGCAGTTAATGCAAAGTCATTAAATTCATTCAAAAATATCATAGACAAGTTTTTCCAAAACAAAATGTATTCAGTTAATATACAGATTTAAAGGAATAAAACACAGATGCCTTAGTAGTCATCAGTGAATGAAGCCAAACCAAATAAAAATCAAAAAACATATTTAGAGGGCAAAAGGCTAAACAAAATAGCCTATAGTGCCATTTATGCTATGCTATGCTAAGTGCATGAGCACATGGGACCTCGGTTTATCGTCTCATCCGAAAGACTCCACGTTCAGACTGCAAGGCCTAATGCAAAGTGAGAGGAAAAATCCCCTGTACCCAGGTTCGAACTCGGGTTTACTTGACACGAAGTGAACACGCTACCACTGTGCCACTCTACACTATTATGTGGTACCAATAGTGTGTGGGAATATCGGTATGTGGGAACAAAAGTATGCTTCGATGATTCTGAATGGCTGATAGCATTGGCTGTGTTCAATATCAACACCACTTACCTGTCATCTTTGCCATTACCAGTTTATTGAACATGTACACAAGAACGCAACCACGCGTGCACACACACAGACAGACACACGCACACATACAATCACACGCACATACAATCGCACACACAGACACACACATACAATCACACACACACACACACATACAATCGCACACACACACACACATACAATCACACACACACACACACATACAATCACACACACATACAATCACACGCACACACACACATACAATCACACACACAGACACACACACATACATCACACACACACACACACATACAATCGCACACACACACACACACACACATACAACCACACACACATACAAACACACACACACACACACAGACACACACACACATACAATCACACGCACACACACACATACAATCGCACACACAGACACACACACATACAATCACACACACACACACATACAATCGCACACACACATACAATCACACACACACACACACATACAATCGCACACACAGACACACACACATACAATCACACGCACACACACACATACAATCACACACACACACACATACAATCGCACACAGACACACACACATACAATCACACACACACACACACATACAATCGCACACACACATACAATCGCACACAGACACACACACATACAATCACACGCACACACACACATACAATCACACGCACACACACACATACAATCACACACACACACACACATACAATCGCACACACATACAATCACACGCACACACACACATACAATCGCACACACACACAGCATTATCACAGAAATATTTCCTTTTAGAACTGTCATTTCCACAACCTTTTATTAATTTGTATCACACAGTGTTTCACAGGGAGAAGTGGGGCACTGGGATGAATTACTCCAATTAGTTAACAAGTCAAGGAAAAATATTTTTAAACACACACATGCCCAAAAACAATTCACAGCAAATTTTTTCACACATCTTCTGTAAAGACCGCTTCAAAACTGAAAAGACTTTCCATTAACAATTACTATATTTTATAGACTATAAGGGCTTATGCATATTAGACCCGCAACCCAATTCGCAAGTTCCGCATCTAATTAAAAAATAAGCGGATGGTGTTGCGGATGTGTTTCCGCGTGTAATGTGCACACATTTTCATATTTCTTACTTCAAGATTTTTTTGGGGGGAATTGCGGATGAGTTTTCTAAGGAAATTTGGTATAGGTCAAGATGCCCCCCCCCCCCCCCGCCCCCCCTACATTTCTCGGTTAATTCCATTTTTCTGTTTTTGCCTTTCTTACCAAACATGAAGCTGTATTTTATGAACATTTTCAGCTAATTATCTTTGTTCAATAATGAATTGCAGTCATGATAAAGGCCATTATCTAATAGGACCCCCCCCCCCCCCCCCCTATGTACTGCAGTACACCGCAGCATTTGTCACAGTCGTGGTTCATTGCGTTTTTCCGTCTTATAGGGTGGGTGGGGGGTAGGGTTAGGGTCAGTATTCGAAAATGATAATTAGCTGAAAAGGTTAATAAAATACAGCTTTATGTTTGGTAAGAAAGGCAAAAACGAAAAAAATGGAATTAACCGAGAAATGCAGTGGGGGGAGGGGGGGGGGGGGCACATCTTTACCTTTACCAGAATTTTTTGGTAAATGTGCGCATGCCCTAAGGCTTAAATACTGCTGCCGCTGTGCATATTAATAATATGACTGATGATGTTGTTGTCGTACCCTGGCTAAAAAAACAACCTCCAGGGATCATCCCAACAGCCGAAGCTCTTGAACACTATGGTACAAAATGCACCAGCTAGGGATGGGAGCATTACCGTGTGTGACCGTCTTTGATTACTGGTACCCCACCACGTGGGCAGCCACGCTCCCCCTTCTGAGGGTAATATAGTTAGAAACTGTCTCAACAAAATCAGATTTCTGAGTACAATTTCGGCATGGGCCTTATGACGTGATGCGCCTTATAGCTTGTAAAGCATCAGAATAGTCTGAAGTCCAATCCTCTGAAAACCGTGGCAAAAGGGACATGAAGGCCCTCGACTGAAGAGGGAAAACATTGAAATCAGTTTGGAGCACCACCAAAAAGACTTAATATAGTGATAAATCACTTTAAAATGCTATTTAACACAAAGGATAACACTCAACAAAAAGACAAAACCTCTGACAAGAGAAGCCAATCCTCTGTCAGAAATTCTTAATCCTCTGATCCTCTGACAATTCTGATGCCTGACGGTAGGTGGGTTTGACACACAGGGCAAACTTTCCATACTGTTCCTGGTTGGAAGCCTTTTCTAAATTTTAAAAACAAATGAAAACAATTGAAAAAAACTGTTGCCATTTGAAGCATTGCGCAAAGTGTCAAAGTAAGTAGTGCCAGGTCGAGTTAACATAGCAGAATACAGATACATACATGTGTGTGTGTGTGTGTGTGTGTGTCTGTATGTGTGTTTGTGTGTCTGTGTGCGTGTGTGAGTGTGTGTGTTATGTATGTGTGTTTGTGTATTTGTATGTGTGTGTGCGTGTATGTGTTTGAGTGCCTATGTCAATGTGTATTTTTATGCACATGCACATGTGAGTGTGCATCTGTTATTCTGTGTGCATGCATGTATGTATATGCATGGGCATGTGTGCGAGTGTGTGTGTATGCATGTGTGTGTGTGTTTGTGTGCACGCACACGCATGCATGCATGAACAATTTTTTTCAATTACTGTTATTAGTTTTTAAATACATCTAGAGAAAAAAAAGCTATGAAACTGCCTCCCTTGAACAAAAATGTTATCACTTTTCAAATCCAGTAGATTTGAGAACAAAAATTATATTCAACTCCTTAATATCTTTTTGTAACAACAAACACATTGCCCTATATAGTATAACAAAACTTTTTTTATAAAACCACTTTGAAACAGAAGAAAAAGCATAACATTAAAACATAAAGAAAAGCAGTGGTTTAAAAATTATAGGCGAGTATGATAATAAACTTGCTTATTTTATCTCTAACAGTACACCACCGCAGCAATTTAGAAGAGCCAATTTCATTTACAATGCACTTTCTCCAGTAAATAATGATTCAAACTAATATACACATTTGACTTACAGCTCTTTGACTTTATTCCTTTTCTCTGGGAAAACCTTTGGCATGATGAAGAAATTTTACTCAGATTTTACTTTTCACTCAGCCTGAAAGTTTACAAACAGGGGCGGATCTGAGGGGGGTTTCCAGGGTTTCCGGAAACCCCCTTAGCCCCAAGCATGTACCTTATACAAGTGTCCAAAGTAAGAAAATGGCTCAATTGTTGCTTTAATAATCACTAAATCGCAACATTTTCCGGGGAATTCTTCCACAAGACCACTACACATTAACCCAGGACATATGCAGCTCCCTGGAATTCCCGCGGAACCCCCCCCCCCTTACAAATCATTCGGTCCGCCCCTGAAAAACCTTTGGCCTTTTTTCTCTTGGGATTGCTATTTTGATACTTCCGTGTATGTGGTGATAATTATAAGGGTACGTACGCATACATGCGGCGATTCCGTGCGGAAACCCGTGCGCAATCCGTAAATAAGTGAAAGAAAGAAGGGAAAAGATTTGCGCGCGTGTCCGTATTTCCCCTAATCCGTACATGTTCACGCTTCTTTCTTTTACTTATTTACGGATTGCGCATGGGATTTCTGCATCTGCATGAACAGTGTATGAGGCCTTAGTGGAGGGGGGGGGGGGGAGAAAAACATTAGCCTAGATTGGCTAGACGATATGTTATGTTTAGATTGGCTAGACGATATTTTCTGTTAACTATAAACTAGCCCCAAAAACAGCCTAGTTCTACATTTTGATGATAACTACAAACGAAAAACAAACAAACGGCTATGTTCAGTTCCTACATCCTAACCACCTAACCTAAAGAAAGAAAAAGTTTCAATCTAGAAAACACACAGCCAGATACAGTATCAGTCAAAGCAGCTCTGTTTCTTATTGTCGTCACTTTGGTTTTCTTAAAAAAATCATCTCATATTTATTGACGCGATGCCTATGTCAAAAACAAAAGAGTGAAGATCAAACAAAAACTACTGAGAGCTTGAAAAAAAGTTTCTCACATTCAAACCGTTTTTAGCATTAGTTTGATTCACAAGTTTACCGTCATATCAACATTTTCTTGCTTTCATTTCATTATTGTTTTACTTTCATAGAGCATACTAATCAATCAATCAATTAATTAACATATAGGCCCAAATTTGCATAACCTTGATGGTAGGGTGGGAACCACAGCATAAAACATTTTGAGATACATGCGCATGTTCAAACATCCTGCGTCTAAATTTGGATCAATTAATCCCGATTGTACTGATACGGTAACTCCATGGATTATTTCTTTGGCGAGATCACAACCATCCCATAATGTTTTTTACCGTCTGTTGACAAATGAATTTTGGTAGGCAACAAACAAAATGAACAAAAATGTACTTCATGTGGTAAAGGTAAAGATAACACTCACGCACGCATGCACGCACACACACACACTCACTTCGCTTCTACGAGCAAGCCAAAAACCAACGATATCATTACTCCAGTAAAAACCAGAGGGTTCTATCAGCACTATTTATTCCTTTAGTGATACTGCTCTTTGGCTTTTAACCTGTCAAATTTCGCAATGCCACACAAATGCGATAAATTGGGTTCCACATCATAACGCATTAATGTATAATTCTTATATGTCTTGGGACAGTTTTCAGCCAACCTCCATATTTGACCAGGGCCTGTATTCACGTTGAGATAGCATGAGACTTAGCATGATGCTAACTTAGAAGCTCTTCCAATGTCCTATAGGATTTAATAGGACTTTTGGAAGAGCTTCTAAGTTAGCATGATGCTAAGTCTCATGCTATTTCAACGTGAATACAGGCCCAGATGAATAAAGTGCTTTATCACAGGGCTGTCTTTAACCTCTTCAGTGCCGACAATGTCTCTATATATATATCAGGCATGGGAATTGGAAAAGTAAAAATAAGCTGAAAAGCGGGGGATCTAAGGGCCATAGAAAGCCCCTAATAGGGATCCAGGGGGTAATGCTGAAGCATTTTTTGGTAATTGAAGCTCTAAAACAGCATCAGAATGGTTAAATTCAGTTGATGTTTTTTCGGCGGACAGACCTTTTTTATCAACGGAAAAGCAATGTTATTTTGGCGGAAAGTTGCTGTTTGGCGGACAATTCCCATCCCTGATATATGTCCTCTATAATGTTTCAGCACTTGCGCTCATTCACACTTTTTGCTGCGTTAAAAAAAAACGCCCGGCAAACGGGCAACACAGAAATAATAGGCGGCACTGAAGGGGTTAAATGAAACATTATAACAATGCAAGATCACTCACGTCCAAGTTGTACATAAATGCAGCAGGGTTGTACCAAACATGTTCAAAAAGGGGGGATGTGCGTGTGCATTACGCCCAATCTGTGAAATTCCCTTTTTCATGAAATGGGCAAAATGGTTTGCCCAATTCATGATATGGACAATGCACATGAACATTTTTCAGTTTTCCTGTTCACACAGGTATTGATTAAAGATGATTCAACAATGGCAGAATGTTCTACATCGCGCTTTCATCCCCATCTTGCCCCCAAACCCTCACTGAATGCTACTCTGGGCATTGCCTGAACCACGTGTTTCATTAAACATTTTGCTAAATTAACCCTTTCACCACCAAAGTCGCATTTTAGCACCACAGTGATTTAACACCTATGTCACTAAAAAGGAATCAAATTGGGGTCCATTATTCAAAGACCCTATTGTCTTAGTTTTGAGAAGTAAGGATGAACCTTATTTTACATATGTCACAGACGAACCCCCAATACTGCAGATGGATTTTGTTCTCTATCCAGGTAAATTTAATGGAAATGTTTGGCTGAAATATGGCTGGCGGTGAAAGGGTTAAGTCTGAACAAAAGAATTTCAAACTCATCTACAACTTACTGTAACAAGTGTAATTTCTCATTTGTTTGAAATAATTCTAGATTAAGTGTGTATGAACGAAAAATATTTTTTTATTCACAACAGTTGCCCAAATGGCAAGTTTTAGCAATGTAATATACAGTTGTTGTTCTTGACGTAAGTACCCTGGCTAAAAGACTCCAGGGATCATCCATACAGTCGAAGCGCTTGAACACGGTGGGAACAAATGCATCAGCTAGGGATTAGAACATTAGGCAAACAATTTCCCCCATTCAGGCACGGTACTAGGGGGGAAGCATTTTTCTCTTAACCTTCACCATGCTTCCTGGGTATTCTAGTACCCAGAGACACATAAAAACTGTTATATCTCAAAAAGTATTTAAGCAATCATCATGAAATTTCATGAGTTTATCAAAAACGTTAATGGCTTTATGTGTCTTAAATTTCATTAATGTGTATAAAATACAAATGACGTAATATAATGCGTCATTTGAACATGCTTGTCACTGATTGCGCGGGTATCCTACAACCCATACTTTAAAGAGCAGAAATATGCCACTGCAGCGCATTGAGTATGGGTAGTGGGACACCCGCGACATCTGGATAAGGATAAACACATGGTGACTCTTTGACGAGTATGGGTACTGGAGAACCCGCATCATCTGGAATAGGGATAAACACTGTTAAAATGCATGTCCCTTTCCTTTTTAATGAGTATGGGTAGTGGAAAACCCGCCCCATCCTGCTGTGTAGTTGAACAGGGGATCCGGTGAAGGTTAAACTATTGTTGGGGACAAGGGGTAAAAAGCCCCTTGATGGAGATCAGGGGGGGTGGGGGGGGGGGGGGGGGGGGGGGGGGGGGGGGGGGGGGCAATTCCTCCTGAAGATGAATACATAAAACTGTTATAATTAGGGAAAAGAGCATCTCCCCAAGCTTAAAACCCCCTCTTTGCTTTTCTTCGTTCATTTTTTCTCTGAATTGTCACTCTGAAAATTACCATGCCTGCCATTTCACAAAATGGGCAATTTCACAGATTGGGTGTAACATTCGTACTATCAGGAATGCAGAAACCAGATCAACAGTGGTATTTCACACACGACTCAGGGCATCAGGAAGAGACATCTACAGGGCTAAGACAGAATGATAGTCAAGTTCATAAGTTCTAGCATGTATTACAAGCAAGCAATGACCAAAAGGAAAAACAAGTCACAGTCTTTCTATTTTTTAACTTATACCAAAGACTGTATAGGGGAAGATAAGCATCCGGTCTCTTTTCCCTATATGAGTAGTGAGGACAGAAACACTGGTTATGTCCCTTTTAAACAGGACACATTTTACACGTCGACAGGCCAGTTGAATTCTCCGTTCAAATTCCAGTCTGAGTTTTTGGATAGCCTGCACTGTGAATAGTGTACTGTCCCCACTAACGATAACTCTATCAGCCCGGTTCGCCGAGCTCTTAAGTAGTCCATCTTACCCTTTTAGAATATCTTAGCTTATACTTTCCATTACTTTCGCTCATATTGACTCAATGCATAAAGAAAAAGATAGCCAAAGGTTAAAGCAGAATGGCAGCCAAATAAACATTTCTACCATATATTACAATCATTCAATGACAAAAAGAAAAACAATTATGCACAATGAAAAAAAATCACACTTGATTTCCACTTTTAAACTATTTTTAATCAACGACGGTTTCAAACTTGCAGCACTATCCCTTTTACAAATTGATATCAAACAAATACATTTTCAATCTTGAAAATATCAGCAGAGAAAGATCAGAACTTTTAGATAGCCAGTAAATAACATCTTTAAAAAAAATTGTAAACACATTTCATTTTAGCCAAGCATTTGAGTCCCTTCTTCTAGAAGCGAAAGTCAAAAATCAATAAATGCAATCACTAGTTTACAGTATATTATAACCTGCCCTATATTAGGATTTTCTGTATGAAAAAATATATATAATAACCTCTTCAGTGCCAACTATGTATATATGCTTCAGTAGTTGCCACCAACATACACGCACAGGTGCTCATGGGAAATTTCAAAAATCCTGCAAGGGGGAGGCCCCAGCGGAGAGCAGGGGCAGCAGCACACACACACACACACACACACATTTACTGCTCTTTTTTCACCCCTCTAGACTAGTAAAAGTGCTACATTCCTTTGAATATAGCAAATGTTTTTGTAGGCCCTTTTCATTGTACAAATGTGTGTGTGTGTGTGTGTGTGTGTGAAAATCGTTGCTTCTCAAATTCTCATAATCCGGCGACGCCAGCTCTAGGGAATTTAACAATCCTGCCATTGGACATCCTGCAAGGAGGAGCATCCATGTATATGTCGCCGTTAAGTAGCGATTTTGCCGCGTTAAAAAATCGCGTGACAAACCGGCGGTGCATGCACAACTAAAAGGCAGCACTGAAGAGGTTAAGGAACAAAATGATGTATACATTGCAACAGAGAAAGATTGTAAGTATTTAATAGTCAAAATGAAATCTGAAACAAATTCCAAACAAAACCTCTTCCTGCTTCACAAAGACACACCGACTGTCCAAACTTGAATCAATCGCCTAAGCGGAATATGTTCATCCCAAAGAACCAATAAACTCAAAACCTACCCAACACACAGCAGACGTAACATTTTGAAATGTGTTCATCTTCCAAATCCAATATTAATGCAGTATCGCTATTGTCCCAATACAAAAATATCCATAATAGGAAGAACGATTCAGTTTTTGTTCGAAAAAAACCCAAAAAATAATAAATGAGTCAATACAAAAAAAAGAAGATTAACATCCTATGTAAAAACAAATGGCAGCTGTTTAACCCCTTCGCTGCCGCCTACTACTTGCGCATGCGCCGCTGGTTTGTCGCTAGGTTTTTGAACACGTCAATATCGCTACTCAGCGGCGACGTATATATATGTCAGTGACAATTACTGAAGCGCTATAGAGGACGTACATGTACGTCGTCGGCAGCGAAGGGGTTAAGAATGTAAAAAATTAACTGGTCAGGTTTTATATTGCTTACAAGATGCGCAGGTCTTTCGTCAGTATAAATCGTAAATTGACAAGCAGTTCAGGATTTGTAATGCCCTATACAAGTGAGACTCACACTACTATATTAATATAGACGGTTTGTGAGCCATCTGTACCCTGTGACGGATTCAACAACAAAAATCCTTTTTTTGGCAGGAAGGGAAAGGGAAGCCCTTTTAACACATTGATGGTGGGCCGCGTCTGGAGTCGCGGCCCTTGAACATCACCCACTGCCGGGCCGCATTTAAAGTCGCCCAACGGTATAAGGTAGAAAACTCATGCAACACTCTTGACCACAGTTTTCCTTACTTTCGCGAGTAGTTTCCCTTTAAGCACACTTCCGTTATCTTCCATCATTTCTTTGTGTTCAATCGCAGATTTGACGCCAATTACAAACGAAAATGCCAAACCATCGTGGTCTAACGAGAGAGGAGATTCTCCACATTCTGGATTTGGATGAACCTGATGATAACAATCCAAAATACTCGTTTTCTGACTCAGAAAGTGATGAAAGTAGCGAGGAGGAGCATGAAAACGAAGCTAGTGTGTCTAGTAGTACTAGTACAAGTCAAGAGACTGAGAGTGTTGGTCGTGGTAGGGGTGGCGGCAGGGGGTGTCGTTTTCACCCGTTTTTCCCCATTTTTCAAGTCGGCATGTAAAAAGCGTTATTCCTATCAACTTAAAAAATACCCAGACGAATTCAGCAGCCTTTTTTCAGTAAGTATACAAAATTTGGTTGTAAAAGGACATCATTCAGCTTCGTAAGACGCGTTTGTTTACAACCACCCAATTTCTATAAAGAGGGTCGCGGCAGGGCTGGGCCTGCATGGAGAATAGGCCGAGGCAGCGTCAGTCACAATAGTGTTAAGCATGAGCACAAAATGAGCGACTTAGCTGGCTCTTTTGCCCGCCAGGTGGCACAACGCTCGAGTGGGGCTAATCCTCTCTATATTCTTAGTTGGGGATAAAGAGAGAGAGATAGAGATAGGGAGGAGTCCAACCCTCTCTCTCTCTCTCTCTCTCTCTCTCTCTCACTACGCCCAACTAAGAATATAGCGTGACAAGCCCCTAGTGGTTTGACTGCCCCCTGGCGGTCAAATAATCGCCATAAGTCGACCATTGCAGTTGATGGTTATTTTGATCATACTAATTACGAACAACACGTTCAGCATACAGTTTTAAATTAATTGAAAAGTCAAACTCTTCGAAACAGATAACATTTGTTTTCAAAAAACGGTAAAGGTAAAGATGTGCCACCCCCCCCTGCATTTCTCGCTTAATTGCAATTTTCCGTTTTTGCCTTTCTTACCAAACATAAAGCTGTATTTTATTAACCTTTTTAGCTAATAACCTTTTTGGAATACTAACCCTAGCCCTAACCCTCCCCCCCCCCCCCCTATAAGACGGGAAAACGCCATGAACCATGACTGTGACAAATGGCGCCGTGCACTGCAATACATGGGGGGGGGGGGGGGGGGGGGGGGGGTCCTATTAGATAATGGCCTAGGGTTAGGGATAGGGTTAGTATTCCAAAAAGGTTATTAGCTAAAAAGGCTCATAAAATACAGCTTTGTTTGGTAAGAAAGGCAAAAACGGGAAAATGGAATTAACCGAGAAATGCAGGGGGGGTGGCACATCTTGACCTTTACCCAAAAAACATTTACAGATAAAGCACTCAGATGATTTACACTCATCTATGTGCACAATCAGCAATTTCATCTCTCTTTTTTTCTTGCAATTTCAAGCGTTGTGTTATGGCTTTGTGCAGTTTTTCTTGCCCCCCCAAAAAAAACACACAAAAATAGAGGAGTAATCATATCACTGGTATCATTAGCAGGGAACAGTATATAACAAATTTGTAAATGTCACCATTTTACATAACCAATATAAGCTGCAATGTTTTTAAATTTAAAATACGTAACACGTTTTTGTCAACAAGAATTCGATCACAATATAATAATTCAGTGTATGACTTAGATAAGCTTCAAAACAGTGTTTGGCTTTGAGCATTCCGCTCTTTTCATTCCACCAACACAAATGCACCGGATTCTTCCAATCCTCAATAACATTCAAATAATGGACTTAAGACATCATTGCAACATCATAATATAGTAAGTACACTGATAAACGAGTGCTCTTATCATTCATGTGTTCTATTGTTTTATGCTTTCATTACACACAGTTTCCAACATTACAGATGCATATAATTTATGCTACAGAATGTGAAAAACTTCTAGCGAAGAAAAAGAAGAGCTTTTGCCTCCACAAATCAGTGATTACACAAAAACCAAAAAAACAAAGCAAGGCAGCAACAGCCTACACGCTTATTCAAATTTCTTTAGATCTGTAACAAAATGGAGACCAGGAATAACAATGCTGATTAAATGTAAATTTCCGACTTCCAGTGCTGAATATTTGAACCAAAGAATCTTCAAAATCCCAGTTTATATTGACTTCATGATAATGCTGATTGATATGAGACATGTTCAAGCTATTAAAAAGAATCGAAAGTTCGAAGCTAAATGTATCCACACACTTCAGTCCACTTTTTTGTTTATTATTGTTAAGTGCGTTTTTCCCAGAGAAAGGAAGAAAAAACAAAAACACCGGCAAATTAATCAACCGAGAAAACAGTATCACCAGGGTTCAAATAATCATCACAAAAAGGGATGGGTGATTTGAGGGAGGGATGGAAGTGGGGGGGGTGTAGGGTGTGTGTGTAAGGATCAGTCTGGATCTATCATGTCACAATCCTGAACAGGCAACAAACACACAAGATTATACAACAGCACACCAGGAAATGAGTGCAGTTTGTGTGTGTGTGTGTGTGTGTGTGTGTGTGTGTGTGTGTGTGTGTGTGCGTGTGTGCGCGTGTGTGTGTGTGCGTGTGCGTGTGCATGTGTGTGGGGGGGTGTGCATGTGTGTGCATGCGTGCGTTATTGCATGCATGCGCATGCACACATGTTTATGTGTGCGTGTTTGTTCAATTTAACATCTTCCCCCTAAAACTAAAAAGTGATTTTCACAATGTAAATGCATATAGATGAGTATATGTGTAGGGGTCATGTGCTTTTACTTATATATGCCATGCGTGTGCAGGAGTGTGGCATGCACAGTATGTGTGTGTGTGTGTGTACATGTGTGTGTGTGTGTGTGTGTGTGTGTGTGTGTGTGTGTGTGTGTGTGTGTGTGTGTGTGTGTGTGTGTGTGTGTGTGTGTGTGTGTGTGTGTGTGTGTGTGTGTGTGTGTGTGTGTGTGTGTGTGTGTGTGTGTGTGTGTGTGTGTGTGAGTGTGTGTGTGTGTGTGTGTGTGTGTGTGTGTGTGTGTGTGTGTGTGTGTGTGTGTGTGTGTGTGTGTGCAGTCAAGAGTAGGGAAGAAAAGTGTAAGACAAAAACTGTTTACCTTCATTCTGGGCAAGTCTACATTGGTTGTGCTTCTATAGATGCGTTGTTGATTCATAAATTTGTAGGCCTTGGTTTCTTTTTTTGTTTCTTTCACTCTTTTCTTTAACCCTTTCTCCGCCAATGTTACATTTTTGCACCACAATGATTTAACACCCATGTCACTAAAAGGCATCCAATCCAGACCTGCTATCCAAAGACCCTATTTACTTAATTTTGAGATGCAAGGATCAGGGCCTAATTTTATACAATTATGTCACCGAGGAATTCACACTATTGCAGAAAAAAAATTCTCTACCCAGTTAAGTTTAATAGTATTTTTGTGGATGAAAAATGGGTGGCGGCGAAAGGGTTAATAAACTATATAGACAAAAAACAAAAAAACCTATATAGACACAAGACTCAATCATCCGGCGATGCGCAACATCCTCTCGAAGCTGTCCAGGGTGGAGTAGTCGATGACCTTGTCCTTGACCTGAACCTGCATGGCGCGGTGCCCGTGACTGCAGGCCGTGCTGACATTGCTCATGTCATCATCCAGCAGCAGGATGTCGCGCTTGTCGATCGTCACCTGTTGTCGTCATAAACGTCAACAGTCAATATAGCGAAGCTTTCTTTTTTTTCAGAGAGAACACTGAATAAATAAGGTAAACAATTCTCAGGAAAATTTTAAAATAAAGTAGTGGGTTGGGGGAAATCCAAAACACTAAACAACAACAAAAATAATAAACAAAACCGACGTTTCTGAGCATAACTCCTTCGTCTGGGTACATGCACACACACAAAGGAATGAAGGTAAACAATTGTCGCTTTATTGCATCGACTGATTGAGACATGCTTAAAAAAAAAATGAAATAAAAATCACAACAGCATAGACAGAAAAATACATTTTTTTCAGACTTTTCAGATTTTTTAAGGCATACCTGGTTATAAGGCACATCCCTCATATTTTACACAAAATTCAGATTTTGTTATATTTTTTTACTATTTTAGTAGTCATATTATAAGGCGCATGGGTAAAAAGTATCGCCTTATAACTTTAATATAAGTCATAGTCCAAAAACTATGGTAAACATATAAACAAGCAATTCTAAAAAGTCATTATCAAGGCTGATCACAACAGGTTGTAGTGGAGAATACCTTGTCGAAGTTACTCCCCACCTGAGTAAGTCACAAAAGCTTCAGGACAGTCATTGAGTCCCTCAGCGCAAAACGTTTCCAATGCTACGTACATGTACATCACAGAAAATCAGTACTAACTACCCAGGGTTTCTGATTTTCCTTTAGAACTCTTAAGGGGTACACTCACCCCCTGTTTACAGTTTTAAGGGATATCTTCACCCCCAGTTTAAAATTCTAAAGGGTCAAGAGGAAAACTTAGGAGACATTCCACTCCACGTCCTGCATGCGGCACTTAGACACACGCATGCACACACACACATCTGTGCTTGTTTCTGATTTTGTGTGGAATAGCCTGTTTCTTCTTCTATGCTTTCAACTTTTCTTTTAGTTTTACACTTGCCAGACTGGAGAATTTTAGATCCACGTTAGCGACTCCAGCTTGTGGCAGCAGCCCAGATTGGCCAAGATGATTGAAGTTAAGAGCAACGCTGTTAGCTTACTGAAAATTAACTACTCTGTTAATGGATGAATCATCATTTGAATGCATCACCTCGCCCCCAACGTGAGATTTTAAAGGGTAGATATCTCACGCATGGTTTTGAGATTCTAGGGGGTTTGTTGTTTGTTGTTGTACCCTGGCTTAAAGACTCCAGGGATCATCCCAACAGCCGAAGCACTTGGGAACACCAAGGTACACATGCACCAGCTAGGGATGAGAACATTAAGTGTGTGATCGTTTTTGATAACCCCGCCACGTGGACAGCCACACTCCGTCTTCGGAGGATATTCTAGGGGGTGATTTGAGAGCCCTAGCGCGTAAATATGCACAATCTCTACATCTTCAGAGACCCTGCTACCCCACCTCCTTAAAAATAAAATAATTCATGATTAAAAAAACAAGAGCTACCTTGTGATCTTTGAAGATGTCAGCAACTACATTCTGCAAGTGCCATTCCTTCCCCTTGCATTCCCCCTGTGGATTTTCTCGCCGAGATACATGCGCCGATGCTGCCTGCAGGTATATGTTATCTGATATTCTGAAAAGCAAATCAAACACTTTTTTAAAAACACAAACAAACAACAAATGTGGCAATATCCACATACTGAGAAGAATTTTATTTATAACACTTTCAATTCATTGCCAGCCATTTTTTTTGCCAAAAATGTCCATTAAATTTACCTGTTTAGAGAACAGATTTTGTCTGCAATATTGAGAATTCTTATGCGACACATATAAAATATGACCCATCCTTATCTCCCAAAAGTAAGAACATGAAGTCAATGGGTAACAAGACTCTTGTTTGATGCCTTTTAGTGACATGTATGGAATGATGGATGTTAAATCTTTTTGGTGCCAAAAGGCGACTTTGGAAAAGGTTAACCCCTTCACTGCCACGGCCATTTTGAATTCATGGAGGGGGTACTTATAAAATAAATAAAAATCTAGCAGTTGAATAATTTAAATTTGCCTAATCTATGCTACTTTTAAAGATGAATGAACACCCAAACCATTCAAAAGTGAATTCAATGGTACATCCCTGTATGGAGGCTTTCAGTTTCAGTGGGACAATCCTACAAGAAATAATGACAGAATATCCGTCATGGGGCAGTGAAGGGGTTAATATGAATGGAGGGTTCTATGTTCTGTTGACCTTCGTTCCAAGTCAATGAGTGTTGATGAATTATAATCTCATCTTATTAACTTGCCATATATGTGTAACTTAGTCTTACAGCTACAGGGATAAATCATAAATGTGGAGCTATTGCACATGTATAGATCTACCTTAATTTTCTTCCCTTTAATACCTTTGACTTTCTTTCTTTCTTTCTTCCAGTTCCAGTTGAGTGCCCAAGGTTATAAATCAACACTCTGATTCATTGGCACTATTAGTATTACTGGTCAGATACAGGATTTGAATTCCTCCACCAAGATGCATTGGTCTTTCCCAGATACTACAAAATAAAGGCTATGGTCCACTTTAAAAAAATTAAGGTTTTCTTCTATGTTTATTTTCCTTTCCATTAGGCTACTTCTATCTCCTCAGCTTTCTAATTCCTTGTCTTCTTGCTACCCCCCAAAGTGCAGCAGAATCTTCAACCTGATGAAGTTGGCTGCCTGAGGCGAAGAAGAAGAGAGTTCCACTCACTCACAGCCTTGGGAAAGAATGAGTACTTCCTGTAATTTGTTTTAGTGACTTGACACCAATTTCACACACACACGGGCACACACATGCGACATATATGCACACACATATATGCAAGTACACACACACACACACAATCACACGCAAACACACACACACACACTTCTTCCTGTTGTGAATATCTGTCCCATCTCACATCCAGAAGACCACACATGGGCACACGCACACACACACACACTTCTTCCTGTTGTGAATATCTGTCCCATCTCACATCCAGAAGACCACACATGGGCACACACACACACACACACCACACACACACACACACACACACTCCATTCCATATAGAATACGTGACACACTTTTTGGGATAAATTAGTCGCAGCAGATCACGAATGAGCCAAGATCTGGGATGAAAGGTAACAATGCACACGAAGACCCCTTTCTCCTGCGCGTGCTTCAAAAGATCTTTCATACATGGCCGCACGTGCTGAACCAAGGCGTCCAAGGTCTCTTCCCAGGTGCCGTGGGTGTGAATATCGATGAACGTCAGATCAAAATCCAGAGCGAGGAGCTTGATCCCTTTGGATTTTATCGTCTGCACCAGTTTTTCAACCTTGCTCTTGTTACCACTGTCTTGACGATGTCTGTGAGGTAAACAGCTAGCCATGGCGCGCCCTCCTTGAATGCACCCTGCATTCTGAATCCACGCACATCAAGAGTTGCAACCCACTGGGTTCAGAAGTTTTAAAAAAAAGAAATCAAAGAACACAGTTCACGGTTACGAGGTCAACACACGAGAAAACCGGAAATGTTCTGATTTGATTCTCTTCGGGTTGTCGCCCTTGTAAGATAATATTTACTTCCGTTGAGTTCAGTGTCCAAGTCTAAACTTTCATGGTCACATTCGTCGGACCTGATAAATCGCCAATACTTTTCATTTATTTACACGGTTTAAATCCCGGTTTAGCTCCATAAACAATACTGTTTTCTGTAATGACGGGTGAATGTATTCCGCATGGATAAGGGAAAAGGCGCGGTCGTGGGTGTGCTTCTGACCTTGACCTGTATAAACTAAAAATAGAACTTAGTAATCTCGTCCATGGGTATCTATGTCCCGTCCGAGGAATCATATGGATTGCCTTAATTTCGACTACATTCTAACTGATCAGCCGTGACCACCACCTCTTCAAGGATTTTAGTAACGCGCTGGCCTGTAGACAAGACTAAAGACTTCTTTATCTTAATCTCTATTCCCTTAAAGGTAGAAGAGTCAGGGGAGACCTGATTCAAGCATATAAAATATTTAATGGTCATGTTGATTTGTCATGGGATGATTTCTTTAAATCTGTACAATATGATATAACAAGGAATTCATATGGTAAGGTTTTCATTAAGCGATATAACACTAACATTAAAAAATATTGTTTTACTAACAGAATTGCTAACCTATGGAATGATTTACCATTGGACCTAAAATGTGCACCCAATACTAATACATTCAAAAATCGTCTAGATAATCATCCAAAATTTATAAATATATTTAGAAGCATTGATTAAAATTGTATGATAGGAAAATTCAACCGATTACACCTTGATCAAAGATACAAAATAAAAATTGATGATTCGATGGGACTGCCAAAAAGCTTGACGGCTTATTTAGTCCCTACCCCTACTACTACTACTAAAGTATTTTTTGCAAGACCTTTGCGGACAGCAGGCTTGAGAATAGTTGAACATAGCATTGGCAAAAAAGTAGCATCGTGTAGCCTAAATACTTGGCTCGCTACTTAGCATTTGCGACATTGAGCGAATTTTTTTAGATTTCACTTTTTTTCCGTAATGTCATGAAATATGAACGATTTGATGAATGAAAAATGGTGTTTTACGTCCTCTCGGTCTGGAACAGACACAGTGTTTAGCATTCGTCTCATGGGCAAATTTGACTGAAATTTGCTTTATTTCATGAGATAATTGGCATGGGCTTCTTACCCGCCCATGGGCTTTTTACCCCGTCTTCACATAATATGTGGTGTCAGTTTTCAGTCAACACCTCGTATACCCAAAAATGGTGTCCGTTATCACTTACGTCAGTTCGTTACCCAAGTGTCAAGTCATATAGATGCAATCCCGGCGAGTTTGATTTTTAGCCCATCGTGGGAATGAAAAATTGCCAGCCGGACTGCTGTCCACGTCCTGATGACGTCGATGAGCATGTCAACTCATCTAAATGGAATGCCATGCTAATGCATTTCCAGGGATTTAAAAAACAAAATTATTGCTAGGAGGCTATTCGATCATTACACGCGCATAGTACGCTTTGATTCTTGCTTTGTTTATTTGTGTTTTTCTTGTTTGTTTGGTGTTGTTTCTTTCTCCATTGAAATGGGGGTGCATCTTATATAATGGCTTTGCCATCTCCCCCCCCCCCCCCCCCCCCCCCCCCCCTTGGTTTATCAGCTGTTGCCTTCACGAAAATGGAACAGATTTTTTAAAAATCTAATGAAGAGAGAGAGGGGGAGGGACAGAGAGAGAGAGAGAGACATAGAGAGAGAGAGACAGAAAGAGAGGTAGAATGTATGTGTCGGGGGTGGTATAATTAGGGGGTACGTAATATATTGCCATGTGTATGAACTGCATGTTTAATTTGTGCAAGCGCAGTCATGAATGTGTGGGTGTTACGCGGTCAGTGTTTGTGCGAGCGTGTGAGACAGGGGATGGGGAGACAGACAGAGAGAGAGAGAGAGAGAGAGCATGCCGCGGATATGCCTATTATAAATACACACAGACACGAGACTTTGAGAGGGAGGGGGGGGGGGGGGGGGGGGGGATGTGAGCACTTGAAATCCCAACATAGGCTATGGTCTATATGATTCAGGACACATGCATGCATCTCTCCACGTTGAGCTTGGGGGTAAAAAAGAGCATGATTCTCTGGGACCTGGGGTGGGTGGGTGTGAGAGGGGGGGGGGGTACAACAAGGGAGGGGGTCTGGGGGCCGGCGTAGGCAGTGGGCTCCAGGGGCAACGCTCCTCAAGTTGGGGGGGGGGGGGGGGGGGCGGTGAGGGGGCAACGCCCCCATGAAGCTTTCTTTTATGTAACAAAATCAAGTGCCCAAACTCCCTTTAAATGGTACCCTATAACAACAAAACAGTAAGTATGACTGTCTTTCTTTTTCTCTCTTTCTATTCTTTTTGTTTGTTTGGGGTGTGTGTGTGTAGGGGGGGGGGGGGGGTACAGAACCCACAGGTACCCCCCCCCCCCCCCCCTGGATCCGACCCTGAGTCTTTTGAAAACACCAATGCCAGAATTTTTGGTAGTAAAACCAATCCAGATCCAGTCCCAGACTATTACGCCTACTTTTACAGTCCACCCAGCCTCCCTTTTTTTTTTTGCCACTTGCAGACAGATCAGCGCCCATCCGAGTCAGTATCGTCAAAGACTGTATAGGGGAAGATAATCATCCGGTCTCTTTTCCCTATATGAGTAGTGAGGACAGAAACACTGGTTATGTCCCTTTTAAACGTGACACATTTTACACGTCGATACGCCAGTTGAATTCTCCGTTCAAGTTCTAGTCTGAGTTTTTGGATAGCCGCCACTGTGAATGGTGTAACTACCCCACTAACGATAACTCTATCAGCCCGGTTCGCAGAGCTCTTAAGTAGTCCATCTTACCCTTTTAGAATGTCTTTGGTATCGTCTATCCGGCTCTTTCTTTTCTTTTCCCTATAGCAACCGCAGTCACTGCTGACTATTATGTCGCTGTATTTGGGAGGATCTACGGGAATGCGCAAGACAACTATCAAGAAGAAGGAAGTGGACAGGAGAAAAAGAAGAAATATAGAAAGCTTGGCCCAGCCAGCCAGGTCCCGTTAATCGGTCCCTAACATGATGCCGCGCCAAGCGAGAGAATGACCCAGCCAGCCAGGTCCCGCTAATCGGGCCCCAACGTGATGCCGCGTCATTGGGAAGAATAAAATAAAGGAAAATGAACTAAAAATAAATTAAAATGAACTAAAGAAAATAAAGAAAAAGAGAGAAGGGAGTGTAGTTACTGTGATTCGGAGACCCAGGACACAAAAGTGCCCAAGGTCCTCGCCTCAACAGCCTGTTCTGGGAGGTTGTTCCATGCCTTGATGGTACGTGGCAGGAAGCTTGCTTGCTTGCATTGGGTACGGCAGTAGGTCTGGGCCAGCTGCTTGGGGTGTGCTCGACGTTGGCGCTGTGGTGCTGGGACCAGTTTCTCTCTTACAGTTTTCATAGTGACCAGGGACGGTATTCATGTCGAGATAGCATGAGACTTAGCATGATGCTAACTTAGAAGCTCTTCCAATGTCCTATAGGATTGAATAGGGCTTTTGGAAGAGCTTCTAAGTTAGCATGATGCTAAGTCTCATGCTATCTCAACGTGAATACAGGCCCAGATTGTTTTGTATCTTGTAGAGCATGGCTATAGTCTTGCTGTTTCCCTTCGTTCTTGCAGGGTGGGCCACTTTAGCTGCTCTATCATGGGCTCTTGGGGCAAAGAAAGAGCATTTTGTTGGACCCAAAAACAAAACAAAAACAAGGCGCAAAAAGAATCAAGATACACTAATATACTCCTCTTCAGTTCATGTGAAAAGGTACAGGATTAATTTATTTTTTAAAATATGAAGTTTTACTACCGCCATGTTTGCAAAAACTCAGCTTGTGCCACATTTTTTTTCCGGATACTTTTTAGCATCCTAGCCTACTGCGCATCAGTTGCCATTGACAACAGCATCAACACAGGATTCTTGGCAGTCTTCTTCAGGACTGGCGACATTGTCAGCAGACGACCGGTCATAGCACTTTTTGTCTTTGATTCATAAACCAAGTGCTAAGTCTTCATGTCGACATTGGTCATTCCAGAAACGTGTGCGTACTCGTTTTTGCGTGTTTGCTCTAGATACTAAGATAGTCCAAGGTTAGAGAAGTGGATTGCAACATTCGACCCGCTGCGTCACATCCGTCTAGGTTAAGCCAATCTCTCGACCGGGTTGAGGTGTTATTTTTGCGTGCTTGTTCATAGACGTCTAAAATTAGTAACTTGTTCCAAACGCGAGTCTTTCCTTTTCCTTGCAAGCTTGGGCCTTGGGTAGTGCCGACAAAAGTTACCTGCTAAGAATTCCAACGTAAATTGTGTTTATACGGGTAAGTTTGCATACAATTTGATTTCATTTTAGGGTAGGAAACCACCTGTTGAACGAAGTTGCAATCAAATCTTGTGTGGAGGGTGTTGTCGAGGGCGTGCATGCCGATAAGCAGCAACCCAAGATCCCTCATCTGACAGTTGCAATCTTGTGCTGATGACCCCCATCGAGAACATTTCACCCGTTTGCGTCAGGCCAGGTTAACCTGGTCTTGACTGTTAGATTTAAGGCATTATTACCTCAAGTACAAAGCATTAGTCTAAAAGATCATACCATGCACTGATGCAGGGTAGAACCAGATGAATTTGGCCTGAAAGTGTGTAAAGATCCAGGAAGTGAATTTAGCTTAGCAACACTGATTTCTAATCAGTAAAACAAAATCCTAAAGGTTTTTATTAACAATATAAAAATTTAGGGTGTTGTGTTTTCAAACGCACAATGTAAAAACAAAAAATCAACAGTTCTAGTTCATGTTGAAGTTCTCTTCTTCTTGAGATATGAACTGGCTCAAAATGTGAATGTTGAAAGAAATCCCAACTAAAAAGTAAAGGTGAGTCTTTTTCTTATTGAGGTACTGGTACGACCACATCTTGTAAAGTACTATAGTACTAGTAGTCGCTCCAGGTTAACTGTCTGTCACTCTTGTTTCCTTTTTGTGTATTCAGGGCTGGCCAAACTACTAGCGAGTAACTAAACAAATATTTCTCACCCCAAAACACATTGGCAAACAGATTTTCACTAGCCGAAGAAAACAAACAAACAAACAAACATAAAATCCCTGAGGAAAAAAACAAAGCAAAAAACAAACACACAAACCCCGCCACGTGGGCAGCCACACTCTGACTTCAGAGGATTTTAGACTGATGATGTTATGCTAGGAGCTTGTCATGGCTTATGACAATTCCCGCACATTCATGCAGAACATAGCAACATTTTGACGTAGCCTTGGTGTTCTAGCTTATGTCAACTGGTCTTACACAGCCTTCATGCCAAGGCGATGCCATAATGTAATAAAGAGAAAAAGGGTGCTAGTTGTACTTGTACTTGTTGTAGCTTACCTAGATGGCTAGACCAGTATTTACCTGGCTGCATTCACTGAAGCATGAAAACTGGCAGTCGGCCCAGGTCAGCCGTGCTGTGCTGAGTTGCCAGAATGATTAAAGACCCACCACGTCACGTGTCAAAATCATGTTTTTCACGTGTTTTCCCTCTTATAGCTGGTAAGAAATCTTAGGAAATCTTCCAAACATAAGAGGGAATGTGACACGTGACGTGGGGGGGGGGGGGGGGGGGGGGGGGTCTTTAAGGGCCACTGTACAGGGCTTCTGAAAACGTAGAGATTGTGCGTATTTACGCATTAGAACTCTCAAATCACCCCCTAGAATATCGAACCATGTGTTAGATTTACCCTTTAAAATCTGAAGTAGGGGGCGAGATGACGCATTAAATGGTGTTTTGTACGTTAACACAGTCGTTACTTTTCAGTAAGCTACCGACGTTGCTCTTATTTCAATCGTTTGCTAGGGCTATCTAGGACTGGAGTCGTAAGCCTAGATCTAAAATTCTACAAGATCATGCAGGAAGCCCTAATCGCTAAAAAGGTCACTGCTAATTGGCAGACCCTTCTCTCAGTATCTAATAAAATAGTTTCATACACTTGATATTCCTTTTATCAAGTACACACATATGTGTGTGACCGTGTGTGCATGAGTATGTCTGTGTGTTTTAACTCAAAATATTGGCTATCTCAAAATGAAATTTCAGTTCTTCCAATTTTGACTTTTAAAAGTGATTTTTTAGTAATTTTACTGTAATTGGTTTTAATTTAACCCTTTCACCGCCAATGTCGCATTTTAGCACCGCAGTGGTTTAACACCCATGTCACTAAAAGGCGTCAATTTAGGGACTATCATCCAAAGACCCTATTGTCTTAGTTTGGGGAAATACGGATAGACCTTATTTTATATATTTCACAGAAGAATCACCAATTCTGCAGATGGAATTTGTTCTCTACCCAGGTAATATGTAATGGACATTTTTGGCTGAAATATGGCTGGCGGTGAAAGGGTTAAGACAGCCATGGTTGCAAATGTTTCACCCCCCCCCCTCCCCCCAAGCTAGAACAATGTTGGATATTTGTCATGTTTGTTCCTGGTGTATGGTTTAACCCTTTCGCCGCCAGCCATTTTTTAGCCAACATTTTCCATTAAATTTAAACTTACATTAAAAGATTTTGTCTGAAATATTGGGGATTCTTCTGTGATTATATTTGAAATAAGGCCTATCATTACCTCGCAAAATTAAGAACCCATAATCATTGAATAACAGACCCGTATCTCAAGACTTTTAATGACAAGGGTGTTCAATCACTGTGGTGCAAAAATGCGACATTGGCGGTGAAAGTAGGTTAAGGCTGTATTTCAAGTAGACTAGTTGTGAATGTTTCCTCACGAAACCATGTTCAGTTTAACGTCGCGTATCGGCTTTCGCCATGTACGACGGGCTGAACAAACCAACCAGGGTATAAACAAAAATTTATGTTCCTGAATCACTGTCTTAGCCAAAAGGCCGAGAAGCGATCAGGAAGTTTTTCGACTTCCTGGTTGATGTTGGTAGTATTCATACTGTAAAAACTTAGAGGAAAGCTTCTTTTTTCTTCACTTGTTATTGGTTTCTGTTCGCATTTACAACAGGGGATTCAGTTTTGAACAAGTTTATACATTTTATTCATCCATGTATTTATTTTTACATATCATACATAGAACTGTTTTACATTAAAGTAGTTGCTATATTTTTTTTATTACAAAGATAATTGAACACACAGTCACATGCTTTAAAACAAATTAAAATATCAGGAGTTTGTTAAAATTATTTTTGTGTTGCTATGTTACTAGTTGGATTTCTAAAGCGCAAGCGTCTCAGTCTGGGGGGCAAAAGTACCGCCTTATATATAATAGTTTGTAAAAGGCTGTTCTTACTATCCTTCGTTTCAGATACAAATTGAGAGTTCCGTATTCCATTCAACAAATTTTGAGCTCTGATCTGAACTGACAGCAGTCACCATGAGCCGAAGCCAAGGGACGGAGTCGATCTACCGGATCGCTCCTTACTACTACATCCATGTCCTGGACCAGAACAGCAATGTCACCAAGCTTGAGATTGGCCCACAGACCTACATCAGGCAGGACAATGAGAGGTCAGCGCTTCTTCCTCCCCCGTCTACTTTTGTTTTTTTATTCCATTGTTTCTCTGGGCTTTTATTCTTCTTTCAGTTTTCTGTTTAGTATGAAAAAAAATTGTAATCTGTATTCTGTGTTCCAAGCTTTGATTTGACAGTGTGACAAAGTTTTATGAGAATGAGAAAAAAAGTGAAGACTAAAAAAAGTAGGTAATTATTTTAATTATTATGTTGAATTAAATGCTTGCTTTCTTGCATGTTTTGTTTTGAATGACCTAAGATTTTAGAACTTGATAAAGACGCTGGGGTTGAGACAAAAGTTAACCTCCAGTAAAGTTTGCAACAACATAATGTATTTTCTACGTTTGGCCACAGGGTTGTGTTTGGTTCAGAGAAGATGATTGTGCCCCCCCCCCCTCTCCCCCTGCACTACTACATAGTACTTTAGTAGAAACCCCTGTGCTGAAGGACAAGATGAGACACTGCATTTGTAGCAACATCATTAATTTGTTTTTCTATCTTGCTTTCGTTGTGTTTGGGCCGGAGAAGATGATCGTGGTTCCTCCACAGCGGCACTACTGCGTGGTGAAGAACCCTGTGCTTTAGCCTTAGTTTAGGACAAGATTGTAGTGCCCTCGCCAAAGAAGACACTGCATTTATAGCAACGTTATCAATTTGTTTTTCCATCTTGCTTTCTTCCAGGGTTGTGTTTGGGCCGGAGAAGATGATCGTGGTTCCTCCCCAGCGGCACTACTGCATGGTGGAGAACCCTGTGTTGAAGGACAAGATTGTAGTGCCCTCGCCAAAAAAGACACTGCATTTATGAATAGCAACATTATCAATTTGTTTTTCCGTCTTGCTTTCTTTCCTTTCAGGGTTGTGTTTGGGCCAGAGAAGATGATTGTGGTTCCCCTCCGGCACTACTGTGTGGTGTAGAACCCTGTGCTTTAGGACAAGATTGTAGTGCCCTCATCAAAGAAGACACTGCATTTTGCACAACATTATCAATTTGCTTTCTTTTTTTTTAGGGTTGTGTTTGGGCCAGAGAAGATGATCGTGGTCCCTCCCCGGCACTACTGCGTGGTGGAGAACCCTGTACTGAGGAACAAGGAGGGTGCTGTGGTGCTGGATGCCTCCGGACAGATCAAGCTGCTCCACGCTGACCAGGACATCCGCCTGGCCCAGGAGCCCTTCCCCCTGTACCCCGGGGAGGTCCTCAAACAGGTGAGGCTAATGGGCTTGGGGTTGTTTTTTTCCTGTTTTTTTTTTTAACTCACTCGGGACTGGCTGAATTATTTCCCCTTGTTCTGTGGGGACTGGGCATTTGACTAGGTTCGTAAAACAATGACCAAAACCAAGTTATGAAGAGTTAGGCATCAATAGTTTCAGAAAAGATTAGCAACACCATGCACTAAACGATCGTAAAATTTTATATTCCATACCTCCGTCATTTGTCTTCTGTTGACGAAAACAGCTAACACATAGAAAGAAGGAAAATTTCACATTCCGATCTTCACCCCCCCCCCCCCCCTACAACCAAAGCTGAATGTAAACTATGCAATGATTGGTTGATTTCAAGAGAGGCAAGGTCAAAGCAAGCTGAAAGTAGGTAATGTCGTCGCGCTGGAAAGCTGGTTACACACCAGAAATCAAAGTCTCTTGAAAACTCTTATGAGCCGGATCCGGGCCATCCGTCCTAAACGGTTGTGCGAGCCATGAGCCGGATCCGGCTTATTCGCCCCGAGTGAGTTAAGAGGTAATAGAGCTCTAGCTTTGTACCGTGGTGGTACCATAGCTGATGAAATTTGACTGAGCCGTGATTGTTGCTACAATCATGTAGTTGAAAACTAGAGAGAGAGAGAAAGAGAGAAATGAAATGAAATGAAATGCTTATTTCCATAAGGCAAAGCCCCTTTTGGAAGCGGAATACAGCAACAATACAACAATAGTGCCAATTCATTTAGTGACTTTGGGGGATGGGGAAGAGAGAGAGGGAGAGAGAGATACAGAGAGAGAGAGAGAGAGAGAGAGAGGGGCCATATTCAAGAACCCTGTTTTTATTTATTTTTGCATTTTGTGCGCATTTATATGTCTAATTCTTTTATGTTAAAAGTCTTTGTTGTAGAAATTCATGTGCTCAAGCCCGTAATTAATTATATATATATATGTGTGTGATTCTGTGTAAGATCTTAGTTGTAATCTTCTGGAGAACTGTGTGCATTTTGCAAGCGTGGTTCTTTTAGTTTAAAAGTTTTTGTTACACAGACATTATTTTGTGTGATTTAGTAAAGTCTTTGTTTGTTCTGGTGATCTATGTGCAATTGTGTGTAATTCTGGAGAAGAAGAAATGTGATGCAGTACGCGAATACCCAGCTAAAGTCGGCCAGCCACAAGAGAGAGAGAACTGTGTGCATTTTGCAAGCGTGGTTGATTTTATTGTTTAAAAGTATTAGTTACACAGACATCTATTTTGTGCCTGATTTAGTAAAGTCTCTTGCCTTTTGTATGAATAAGGTGATCTATTTGCACATTAGTGTGTAATCCTGTGCTGCATCACAAATGGTTAAACTTTACCAGGGTATGGGTATGGTGAGCAAGGGGAAGAAGACAAGTTGTTGTGGAGATTCGTATGTATATATGCATATATGTGATTCCATTTACCGTATTTTTCGGACTATAAGACGCACCCCCCAGATTTTACACAAAATTCAGAGTTTGTTTCTGTTTCTCTCTGGATACGTCGCAGACGCCATTTCTGACGATAAATCGCGACGGAAATTGGAGGGCGCATGAACCTAGTAGAAAACATAGAAGGAGAAAGACCTTGTTCTTTTTTCTTACCATATTATTAGTCATATTTTAACATGCATGGGTATCAGTCTGGGGAAAAAGAGTGGCTTATACAGACAAACCCCTATTTTACGACCCTCTGTTAAGCGACCACCTCTCATTTGAGACCGGATTTGTTGGCACAGATGCACTATGTGACCTCTCTTAAACGACTTCCTCTAAAACGCGACTTACGACCGCCATTTTGTTGGTTTTTACGACCGTTGCTGTCGTCTGCATAGACTTTGAGCAAAGGGAAACAACCACGGTCAAGGGCCTGAAAGCGGAGTCGCTTCCCTTGTTGTAGAAAAGATGGCGGAGAGCGTAGGAAAAGCACGAAAACCACTGACTTTGAAAAAGAAAACCACTGACTTTGAAAAAGAAAACCACTGACTTTGGACGAGAGTGGCTGATTAAAAGAAGTCGGCAAAGTGAAACTGTAATATCGATTGCACAATCCTATGGAGTGGACAGACCCAAATCCAGCACTGTGCATGAAGAAGAGAGTATGAACTGTGCTGAACCTCCGTCATACGACCCCTCCAATTTACGACCGATTTTTCCGGACATTTTGGAAGTCTTAAAATAGAGGTTTGTCTGTAGTCCAAAAAAGATGGTATAATTTATGCATATGTGATTCCATTTAGTTTATAGTTAACTTGGAGCCTCTGTCTGTCTGTGTGCGCAGCCTGTCACACCTCTGAAAGTGGTGCCAGCCAACTCGGCGCTGCGTCTGAGAGCGGTGCTGGACTTTGAAGATGCCGACACAGGATCCAAACGCACTGCCGGCGATGAGTGGCTCTTCGAAGGACCAGGTGAGACATTGTCTCTGTGTGTTTGTGTGTGTGTGTGTGTGTGTGCCAGGCATCAGAATTGTCAGAGGATCAGAGGATTAAGAATTTCTGACAGAGGATTGGCTTCTCTTGTCAGAGGTTTTGCCTTTTTATTGAGTGTTATCCTTTGTGTTAAATAGCATTTTATAGTGATTTCTCACTGTATTAAGCCTTTTCGGTGGTGTTCAGAACTGATTTCAGTGTTGTCTGTCTTCAGTCTAGGGCCTTGATGGCCCTTTTACCGGAGTTTTCAGAGGATTGGACTTCAGACTATTCTGATGCCTGGTGTGTGTGTGTTCTTAAGCGAATTAAAGAGTCGGATCAATCATAAAATAAGCCATGATGGACGGTGGCTTTGTTTAGAAAGGAAACCAAAAATGCTCACTTTTCTTCTGCGTTCTTCTGCACCATGCTAGACACCATATCTGAGCGGCTACTTTACATTTTAAATTACAGTTAGTGTCATGAACTTTGAATAGACTGTGAAAATGATAAGCAAGAAAGCCGCAATTCGGTAATGAAGAAGTACGTGAACATGACCAAATGACATAAAATATTCTTATTATTCTTTTCGGTGGACAGTCATGGTGGCGCCCTCGGAGGAGGACCTCACTCACGCTGGCTCTGCGACTAAGAGAATAGTGTCGTCAGTGGGGGGCTTAGTAGGTGGTGTCCTGAATAGGCTCCACTGAACTCCACCGAAGTGACTCAGCAGCAGTGCAGTGTCTCCTCGGTTGGTTGCCTCCTGACGGCTTAACATAGATTCGCTCTCCATGAACTGCTGGTCTCGGATTCTGCGATCTGAACAAGCCCGGGGTGTGGCTGCGAATTGGGATGAGAGATGAGCGGCGTGGGAGCAACGCCACTGTACGGCCCAGAAGATGGGACAGCCCAAAAAGAAAAAAAAAGATATTCTTATTGCAAGCATACACATTTTGCTGGTAAACTATACTCATTTTCCCAGTTCTTCTTCTTCTTCTTCTTCGATCGCTCAGTTTCCTGTCAATTATGAGCACAGATGCATCATGCTGCCGTTATGCGCCTAACTAAGAAATAGTTAGGCCCAGCAAGTCCGACTTCGGCTGGAGGAAATGTTTTTGAAAGCATTTCTTGAAAAAAGGCAGGAGAATGGACCGGTAAGGCAGAAAGATAGTAGATGACAGTAAGCAAAAGGAAAAGGCAGAGTCAAAACGAGTGACAGATTAGAGGAAGTTACAAGCACAGAAGTTGGGGGAACTATTTATACAAAAGACCCCCCTCCCCCCGGTATCCCCACGGGGGATTTTTCCAGTTGAAACTACTCCTTTGGAATTCAGGGACTTGGCAGATCTGGTCACCAGACCTCTTGCGTGTTCCCCAGGCACTTACATCCCCCGGAAGGAGGTGGTGGTGGAGGAGACCATCCGCGCCACGGTGATCCGCCCCAACCAGGCCATCCGCCTGCGCGCCCGCAAAGAGTGCATCGACCGCGAGGGGAGCCCCCGCGTCACCGGGGAGGAGTGGCTGGTGAAGAAGACCGGGGCCTACCTGCCGGGGGCTTACGAGGAGGTGGTGGACATCGTCAACGCTTACGTCCTGACCGACAAGGTGATCACAGTAGCTTTTCTCAGCTCCTTTCAGTTCATGCCTTTTGTTAACACTCGTCACCAGCATAAACCAATTAAAAGTGTTTTATCCATTAGGCTTACATTGTTTTATGGTGGCATACCACTTGAAAGGTCTTTTCCTATCCCTAACCACAATCCAGACCTGTTTACTGTACTCTTTTCGAGTAGTATTCTACTCAATTTCGACCTCTACTACTCTTCAAAATTGAAAATAATGCTCTAATTACTCATTTTCAGTGAACAGTGTTTGATGGTTTAATGAAGAGGACTACTCATTTCACACCAAAGCTACTCATTTCAGCTATCCAGACTACTGAAGACTTGTGTAGGGGGTAAACAGGTCTGACAATCAATGATAAGAACATTTGCCGCTGTTAAAAGAAATAACTTGAAACAAATAGCTCTCTGTGGAAAACTGAAAGGAGCTAGAATGAGGGGAATCTGTGTACTGTGTGGAGTGGATTGTGTGTGTGTGTGTGCGCGCGCGCGCGGTTTGTGTGTGTGTGTGCGACTTTTGTAAGATGTTAACCCTTTCACCGCAACCATTTTTCAGCCAAAGAATGCCATTAAGCTTAACTGGGTAGAGGGTAGAGGGAAACAAAATGGTCAGCAATATTGGGAATTGGTCTGTGACATGCATACCATTAGGCTTATCCTTACCTCCCAAAATTAAGAAGATAGGGTCTTTGAATAACAGGCCCTGATTTGATGCCTTTTGGTAACATGGGTGTCAAACCATTGTGGTGCATAAATGCAACATTGGCGGTGAAAGGGTTAAATCAAATCATCTGTATTAAGGGCTTCGCACACTAGCGTCAAGATCTCGAGATCGCGGCGATTTTTTGCTGCAAGGCGCAGTTTGATGCGCCGCTTGCGTGTGAGAGATTCGCGGCGCGGCAGGATTTTTTTATGCGTAGCTGTGCGATTTTTTGTTGCTCGAGAATAGAACCGGCTCTAATTTTGATGCTCAAGATCGCAGAGATCGTGAAACTAGCCAATCACAACGGACGGAAGGACCTTAACTCTGATTGAAGACAAAATTACTGTTGTTTCTAGGAGGAGGTTTAACGCTAGAGTAATCTTTCCTTGCTTTCCAAATAAGGAAGTTCGCGCGACAAGAGGCGAAGCGACAAGAGTCGTGTGTGAGAACACCACTGCCTCGCTACAATGTGTGCTGTGATGCAGGCGTCAACGCGTCATGGCGTTGCTCTGAGAAACAATTGACGCCTGATGCTAGTGTGCGAAGGCCTTTATTCTCAAGAGAGAGAGAGAGAGAGAGAGAGAGAGAGAGAGAGAGAGAGAGAGAGAGAGAGAGAGAGAGAGAGAGAGAGAGAGAGAGAGAGAGAGAGAGAGAGAGAGAGAGAGAGAGAGAGAGAGAGAGAGAGAGAGAGAGAGAGAGAGAGAGAGAGAGAGAGAGAGAGAGAGGGGGGGGGAGAGAGAGAGAGAGAGAGAGAGAGAGAGGGGGGGGGGAGAGAGAGAGAGAGAGAGATCTCATAATAATGATGATGATAATGATAATGAACCTTTATTTTTCAATGGTAAAAGTTTTGGCCTGGAGTGGCCATTTTTCAGAGAGAGAGATCTGAAGTCTGAATGATTTATTTGAATAGGCATATTTTGGGGCGGGGGTGGGGGATAATACATACAAACAAAGTTCAAGAAGCAAAAAAACAACCCAAAAAAAACAAAAAGACGGAGAGATTGATTGATTAATATTTTAATTGTATAGAATTGTACATTCAACTGAGAGAGAGAGAGATTGGGGTATGAATGAATATATATATATATATATATATATATATATACACCGAGACCCACATCCCCAACGTCTATGAAGAGGTGAGGGGAGATTTCCTTGAAAATAATTATGTTGTAGCCACATAGAAGAGATCCTTCAAGTTAGGTAGGATTTCTAAGAAGAATATATATATATATATATATATATATATATATATATATATATATATATATAGAGAGAGAGAGAGAGAGAGAGAGAGAGAGAGAGAGAGATATGAATGAGTGTGTGTGTGTGTGGTACTTGTAGTTCCTTCATTTTTAGGTATTTTGGTGTTTTTTTGCAAAGCGCCAATGTACAGCTTTGGCTGCTGCATTTACAAGTATTTGTTGGTTTGTCGTTATTGTTTTTTTTGTTCCCTTAACTTCAAACCCCCAAACAAAACAAACTCTCATTACAGAAAGCCCTTCACATGCGTGCCTTGCGGACGTACAAAGACGACTTTAGCAAGACGCGAAAGAACGGCGAGGAGTGGCTGATCACCATGAACGACACCGAGACCCACATCCCCAACGTCTATGAAGAGGTGAGGGAGATTTCCTTGAAAATAATTATGTTGTAGCCACATAGAAGAGATCCTTCAAGTTAGGTAGGATTTCTAAGAAGAAACTGTGTTGTTCTGCAAACCTGCCAAACCAGGGGTGTGGCTGCGTGTTGGCTGCTTGGGAGCAATGCCGCTGTTTGCCCCAGAAAATGGGACAGTTCAAAACAAAACAAAACAACAAATGTCTATTATGTGTGTGTGTGCATCATTTATATGTCTGTGCGTGCATGGTGTTCTTATGAAAGGGCTGCCATATTTATGTGCGGCAGGGCTGGACCTAAGTTTTTAAGGGGTGGGGGCTAATTTATCGAAGATGCGAAGCACCAAGACCCCTAGGGGGGTCCGGGGGCATGCTACCTCATAAAATCTTTTAATCCGAGTAGCAAAATAGTGCAATCTGGGCATGAAATAAAGGACTAATGCCATTACTGTTCATACCCCTATTGAAACATGTTTTGAACCATTAAGTACCTATCAACTGGTGGTGCTAATGAGTGCTAGGTATAGCCCGCAAGGAAGTTTAGCTGCTGCTCGACGACATGAATTTTTTGTGGGTTTTTTTTTAGGATAAAGGGTGGGGGCCGTACGCCTGTATACACATGTGTGTTTCTTTTCGCAGGTGGTTGGTGTGGTGACCATCACGACACTCAGTAACCGGCAGTACTGCGTCATTCTGGACCCCTGCGATGCCACGGGACGACCCCAGCTGGGACAGAAGAAGCTGGTCAAGGTAGGAATTTAGGCTTTTCATTCGTTTATGGAGCGCTTTAGGTAGAGTTATTACCTTTTCTTGTAGGTGGTGCATCTGTAGAAGCTGTTTTGTCAGTGACGACAAGCTCGCACAGATTGTAAGAATAGGCCTGGCCTAAAATCTCAATCCTTGCGTAATAAAGTTTTCAAGTATCAAGTCTCTCTCTTTTTCTGTGTCTGTCTGTCTGTCTGTCTGTCTTTCCCACATTATGCTTCGAAAATAGATTATGCCTTCTATTTGATCAAGGAGAAGGTATAATAAGTCAGGAGAGTTATCTTTTTAGAACCACTAGAAGCGCTCGTTAAAGAGTTTTAACTAATTAAGAGAGATATGTGATATTTTACAGTGTGATAATTGATAGCATCAACAGTTCATAATGTCCGACTCAAGTCTTCTCATCCTTCTCCTGAGATTATCAAGTATTGATTGGAGCAGTGGGTGGAAGCCTCATGCCTCCATATGGGGAGCTGGACAACCCCGCCCCCTCTATGAGTCTACCCATGGGGATACTGGGGAGTCTTTCGTAAAAAATAGTTCCTCCACCTTTATTTTACAATGGTAAAAGTTTTGGCCTGGGGTGGCCATTTTTCAGAGAGAGAGAGATAAGTCTGATATCTGAATGATTTATTTGAATAGGCATAAATTATTTTGGGGGTCAACTGGGTAATACAATACATACAAACAAAATTCAAGAAACGAAAAACAACAACAACAGAAAGATGAATAAAATAATGTTAAATGTTTAAGACATGCTCATGATTGTGGTAGCTGGGCCTGTATCTCTCCATTTGTTTCATTGCTTTATTTGTGTGTGTGTGTGTTTCATTTAACGTCTATCCACTTCTCGTGATATTAGACGTGGAAAAAATAATGTTTGTGAGATGGGGTGCAGGCATGTGCGTGTGTGCATGCACGTGTGTATATTTGTATATGCATGTTATTATTATGAATGGATAGACCTACACTATAGAAGTAGTAAACAAAACCAAGCAACAACAATAACAAAACTTCTGGATTTAAAAAAATAAAATATAGGTTTTTTTTTTAAAAACAGCGCCTCCCTCCCTTCATCATCATCATCCTCCCATCATCTCCCTTCCTCTTTAATAATAATGTTAATTTTTTTTATTTTAAAAAAAATAGAAAATTACCTATGGGACTGGATTCTAACTAACGAAAAACTTGTATGTTACTTTTTTGTTAGTGCTGGTGAATTATATGTTTGCTGGTGTGTGTTTGTGTGTGTGTGTGCGTGTGTGTGTGTGTGTGTGTGTGTGTGTGTGTGTGTGTGAACCGTGCAGGGGGAGAGGTCCTTCTTCCTGCTGCCTGGGGAGAGGCTGGAGAAGGGCATTCAGAACGTGTTCATCCTCGGGGAGGACGAGGGGCTCATCCTCAAGTCCAGAGAAATGTTCAAAGATGGGGTGAGTAGGATCCAACGATTTTAATACAGTGGAACCTCCCTTATACGACCTTCAACAATCATCCATAATGAGGTCTTATTAGGGAGGGGTCTTGTAGGGGAGGTAATTTTAATGCTTGCAAAGCAGGGCATTGTCTCAGAAAAGTAGGTCTTATATGGGATGGAGTCTTATAATGGGAGGTCTTAAGGGAGGTTCCACTTCCTCTATTCTGCCACTCTCTTTGACTCTGCCTTTTCCCTCTGCTTTCTATCATCTACTATCTTTCCTGCCTTTTAACAACAAAAAATTTTCCAAATAATTTTTCTCCTTTGAGCTCCTCCGAAATCGGAATGTGTCGGCTGTGCGCAGCGGGGAGACCAGTAAAAACTGAAAACCGGACACATATGTTCCTTAACCATTATGGCCATATGGCCTGGGAACGCAGAAGAAGATAATACAGTGGAACCTCCCTTATACGACCTTCAAAAATCATGCGAGGTTTATGTTTTACGTCCTCTCGGTTACGAAGAACCATCCATAATGAGGTCTTATAAGGGAGGGGTCTTATAAGGGAGGTAATTTTAATACCTTACAAAGCAGGGCATTGTCTCAGAAAAGTAGGTCTTATATGGGAGGGAGTCTTATAAGGGAGGTTCCACTGTAATCGTTGATACAGCTGATCATTTATATGCATGGATGCTCCTGCTTTCAGGATGTTTTAATTTTTATTGCCTGGAGCCGGCGTCGCCGGATCATGAGAATTTGAGAAGATGCATTTTTTCTGGTTATAGAGGTCATGAAGTTTAACCAGAAGTGAAAGTGCAACGAAGGCCTGTCAGTTACATTGGAAACTTGTTTCCCTTCAGCTTCCAGGGGGCATTGCTTGCCCCCCGGAACCCCCAGGAGGGGTGCTGTCCCTGCACACCACCAGGGCCTAGGCAGTCCCTGGACGCATGCCTTGCAGGAATTTCGAAATTCCCCAGGAGCACCCATGTGTATCTGCTTGAAGCATTGTAGAAACAAGGGTGAGATGATGGGGCACTTGAGAAAAACACCACCGTAAAAAAAAAAATTTGAAACGTGACTATTTAGGATGAATTGTTTTTATTAGGTACTGTTAGTATTGTAGTAAAGTAAAGCGACCTGCTCAAGGCCTTATTGAAGCTCATAAGATATTCATTTGTCCACTTTCCTAAGACATCAATGAGTGCAGTGGTGCTAAAATTAACATGACTGAGCTGTTAACTTGTGTTCTTTGTCTTGTCAAACAATAGTAAAATATTCACAGAAAATTCATAGGACCTCGCTTTAGACAAAGAACACAAGTTAATAGCTCAGTCATGTTAATTTTAGCACCATTGCACTCACTGATGTCTTAGGAAAGTGGACAAATGATCAGCATCAACATGCAGTACTTGAATTGAGAGCAGGTGAGGGGGTACTTTTTCGTGTCAATTTGTTTTGGGTGGACTCCATACTTTCATAGTGCCTTCACACAGAGTCTTCAAATTTGTGGTATGTATGGTCAGGGTAATGTTCTGTATCAGTGTATTTCAAGTAGATATCTTAATTAGTTCCTGAGAAACAAAAAAACAAAACAATGCCCTACGATTTGGTAGTGTGCCACCTTAAGTTACATAAGTACAAAGGAAAAGTAATTGCTGTCAAAGGATTTGTTTCCAATGACAACTTTTTGTTCTGGATGGCATTTTAAACTGTTTTCTTCCCAAATCACACACGTTTTTATTTTCGTTTTAAAAACCGATATCAGTGCGAGCTCTGTATCCTACTGAGTTCAAGGATAATGGTGATTTTAAAAAAAGGTGTATGAATTTAGCATGTTGCTCCAGACACTCAAGGACGGCGATGATGATGATGATGATGTGGACCTGCAGGCGGTGGAGCGCAAACCCGGCGACCGTTGGATGATCCGCGGCCCGGTGGAGTACGTCCCCTCTGTGGAGGTGGAGGTGCTGATGAAGAGACAGGCCATCCCATTGGACGAAAACGAAGGAATCTACGTCCGCGACATCAAGAATGGCAAGGTACCATTTAAAAATATTTTTGTTGTTGCTTTGTTTTGTTCATTATTATTAAACACTTTCCTGTTGGAAAGAAAGGCACATGGTTGTTTTGATAATATCTCTTCTTTTTAAAATGGAAGGAAGTTTACTTTATGGCCGTGTACACACATATGCGGAGATTCTGTGCGGAAACCTGTGCGCAATCCGCAAATAAGTAAAAGAAAGAAGGAAAAAGATTTGCGCACGTGTCCGAATTTTCCCTCATCTGTAAATGTTTACCCTTCTTTGTTTCACTTACTTCTGGGTTTCCGTACGGAACTTACGTGTCTAATGTGTACACGGCCTAACCCTTTGTGCCTTATTTTTACCTGGAGAAATGCTCTCTCAGCCTGGGAGTATGGCGTACGAAACATGTCAAATGTTTGATGCAAATACTCAATACTTTTCATAAAGTATCGATGCAAAACAATGCTAATTTCCAAATGGAACGATCCGCTTAAGAAAGGATCGATCCTTTTCGTGAAAGTATCGCTACTTTGTGAAAGGATCATGCACTTTCAAAAAGTATCAATACTTTCTGTAATTTACGAAAGTATGGATCCTTATTGAGTGAAAGTATCCATACTTTGCATCGAAACGTGCATTTACAAACTCTGCCAAACGAGTCATAAAAAATGACGCTCGGATATGAAACGAAACGGGAAACTGTGTCCAATTTGTTTTTCAACATGACCTGGCATGAAATATGTCTAAAGTCCTTCTCGTCAACTTCCTCAGCCATTCTGTCCGTTGTTTTGATTCCCGACAAATAATTGGTGCTGCTTTGGCAAGGGCAGCTTCAGTTAATTTCCGATTCCAAATTTATATGTGTTCATTTCGATGTACTCGGCAAAACTCTGAAACGCTCGATCCTTTTGCTTCAAGCCTTTTGGGAGCGAGCCATACTGAATAAGGATAGTTTTTGAAAAGTGTGGATACTTTTTTAAAAGTATTGAGTCTTTGCATCGAGTGTTTGATAACGTTTCGTATGCCATATGGGAGAGATCCAGAGAGGAACTGTGTCTGACAATTTCTTGCAAGCGGGGTGTGGAATAATAATAATAATAATAATAATGTGAGTTTATATAGCGCTCTTTCTCACATGAGCGCAGTGCACTTTACATCGAGAACAAGAAAATTAAAAGCAAACAAATATGAATTAACTAGAAAGTAAAATGCACACGATGCTTGCACGCTAGACTCTCTTTCTTCCTCTCTCTCTCACACACACGCCCGCACACACATGCACACACACACACGCACGCACGCACTCACACGCACTCACGTACACTCTCACAATTATACAAGAGTAGAGGAGTTACAATATGAAAATTCTAAGAAAAACCATAGACAACATTCACAATAGATACAAAAGCTGTCAATTTGATGAATTTGTTTCAAGGGAAGTAAATCTGTGTGCACACCACACTTTGGGCACTTCTAAGCTTGTTTCGCTCCCTTAGACCACATTTTTGCCTCTTACTATGCGTTTGTAGTGGTTTGAAGTGGGGTAACTAATTGCTGTAGAGAGGTTTTCTATATAAAGTCTTTAAGAAAAGTGTCCCCCGAGGAAGATGTAATTAAACATCGAAATGTTGGGAAAATCTGTTGTGTTTGTTTTTCTTTTTTCAATCTCCATTTTAAAGTCTATATATATAAAAAGTCTGATCTACCACTTCCCTATGTCTAAACCTGAAGTAAAAACCTCCTCCTCTTTCATTTCTCTTTTTGTTTATGTCTGTTTTGTTTGTGTGTGTGGCTGGAGTGATTTGTTGAGTTTTTTTTATAATTCAAAATCACTGCGATGCGAATGAGTTGTTGTCGAACCCTGGCTTAAAGACTCCAGGGATCATCCCGACAGCCGAAGCACTTGAACACTATGGCACAAATTCACCAGCTAGGGGTGAGAACATTGCGTGCGTGACCCGTTTTTGATTACCCCGCCACACTCTGACTTCGAAGGAGTGAGTGAGTGAACCCTTTCACCGCCAAAGTCGCATTTTAGCACCACAGTGATTTAACTACTATGTCACTAAAAGGCATCAAATTGGGGCATATTATCCAAAGACCCTATTGTCTTAGTTTAGGGAAGTACGGATAGACCTTATTTTATATAGGCAGCGATTTAATGCTCCAAAAAAATAGATGATTTTGACCCAAAAAAACAGATGCTTGTGGCAAAAGAAAAGTATTTTGTTATGGATTTTTTTGATCAAATATACTATTTTTTTGCTGGAACCATTCCTTTTTTGGGTTGATAAATTTTAAGTCTTTTATATATGTCACAGAAGAATCCCCAATACTGCAGATGAATTTTGTTCTCTACCCAGGTAAATTTCATGGAAAGTGGAAAGTTTTGGTTGAAATATGGTTGGCGGTGAAAGGGCTAAAGACGGGCTAAAGATTTGTTGGATCATCCCAACAGCCGAAGCACTTGAACACTATGGCACAAATTCACAAGCTAGGGGTGAGAACATTTACGTGTGCGACCCGTTTTTGATTACCCCGCCACATGCGCAGCCACACTCCGACTTCGGAGGAGCGAATGAGTTAATTGTTCTTGGTCCCGTTGCGTCCGGGCAGGTGCGGTCCATCACAGGAAACACGTACATGCTGAACCAAGATGAGGAACTCTGGGAGAAGACCCTGCCCCCGGTGGTCGAGCAGCTGCTCTCAGAGTCCAAGGACCCCCTGTCATTCCGCAGCGACCGCAAGCCGGACGACACCGTCAAGAAGCCGCGCGACAAGACTCGCGTCGTCACCTACCGCGTGCCCCACAATGCCGCTGTGCAGATCTACGATTACAAGGAGAAGAAAGCCAGGTGTGTTGTCCTAACTCAATGGAGTCGCGGTCAGACAGTGCCCGCCCGTCGACCCCAGGAATCGCTCGTTTCAGGCCACTTAAAAACAAGCGCGAAATCGCCATAGTTTGTGGCACGCGGTCTATTTTTACCACTCCAACCATGAGTCACCTCCCCTGGCTTTTCAATAATTTTAATCTGTAAACCAGAATGTTATCTCTGCACCATTTCGTAACTTTTTATATCTTTTGGAAAACATTTAAAACTATGTATCCTACTTATACTCATCGAAAGAAGCACCGCATACTCGTCGTGTCTGTTGTAGTGTCTGTATTACGTATGTTTATTATTTTGTACGCTTTTAAAATACATCATGTTAAAGAGCGGCCTCAATTTGAAGTGCGACATTTTGTCAAAATGTGCGACAATTTTGGACCGACCGACAGACAGACCGACCGACCGACCGACCGACAAAGTGAGTTATAGGTTTGTGGCTTGAGCCACAAACAAAAATCACTACCAAATAATTAATCAAGATAGAAACAATTATTTGCAAAAGTAAGGTATACGTCTACTACAAAAAAATGCCACACACAGTTGGTGTGCTTATTCATCTCTTTTGTGTAAAACACACACTCATTAAAGTTTGTAGCCGCCATTTTGTTTATGTAGGAGCACAGCTGTTGCTAAGTGACTCCATTAAATTTGCTAAAAATAAGGCCCGAATGGCTATGAGATACGGTCTAAGGGAAGCAATCGAAGTATAAATGAGTGTGTTTTGACTTTCAACAGAAAGCTCCCTTGAATAGCGTTATTTGTGGGTGCCCAAAAAAAAGAAGAAGAAATTCAGACGGCAGTTATCTGCCGTCATGACCTGAACAGAAACTCACAAAAACGGCAGACATCTGCCGTCATGACTTTAATGAGTTAAAGATACTCAACGTTTTTGAATTTCACCGATGTTATTGTTGTTTTTCTCTCCTTGCTCAAGAGTGATGTTTGGGCCAGAGCTGGTGATGCTGGGGCCTGACGAGCAGTTCACGCAGCTGAGCCTGTCCGGGGGCAAGCCCAAGAAGCCCAACGTCATCAAGGCCCTCTGCCTGCTGCTGGGCCCCGACTTCGCCACCGACATCATCGTCGTGGAGACCGCTGACCACGCCCGCCTCTCCCTGCAGCTGTCCTACAACTGGTGAGTTCTTCTTCTTCGATTGCTCAGACAGTTTCCTGTCAATTATGAGCGCAGATGCGTCATGCTGCCGTTATGAGCCTAACTAAGAAATAGTTAGGCCCAGCAAGTTCGGCTGGAGGAGGAAATGTTTTTGAAAGTTTCGTGAAAAAAGGCAGGAGAATGGGCCGGTAAGGCAGAAAGATAAGTAGATGACAGTTAGCAAAGGGAAAAGGCAGTGTCAAAGAGAGTGACAGATTAGAGGAAGTTACAAGCACAGAACTTCCAGAAGGTGGGGTAACGATTTATACAAAAGACCCCCCGGTATCCCCACGGGGGGCACTGGTGAGTTCATGGGGGCGTTTGTTTAGGAAATTACGGTAAAAGCACACCAGGGCTGCATCAAAAATGTTGTTTTGCTCTGTATAGTTGTGGGGGGTGGGGGTGGGGGGTGTCTTTAGCCATGACGAAGCTCCTAGCATAACATCATCAGTCTCCCAAATCTCCCGAAGACGGAGTGTGGCTTCCCACGTGGCGGGGTAATCAAAAACAGGTCACACACGTAAATTACATATCAAAGCGGACTATCTTTAGATAGTCCATTGACGTATTATTAGATTTATTGCAAAAACTAATACCTTGTATCAAACAATGACTGCAGAAATATAAAAAGGGGGCGCATACACCCGATAAGGCGCAAAGAAATCCCAAAAAACGGAAGAACAAAACGATCAGCGAAAGTAACATCATTACAGGGCCAGTGACGGAAGTGGAAGCCTAACAAATCAGTGCTAGGTCTATTGCTGTGTCCGATTGTGATCACGGAAGAGATACGATCGTGAAGCGAAAGTGCAATGTGAGTGAACTGTTGTCGGTTTGTTGTGGAAGCTACCAGAGCATGGTGATTGTTCATTTCAACTCTCGACCCCCTTAATGTTTTCTGTTTAGAGTATAGAAAGGGCGCATGCGCCGGATTGGACGCAGGGGTCAAAGTTCAGTAAAAAAAAAGTTGTGCCTAATAGGCCATAAATTACGGTATGTACACTCTGCCCCATGACCCCACCAAGGCAGCCCGCCAGAACCCAGGCCTTCCTGCTTTTCATTTTGTCCAGGTTTCACCCGTGACTAAAATAAAACCCAAATGTGTTCACTGATCACGACTCAGTTTTGATTCTGTATTCTTCTTCTTTTTCTTCTTCGATCGCTCAGACAGTTTCCTGTCAATTATGAGCGCAGATGCGTCATGCTGCCGTTATGCGCCTAACTAAAGAAATAGTTCGGCCCAGCAAGTCCGACTTCGGCTCGAGGAAATCTTTTTGAAAGTGTTTCTTGAAAAAAGGGCAGGAGAATGGACCGGTGGTAAGGCAGAAAGATAGTAGATGACAGTAGGCAAAGGGAAAAGGCAGAGTCAAAGAGAGTGACAGATTAGAGGAAGTTACAAGCACAGAACTTACAGAAGGTGGGGGAACTATTTATACAAAAGTTCTCCGGTATCTCGACGGGGGGATTCTATTTTCAAAATCAGGGGGTCAGAATCAGCACGAGAAGTTTGTCTCTAGATTTTTTTAGAGGGTCACCTGTATATTTTAGGGTGTCTTGATTGATAATTTTTTTTAGCATTTTGGATTTAAAAAAAAACTATGCGTCTGGTGAAAATTGGCTACGTTTAGTGAAGCACTGGTCCGATACTCAGTGCATCAGATGGGAGTTTTAAAGGGAAAACAACTGATCCCAGGGATTGGGTCTTTTTCGCCAGAAAAGCTCTGCCTCGCGGCGGCTCGCATAACAGGTAGCAAATTAGGGTGAACCATCTCTCTCGCCAGCTGTGATTCAAATGCAGCGCGTGCTCAGCATTTCATATACTCTTTTATACTCCGGCCGTGCCTTTAAGCGTCAGAGGCACATTTGTGCATAAATATAACTTTGCTACTTTTTCTGTGCATAGTTTCACTGCACTGCTGTTTTCTGTTTTCCAACTCCCTCCCTCCCTCCCAGGCACTTTGAGGTGGAAGACAAAGGCGACGGCGCCAAGGCCAAGCTGTTCTCGGTGCCAGACTTCACCGGCGACGCCTGCAAGGCCATCGCCTCGCGCGTCCGTGGAGCAGTCGCCCAGGTCCAGTTTGACGACTTCCACAAGGTGAGAAGCTGTTGTTAATCTCGAGTGAAACAAAATAATACCTTAGAAAATTGATCGGGAAAATTAATATTAAGGACATGCTGTTCTGGAGGCTGTACAGGAGATAGCTCTCCTGACTTGTTCTACCGTCTCTTGATCAAATAAGAGGCGTAATGTTTTGTCGCATGTACGTGCGAGAGAGAGAGAGTGAAAGACAAGAGCAAGCTTGCCGTTGCCTTCTATTGTGTTACCTGTGCAAAAGGGGGATAAATCCACCCAAATTCGCTCCTTAGATTTTTCTTTTATTTGCACCTGGTTTTTTTTTAGAACTCTGCCAAGATCGTCCGCAGCTCGGTGTTTGGCATCGATGCCAACAACAAGGTTTGGGGTGTGTTCCGCTTCCCCCAGAACAACCTGGTGATCGATCATAACATGTTTTCAATAAAACAACACTCTTTTTCTCTCCCCAGAACTCTGCCAAGATCATCCGCAGCTCAGTGTTTGGCCTTGACGCCAACAACAAGGTTCGGGACGTGTTCCGTTTCCCCCAGAACAACCTGGTGATCATGAAATGTTTTTAATAAAATAACACACTTTTTCTCTCCCCAGAACTCTGCCAAGATCATCCATAGCTCAATGTTCAAAATGTGTTCCGCTTCCCCCCAAACAATCTGGTGATCATGAAATGTTTTCAATAAAATATTAAAAAAACTTGTTTTCTCTCCCCAGAACACAGCGAAGATCATCCATATCTCGATGTTTGGCATTGACGCCAACAACATTCGGGACGTGTTCCGCTTCCCCCAGAACAACCTGGTGATCGATCATGACATGTTTTCAATAAAACAACAACCACTCTTTTTCTCTCCCCAGAACTCTGCCAAGATCATCCGCAGCTCGGTGTTTGGCATCGACGCCAACAACAAGGTTCGGGACGTGTTCCGCTTCCCCCAGAACAACCTGGTGATCACCAGCATCGACATCCAGTCCGTGGAGCCAGTTGACCAGCGCACGCGCGACGCCCTGCAGAAGTCAGTGCAGCTGGCCATCGAGATCACCACCAACTCACAGGAAGCCACCGCCAGGTGAGGGTCTTAATAATAAACAAATTTTGCGCCCCCACTGTCTGGAACTCCTTGCCTGTTCACCTCTGTCACAATTAAGCACTTCCCGCTTTCAAAACCCAAATGAAAACTCACTTGTTTCAAAGAGCTTTCTCTCTGTAATTTTTCACATTAATTAGATGATGATCGAATGAATGTGTATGTTAGCCCAATTGCGTGTGAATCAGTGAATGTGAGCGTCTTGAGTTTAATAATAAAAACTATATATGTAGTACAGTGGAACCTCCCTTATAAGACCTTCAAAAATCATCCAAAATGAGGTCTTGTAAGGGAGGTAATTTCAATACTTACAAAGAAGGGCAATGTGTCAGAGAAATAGGTCTTATGTGGGAGGGAGTCTTATAATGGGAGGTCTTATAAGGGAGGTTCCACTGTACTATTTTTGTTCCTGTAATCAGCAGGGATCACGCTAGACTTTTTTAAAGTGCGTTCAGCTTACGCAAAGCTGGGCCCCAAAATGCGTAAAGCAGGCTAAACATTGAGTCATTTCGTAACTCTATAAATCGATAAAGCGTGCAATTATGCACAATCAGCAATGTCTTGTCCCATATGTGCCTTCCCAGGTCGAGAGACGTAAAATCCAGATTTCACATCACAATCAGCAATGTCTGTTGCTCACATCACAGATGAAACGCATCACAAGCACTGATCAATCAAGTGCAATGCTCTGATTGCTTGCTGACTATCTTTATTACTAAATAATTGATAGCATTTCTATAGCGCCTTTCTATAATTAGCGCCTTTCTATAATCTTTGCATCTGAATGTAGATCTATATGGTCAGGCTTAGGATCGGTCACGCTTTATCACGTAGGCCCAGCCAAAATAAAACTCCTCTGACATCTAAGAGTCTGAGGGTTTTTTTCAAGGCAAATTTCGATGGCATTGCAAAACTGGAATTTATAAATAAGTTATTTTAGTCCACACCCATGATGATGATGATCACCACCCCCCCTCCCACCCCTCCACCTCACCAGTTAGGGGGCATGGTCGCTGATGGGACTGGTTTTCAAAATTCCTAGCCCAGTTACTGGGTTTTTACTTTTAGCCTTAATTCATTCAAGTCGTTCCGGCCATATATGTCCAGAATTAATAGATAGCTGTCAATGTTATGCATTTGCTTCAAGGGAAGTAAATCTGTCGCTTCTAAACTCGCTTCACTCCCTTAGACCACAATTTTTTTTTCCCCTGACTTTGCTTTTGTAGTGGTTCGTTGTGGGGGAACCAATCGATGTAGAGAGTTTTTCTATGTAAAGTCTATATATTCAAAAGTCTGATCTACCACTTCCCTATGTCTAAACCTGAAGTAAAAACCCCTAATCTTCTTTCATTTCTCCTTTTGTTTATGTTTTTTTTGTTTTGTGTGCATGGCTGGAGTTGTTGTCGTACCCAGGTTTAAAGACTCCAGGGATCATGCCAACAGCCGAAGCACTTGAACACTATGGTACTAATACACCAGCTAGGGATGAGAACATTACGTGTGTGACTGTTTTTGATTACCCTGCCACGTGGGCAGCCACACTCCGACTTTGGAGGATTTTGGATATTGATGTTATGCTAGGAGCTTGTCATGGCTAAAGACAATCCCCACATAACTATGCAGAGCATAACAACATTTTGATGTAGCCTTGGTGTCCTAGCCCATGTCAACTGGCCTGACACAGCCTTAAGTGATTTGTGAGGTTTTTTTTTAATAATTCAAAATCGTTGCGATGCGAATGAGTTAACGGGACAAACTTACCAGTTCCCGTTTCGCTTCAGGCACGAGGCGGAGCGCCTGGAGCAGGAGGCCAAGGGTCGCCTGGAGCGGCAGAAGATCGTGGACGAGGCGGAGGCGGAGAAGTCTCGGCGCAACCTGCTGGAGCTGCAGGCCCAGAGCGCCGCAGTGGAGAGCACGGGTCAGGCCAAGGCCGAGGCCCAGAGCCGGGCCGAGGCGGCCCGCATCGAGGGCGAGGCCGCCGTGGAGCAGGCCAAGCTCAAGGCCCAGGCCATGAAGATTGAGGCGGTGAGTTGTGTGGGGGGGTGTGGGTGGTGGGATGGTGGGGGTGGGACGGGCCAAGTTCAAGGCCCAGGCCATGAAGATTGAGGCGGTGAGTTTGTGTGGGGTGGGGGGTGGGTGGGTGGCACGGGCCAGGCCAAGGCCCAAGGCCCAGGACATGAAGATTCAGGCGGTGAGTGGTGTGGGGTGGGGTGGAGGTGGGGTAATGGTGGGTGGGACGGGTCAGGCCAAGCTGAAGGCTGAAGATTGAGGCGGTGAGTTGTGTGGGGGGATTGTGTGTGTGTGTGGGGATTTGGAAAGGGAGAGAGACACTTGATACTTTGACTGTTCTACACAGACATACACACACAGACCCACACACATTTCATCAAACACACAAGACGTATTCTCACTGAAACGCACACAAAACTTACTCAAACATACACTAGCTTGTACAAACACATGCACACACACTAAACACACACACACACACACACACACTAACACACCTAAACACACACAGACAAACACATACACAAAACACTCGTGTGTACTCATACTCACAGACACAAAGTCATACTCACATACACTCACTCCCCCTCCCCCCTCCTCTCTAGCCAAAAACACAATCTCTCCTGCGCACACATACACTCATGCACACGCAAGCACATATACCCACACAGAACACACGCGTCACACTCACACACACAATAGACGCTTTCAATATTGACGCTCTCCTCTGTAGAGTGGCACAGCTGTAACGCGTTTGCTTCGTGTCAAGTAAACCCGAGTTCGAACCTGGGTACAGGGGATTTTTCCTCTCACTTTGCACTAGGCCTTATGGTCTGAATGTGGAGTCTTTCGGATGAGACGATAAACCGAGGTCCCATGTGCCCATGCACTTAGCACATGCTAAACTCAGTGGCAACGAAAAAGTTGTCATTTGGTCAAAATTTACCCACCCATCCCCCTCATCAGTCTCACAAAAAAATCGCATGCAAAAAAAAAAAAGAAAAAAAAAGGGTGGCGCGCCTCTGGCTGCGACGCGCTCTCCAGGTGGGAGCAACCCGAATTTCACAGAGATGCCTCTGTGACTATAAAGTACCTAATACCTCTAATACCTATTCCAGGAGTCCGAGCTGGACCGGCTGACCAGCGCGCGTGAGGCGGAGCTGAAGTACCTGTCTGAGCAGAATGACCTGGAGCTGACCAAGTCCAAGGAGCTGGCCAGCATCGAGACCAGCAAGTTCAAGAACATGGTGGATGCCATCGGTACCAACACCCTGGCTGCCATCGCCAACGCCGGCCCAGAGATGCAGGTCAGTAACATGGATGCTCCTGCTTTCAGGATGTACTGAAATGCAGGATCTTTTTTATTGCCTGGAGCCGTTGTCGCCGGATTATGTGAATTTGAGAAGCAACAAATTTCCTATTTATAAAAAGTTTCTCGCATGTGTAGAATATAAAAGAAACGAATACAGATAGATATTTACATGCCTTTACCAGGAACTTTATATTTTTAGGATTAAGTCAAGTTGCTAACTGGGCAGCCCCTGGACCCCTGCCTTGCAGGATTTTTGAAATTTCCCAGGAGCACCCATGCAGTAATCTTCAACAGTTACCGGTAGATTTAAAAAATCGAACAACGACTTTTATTTAACTCGTATGCATCTGTAACGGGATGATACCATTCATCGGTACCAACGCCCTGGCTGCCATCGCCAACGCCGGGCCAGAGATGCAGGTCAGTAATCTTCAATCAGTAGATTTAAAAATCGAACTAAGACTTTTATTATTTTTATGTTTAAACAAATCTTTAATATTTCCAAACACATTATAACAGAAAGCAAAAGAGAGCATCAAGAAGCAAGCGCTTATAGCGTGCTCCTGAAATATTTCATGAAAAATATTTGGTGAATGACAGACTGTGTAAGTACAAAAATACATCATTTATACATGATACTTGAGCGAAAGAAAAGGCCCCCCCCAAAAATAATAAAACACACACAAAGAACATATGTGCAATCAATTTGACTTTCATGTAACTCATATGCATCTGTAACGGGATGATACCATTCATCGGTACCAACACCCTGGCTGCCATCGCCAAAACCGGCCCAGAGATGCAGGTCAGTGATCTTCAATAATAGCAATTGTTCGGAAATAATTAAGGGGAGTAATTTCATGCCGTGTGGGAGTGATCTTGCCTAAGCTTAAATTTCTCAGCTTTCAGTTCATGCCTTTTGTTAACACTCGTCACCAGCATAAACCAATTTAAAGTGTTTTATCCCTTAGGCTTACATTGTTTTATGGTGGTATACCACCACTTGTAAGGTCTTTTCCTATCCCTAACTGAAATCAATGATAAGAATATTTGCCTCTGAAATCACTTGAAGCAAATAGCTCTCTGTGGAAAACTGAAAGGAGCTAGAATGAGGGGAATTAGTGTACTATGAGTTCGAAAATTACGGTAATTTCATTGTGGTTTTTTTAGGTGAAGATGCTGCAGGCTCTGGGCCTGAAGTCGACGCTGATCACGGACGGCACCACCCCCATCAACCTGTTCAACACGGCCTCGGGGCTCATCGGGGGCCTCATGCCCACCAAGCGACGCAGGCATGTCGAAGACAGCGACGACGACGACACCGCCGCTTAGACGAAACATCAAGAACACAAATATCATTGGATAACAGACCCTGAATTCAAGGTTTTTACTGACATGGGTGTTCTTCATTGTGGTGCAAAAATGCGACGTTGGCGGCGAAAGGGTTAAGTTGTTTGCGTCCTTTGTGCTAAGATCAGGTAGTGTTTTTTTGGGGGGAGTGGAAAACTAGCTGGATTGAGAAAACTTGCTGCTTTAACCCTTTCACTGCCAAAGTCGCATCTTAGCACCACAGTGATTTAACACCTAGGTCACTAAAAGGCATCAAATTGGGGTCTATTATCCCAAAACCCTATTGTCTTAGTTTTGGGAAGTAAGGATAGACCTTATTTTATATATGAAAAAGAAGAATCCCCAATACTGCAGATGGATTTTTATTCTCTACCCAGGTAAATTTAATGGACATTTTTGTTTGAAATATGGTTGACGGTGAAAGGGTTAAGTCTGAGTTCTCATTTTTATGCTAAGACCAGGGACGGTTTTTTTCTGTAGTTGAAAAATTTAGCTTAAAAAGTAAAGCCTAGCCTGCCCTCTTTCCCTCTCTCTTTTTGCTGCTTTGAGCAAGTTTTACTCATCTTGTTGCTCACATCCTCTTGGATTGAAGGATTGAAGAAAACTTGCTGCTGAAAGTAATCATTACTTATATTCTTGTTGATTGTGATCGAATTTTACTATATTGTATTGTTTATTGTGATCATGATCACAAACATTCAAGTGTCTTTATTTTTAGTTTTCTTTTTTGTTGAAAAGAAAGGTAATAATTTTGTTGTTTGCGAGTGTTAGTTGAAGGGATGAAATGAGAGGAATTGTTGGGTGTTTTCGGTTAAAACAAAAATTTTTAAAAAAGAGAAAAAAGTGAATACAGTTCAGTGTTTTGATTCAGAGTGGTAGACGTCGTGTTTGAAAAGTAATGTAGAGACTATTGTGAGTAATAACTCTAGAAATCTGTGATGAATTTGGGTGTCAATAAGTGGAAATTGTCTTTGTTGGTTCGTGCTGTGTTCTCTCTTTGCTAAGTCTTTTTTCTTCTTCATATATATATCGTTTGCAGACGGCACAGATTGCAAGAAGACTTGTTTATTTAAGAACATTTATATAGCTTTTCACCTTTAAGCTCTAAGCGCTTTTCAACATTATTTACATTTTATTGGCCTGTGGTGTAAAGGTAGTGTGATTATAACCATCATTTTATATATTTTGGTATACAAACTTGTTTAAATGATTTGGAGAAGTTTGTTGGTTGTTTTTTTCACAATATTTCCTGTAACTACATTGGACACATTTTCTTTTTTGTCACAATATTTTCTTGTGAAAAACATTGTACATTTTCTTACATCTTTGAGCACTAATTCCTTGTTTTTAATCCTGTGATATTGAAACCATTTACTTATTTTCTTGTGCATTGCGTACATTCTGGGTTTTTTAAAATAATTATCTTGATCAATTATTGAACAATATTTGTTGAAGCGTTAATAATTGTGAAAGTTAGCTTGGAAGTACTCTTTACAATGTTTTTGGTTTGTGAAGTTTGTTGTGGGCTCATCACATTTCATGGACATTTTTGTTATTGCAATTTCTTTTTTTCAAAAATCAATCAAACCAGCGCTGTTGTATTTTGAAAAGTTATAACTTTTGACGTGTGATAGATTTTGTAATGTTTTCTTTCTTTAATGTTGTTTTTGGTGTTATTAAAGTATGTTGAACCTATCTATTAGAATAATTATATTTTTGTGTGTGAGAGAGAGAGAGAGAGAACAATGAACATGAACAATAGTTTACTGAGCCATGCCATCTGCCCATGTCAAAGGGGGAAGAGGGGAGTTGTAAATGCATTTGCAAGATCAAAGCTAATGCCTCTAAACACATGGTTTTCAGATTAGCTTTATGTTTATGAATGCACCTGAACATAAAATCATTTAAAACAAAAATCAGACCAAAAGTCGATGGATTCTTCCTCAAGTGATACCCCAGCTGAGAGTATAAAGAGAAGAAATAAGGCACAAACAAATTTCAGCAGGTTAACTTGTGGCGGTGCCATAGCCGATGAGGTTTAACCGAGGCGTGGTTACCGCTACACCTATCTGTATTAATAAAAAAAATCGGGACTTTACTGGTTTCGTACTGCCTCCGGGCATTGCCTCCAGTATTGTTCCCACCATATTTGTATTTACAAATGTCCCATATGTGTCTGGTTCAGACCGAGAGGACGTAAAACACCATTTTCGCCATCAAACAAATTTCACTCACACACACACCACTCAAACCAACATGACACACCACCGAACGTTACGTCGGACATGCAAAACAAAGAACACGAGTCGACAAATGTTAAGAAAAGCCCCCTCCTCTGCACCCTTCCATTCATTTCAGGCTGTTCCGTCGACTGCTGTCGCATTCTCAGATTCTAACCCTATCCCAAACCCCTAACCTGGAACCGCTGTCGCATTCCCTTAGGGTTAGGGTAAAAAAATACACACAAAAATAAACATTGATGGTACGTTAGGTTAGGTACATTATAGTCACAGAGGTGTGTCTGTGAAATTCGGGTTGTCCCACCTGGAGAGCGCGTCACAGCCAGAGGTGCGCCACCCAATTTTTTTTTGGGCATGCGATTTTTGTGTGACTGATGAGGAAGGGAGGGGGGTAAATTTTGACCAAATGACAACTTTTTCACTGCCACTGGGTTTAACGTTTGCTAAGTGCATGAGCACACAGGACCTCGGTTTATCGTCTCATCCGAAAGACTCCACGTTCAGACCGCAAGGCCTAGTGCAAAATGAGAGGAAAAATCCCCTGTACCCAGGTTGAACTCGGGTTTACTTGACACGAAGCGAACGCGCTACCACTGTGCCACTCCACATCATTTGTCTCTTTTTTTAATATAAAAAAAATATATGATCATGTGCACATAATTCAGAACACAGTAATCTGAGAATGCGACAGCGGTCGATGGAACAGCCTGAACTGAATGGAAGGGTGCAGAGGAGGGGGCTTTTCTTAACATTTGCCCAAGAGTCATACGGTCATCATCATCAACAACAACAAAAAGATGACCCTGCTGAAATTCCTTGGGGTATTTTTAATGATCAAAACATGAAAATGTGATTTTAATATCTACAAGGAAAAAAAAAAAAAAAAAAAATACAAATCCACAAGCATTATTTCCCTCCCCCTCCCCCCCCCCCCCCCCTGCACACACACACAAAAACATATCTAAAGGCAATATCGCACCGGCAAGTATGACTGCCTAAAAGCATCTTGCATCAGACTCAGAAATGAACCTCACTAAAAAAATAATTTAAAAAAAATAAATATAATACTAACAATGATAATTAAGATGAGACAATGCTTTTCTTCTACTACTAAGCTCAACAGTATGGCATTCCAAACGTCAAACAATTATTTGCACGATTTTTAGTGGTGAAATGAAGCACTTTCCTCATTCTGTGCGCATAATTCATTCTGTGGTGCACACAATTCATTGTATGTACAGAATTCGTTCTGTGGCACACACAATTCACTCTGTAGGACAGAATTCATTCTGTGGGACACACAATTCATTCTGAAGGACAGAATTCATTCTGTAGGACAGAATTCATTCTATAAGACACAAATTTCATTATGTGCACCAAATTTATTCTGTGAGATACACATTTCATTTTGTGCGCAGAATGAATTCTGTGTCCCACAGAATAAATTTTGTGCACAGAATGAATTCTGTCCTACAGAATAAATTCTGTACTAACAGAATTCATTCTGTCGGAAACACAATTCATTCTATGGAGAACGAGGCTCATTCGCATACAAAGTGACGTCACGGGTGTTAGACATTGACCTACTAAGCTCCTCAAGGGAGCCTCGTTCTCCATAGAATGAATTGTGTTTCCGACAGAATACATTCTACAGGACAGAATTCATTCTATAGGACAGAATTTAATTTGTAGGATAGAATTCATTCTGTACGACAGAATTAATTCTGTGGGATAACAGAATTAATTCTGTGCACAAAATTTATTCTGTGGGACACAGAATTCATTCAGCGCAGAAAATGAAATGTGTATCCCACAGAATGAATTGTCCTACAGAATGAATTCTGTGTGCCACAGAATGAATTCTGTCCTACAGAATGAATTCTGTCCTACAGAATGAATTGTGTGCACCACAGAATGAATTCTGTCCCACAGAATGAATTGTGTGTGCCACAGAATGAATTCTGTCCTACAGAATGAATTGTGTGTGCCACAGAATGAATTCTGTCCCACAGAATGAATTGTGTGTGCCACAGAATGAATTCTGTCCCACAGAATGAATTGTGTGTGCCACAGAATGAATTGTCCTACAGAATGAATTGTGTGCACCACAGAATGAATTCTGTCCCACAGAATGAATTGTGTGTGCCACAGAATGAATTCTGTCCTACAGAATGAATTGTGTGTGCCACAGAATGAATTCTGTCCTACAGAATGAATTGTGTGTGCCACAGAATGAATTCTGTCCTACAGAATGAATTGTGTGTGCCACAGAATGAATTTGTCCTACAGAATGAATTGTGTGCCCACAGAATGAATTCTGTCCCACAGAATGAATTGTGTGTGCCACAGAATGAACATACAGAATGAATTGTGTGTGCCACAGAATGAATTCTGTCCACAGAATGAATTGTGTGTGCCACAGAATGAATTCTGTCCTACAGAATGAATTGTGTGTGCCACAGAATGAATTCTGTCCTACAGAATGAATTGTGTGTGCCACAGAATGAATTCTGTCCCACAGAATGAATTGTGTGTGCCACAGAATGAATTCTGTCCTACAGAATGAATTTGTGTGCCACAGAATGAATTCTGTGCACCACAGAATGAATTATGTGCACAGAATGAGGAAAGTGCCTCATTTTACCACTAAAAATCATGCAAATAATTGTTTGATGTTTGGAATGCCATACAACAGTGTAGAAATATAAATTCAACAAAAACATGGATATCCTATTTTAAAACAAAAATTATGAAAATCTTTTCAAGGTTTATTCACAAGGAAAATCAACAATAATCGATCAAACAAAATGGGGTGGAAAATGACCCCCCCAAAACAAATTAAAAAAATTAAAATGCATATCAAAGAAGCAACACACAAAAGGGACACAATATGTAACAGAAGAAGTTAAATTGCTCATGAGTTCCGTAACGTTTTGTGAGCTAAAAGTGGCAAAATGTATTTATTGTTCAGTTGTGACATTGTAATACCAAAAATAATAAAATACCAGTATCTGAAATCGTATCCAAACAATGATATAAAAAAAATCTGAAATGGTATCAAATAACTAACAATCAAATGTGTACCAGTATCTCATTTAACAATTATTTATCAACTCAACAACGGGGAAACAAACTTTATAGAACACAAGTTAAAATTCAAGCATCCAGTGTAAAAAGAAACGTGGTCCAAAGTGTAAAGGTAAAAACAAAAACAAACGACATAAAAAGAGAAAAAAAAGATTTAGAAAATACACTGTACAACAGTAAATAAAATGATTAAAATAACACACCATTCCCTTCTGTTCAAAGCCCTACTTTGTATCGAATCATTTCACATCGCCATTTTTCAGTGGAGAGAACATTACAATATTTTGCCATTATTGGCCATTCCAACAACCACCTTTTGCAAGAGTGAATGCCCTTGGTGGGTGGGGGAAGATGCTTGAGTACTGACCAAACAAGGGCATAACTCTCGCCAATAACCCTATTTGAGGCCACTGAATGGCTGCCTTTTGCAAGAGTGAATGCCCTTTTGGATACTGACCAACAAGGGATTAACTCTTGCCGTCAAGGGCATTAATAACCCTAGTTGCAGTGGCCATTACAATTGTGGATGTCAGAACATGATTAGTAATTTACTATTTTTGTTAATGATTGTGGCACTGTCTTAATGCCTCCTTGACCATTGCTGATCAGTGTTGCTGCCTTTAGTCCAAATGGTTAAAATCAATACAGTGGAATCTCCCTTATAAGACCTTCAAAAATCATCCAAAATGAGGTCTTATAAGGGAGGTAATTGTAATACTTACAAAGGGCAATGTCTCAGAGAGGTAGGTCTTATATGGGAGGGAGTTATAATGGGAGGTCTTATAAGGGAGGTTCCACTGTATAATCAAAAGGTGTATGTGCATGTGGTTTCGTTGTACATGTTTCCATTACAAATGATTTAGACGTATGCGTGTACGTGTGCATGCGCGCGTGTGTGTGTGTACACACGCACATGCATGAGGAGAAGAGTGAGAGAGAGGGGGGAGACGAGACAGTGAAAGAAAGAGGGAACGAATCACTGACGTATACTAATTACGGTACAAGGATGGAAGTTCAGTTTAACGTCGCGTATCGGCTTTCGCCATGTACGACGGGCTGAACAAACCAACCAGGGTATAAACAAAAATTTATATTCCTAAATCACTGTCTTAGCCAAAAGGCAGAGAAGCAATCAGAATATTTTTTTTTATTTTTTTTTTTATAAATTACGGTACAACAGAGACTGTTCACTACTTGTACTTATAAGAAACACAAGTTGGTAACTGTTGGATGCTTGCAACACGGTTGTTTGCGTCTATGTCATTGGAGAGAGAAAAGAGAGAGAGAGAGAGAGAGAGAGAGAGAGAGAGAGAGAGAGAGAGAGAGAGAGAGAATGGGCAAAAGCATAGTGGAAGAATATGTTAATATAGTGTATATGCTACTTAAAATTATCTAACAAACTAACAAAAATTACACACAGCACAAGCAAACAGTTCAGAAATAAATAAATGTATACCCCAAATCGCCTTTATCTTAGAAAAACGAAATTATGCAGTTAAATGGTTTTTTTAAAATGAAACAAGTGAAGTATAAGATGTTTCAACATTATGAAAGCTCAGCTCAATACATAATTGAAACTATACTTTCCAAACAAAACAAATTGCCTCAATTAGCATTACAAAAAATATGAATTCAATGGAGAAACCCCCCCCCCCCCCCCCACATTAAAACGACAACAGACAAAACAAAACTAATACATTCATCAACAGCAACAACAAAGCTAAACTAACATAACAAAAACTCACATGAAAATCAAATAACAACAAAAAACAAAACTGGACAGGCAACATTGTGTACAAATTCTTGAAACAATACATGAACCACAATCACATAAAACTGTGATCATTTAATACTTCTTCTTCTGCGTTCCCAGGCCATATGGCCATAATGGGTAAGGTACGCATGTGTCCGGTTTTCAGTTTTCTCTGGTCTCCCCGCTGCGTACAGCCGACACATTCCGATTTCGGAGGAACTTCTCAAAGGAGACATATTATTTGGAAGATTTTTGACAGAAAGCAAAGGGAAAAGGCAGGAGAATGAGCCATTAAGTCAGAAAAAGATAGTACATGACAGAAAGCAAAGGGAAAAGGCAGGAGGAGAAAAAAAAGGCAGGAGAAATGGAGCCAATAAGTCAGAAAGATATAGTAGATGACAGAAAGCAAAGGGAAAAGGCAGGAGAATGGAGCCAATAAGTCAGAAAGATAGTAGATGACAGTAAGCAAAGGGGGAAAAGGCAGGAGTAATGACAGGAAAAGCAAAGGGAAAAGGCAGGAGAATGGAGCCAATAAGTCAGAAAGATAGTAGATGACAGAAAGTAAAGGGAAAAGGCAGCAGAATGGAGCCAATAAGTCAGAAAGATAGTAGATGACAGAAAGCAAAGGGAAAAGGCAGGAGAATGGAGCCATTAAGTCAGAAAGATAGTAGATGACAGAAAGCAAAGGGAAAAGGCAGAGTCAAAGAGAGTGGCAGATTAGAGGAAGTTACAAGCACAGAACTTCCAGAAGGTGAGGGAACTATTTGCACGGAAGACCCCCCCTGGGGGGGATTTAATACAAAAACGAAGACAAAATTAATCAAAGAAACAAACAAAAGTGCTCCCTGAAAAGAACCAACAACCAAAACAAGCCAACAAAAAACTTCCCCGAGATGTCCGATGAACAAAGTGAGCTGCCGGGCATCAACCACATTTCCATTCTACTCATAGGTGTTCGTTTTGTCAGCAGTTATATGCCTTAACCCCTTGACTGCCAAAGAAAAAAATCATTGTACAAATCATGCCATGAAAAAGACAACTGATCATTGGGTGCAACTCCCCAAAATGAAAGGGACCCATGGCCCTGGCAGGGTACAGGGGCAGAGCCCCGTCGGACGTTTCAGGGGGACAAGTTAAGAGAGAGATAACGAGATAAACAGACAGTTAAAATATCATTTTGAGTCTGATAAGCCTTGTAAAATTATTACATTGCCTTTGTAAACTTCCAAGATAGAACCACCAAGTTCAAAACGCCCCAAATGGCGAATGATCGGCAATGACTTCAATGAGTCAATAATTCAATGAGACCGACAGGTGTGCGTATCCGAACATCATTTTTACCTGTTCTGTTCAGTTTCTGGTAAAATTAAAAATACTGAAATCGGTGTAAAAATGAAAAAAAGAGTAGCACCTATGACTGATATAGCCAATCTGGCAAAATGGGTCTGGGGATATAACTCTCTTGACTGCTAGAGCAAAAGGCAGCATATTAGAGTTATTCCTCTTCATCTGATGATGTCATCAGTGATGTAATCAAGTCAGTATGTGATACGTTACATGGCAGTCAAGGGGTCAATCAAATACATCTCTCAGGAGGCGCCGTGGCTCGGTTAGAGTCGCTGGCTGGTAATCTTAACGGGTTGCAAGTGCGCTGGTTCGAACCCAGCTCCTTCCGTAATGTCGTGTCCTTGGGAAAGACACTTTACTCCTACTTCCTAGTCCTCCGGATGAGACTTAAAACCAAGGTCCCGTGTGCGAATGCACGCACAAGATCTTAATATGCACACGCTAAAGCCTATTCCACTACAGTGGAAAATTCCCTATAAGACCTTCAAAAATCATCCAAAATGAGGTCTTATAAGGGAGGGGTCTTAAAGGGAGGTAATTTTAATACTTACAAAGAAAAGCAATGTTTCAGAGAAGGTCTTATGTTGGAGGGAGTCTTATAATGGGAAGTCTTATAAGGGAGGTTCCACTGTATTCGGTAGGAGTAGACCGTGTTGTGCCGCTGGAATGGATGACACGAACTCACACAGCAAGCATTCTGTGGGGTGGCACTGCACTCGCAGTGACATTCTCTCCAGGTGGGAGCAACCCGAATTTCACAGAGAAAAGTCTCTGCGATAAGAATATGATGAAAATGCCCAAAAATACTTATACAGCACCCAAACACAAGCGAATGACAGGACTTAATATAATACTTTAAAAACTGAAAGAAACTTCTTAGCTTTCCTCTTGTTCACTAGTTGTAGGAGGAGCTCGCGATATTACACATCGGTACCGTCATTTTCGGGTTATAAGGCGATATTTGTTTCTCCAATTTCGACCTACGCGCCTAATAAACGAGGGCACCCTATTAGTGAACACAAATCATGAGAAGAGAGGCAACGATTGCTGTGCTCAGTACAGTTTACTGTGAGTCAGACATCAAAAGAGGTCACAAGTCGCCGATAAGACGAATACTCACGTTAAAATGCTTCAAAATCCCTATTATCGTTCAAGATAACAACCCTTCATTGGATGTAAAATGCATCGTTGTAGAGCTTAAAATGCCATAATTCTATCAGTTTTCACGAAGAAAACTACAAACACAACAACAGGAAGCAGCTCAAACGGAAGTTTGATTATTTGAAAGGGGAGCCAACTCTCGTTTATGACAGCAGTAATGGCAGTCGGTAAGCGTTTACAGGACGCGTACGGGCTTCAAAGTTTGAGTTTCTTTTGTGAGGTGCATATCGCCTTATAAACGAGGGCGCCTTTTACTTTAATTTTTTCAGATTTTTCTTGAAAATTGCCCTATTCGCCTTATACACAGCAGCGCTTAATGATCCGAAAAATACAGTACTTATATGTGTTGTTTCTCTGAACCCCAAGTGCTAGGTTCAGTATTATCACATTTTTTGTCACTGCAGTCACTTTTTTTTATATTTAAAGATAGGATCATTATTGGGAATAAAATGGTGGTTTTTTTGTGTGTCCATGTGTAATATATCTGACAACTAAAACTAAAAAGGTTCTGAGAAATAAATGTCTGAAATGACACAACCATTACCATGTTTTGTTTTTCAGACTAAAGGCAATACTGTTAATCAAGACTGAGACCTCTGCGTCTTATAATATAACTATTAACATAGTAATAAACTGTTACAACAAAATATAAAAAAATGTGTTTAAATATGGTGCACCTTATAAATACAGGGCTGCCAACCCTCTGTTGCAATTTCCAGGGACAAACTACAGAAAAAACAGGGACAGATTTATTTCCAGGGACAAACATCGCAATGTCATGCATCAGGGTCAAAACGAGCATTAACTTCTAATTATTTTATGATCTAGCAACATTTCTGCGACTGTTTTTGTTTGTGGCTCAAGCCACAAACCTATAACTCACTTTGTCGGTCAGTCGGTCTGTCTGTCGGTCCAAAATTGTCGCACTTCAAATCGAGGCTACATTTCGAAATTAATTGAGGCCGCTCTTTAAAATGATGTATTTTAAAAGCATACAAAATAATAAACATACGTAATACAACAGACACGACGAGTATGCGGTGCTTCTTTTGATGAGTATAAGTAGGATACATAGTTTTAAATGTTTTCCAAAAGATATAAAAAGTTACGAAAGGGTGCAGAGATAACATTCTGGTTTACAGATTAAAATTATTGAAAAGCCAGGGGAGATGACTCATGATTGGAGTGGTAAAAATAGACCGCATGCCACAAACTATTGCGATTTTGCGCTTGTTTTTTTTATAGTCTTCCTGATGTTTTTTGGTGCCATTGTGCCTCAATATTCAAGACCGCTTGGTGTTCAGTAACCTTTGAATAACACGTATGTTAGGAAAAAGTTAACAGTGTTGTGTTGGGTGTTCCTGTGTTCAATAGCAAGGCCAGCAAACAAGACAAGTGATTGTTCTACACATTTTTTGATTCTACTCAGTTTCCAGGGACGCCAGACAGAAAAGTGGATTCCAGGGACAGGGTGCCATCTTTGACTGTTTCCAGGGACCCCTTAGGGGGTGGATGGCTGGCAGCCCTGTCAATAATATGGTGCATCTTAAAGACCCCCCACATCACGTGTCACATTCACTCTTTAGTCTAAGGCCGTGTACTCACATAAGTGGATATTCCATGCAGAAACCTGTGCGCAATCCATAAATAAGTGAAACAAAGAAGGGAAAAGATTTGCGCATGTGTCCGAATTTCTCCTATATGCGTAAACTTTCATCCGTCTTTCTTCCACTTATTTAGGGTCTTCCGTACGGAACTTACGCGTCTAATGTGAGCCCTGCCTTATGCTAGGAAGATTTCTTAACCCCTTGACTGCCGTGTAACGTATCACGTACTGACTTGATGACATCACTGATGACGTCATAAAATGAAGAGGAATAACTCTGATATGCTGGCTTTTGCTCTAACACAGTCAAGATAGTTATAATATCCCCAGACCATTTTGCCAGATTGGCTCTATCAGTTGTCTTTTTCATGTCATGATTTGTACGATGATTATTTCTCTTATTTTCTCTGGCAGTCAAGGGGTTAAGATTTCTAACCAGCTAGAAGAGGAAAAACATGTGAAAACTGTGATTTTGACACGCAACGTGGTGGGTCTTTAAAGTATGTCATAATTTTGTAGAGAATATTTCGAACATTGAATGCACATTCTGGATCATCTTTGAAAAGAGTCAATTAATCTGAAATGCAAATTAACATTAAAATGACCAGGGCCTGTATTCACGTTGAGATAGTATGAGACTTAGCATCATGCTAACTTAGAAGCTCTTCCAAAAGTCCTATTGAATATCCTATAGGACATTGGAAGAGCTTCTAAGTTAGCATCATGCTAAGTCTCATGCTATCTCAACGTGAATACAGGCCCAGGAGAGAAGCAGAAATGATCACAAACCTCCCCGTGGGGATACTGGGGGTGGGGGTGGGGGGTCTTTTGTACAAATAGTTCCACCACCTTCTGGAAGTTCTGTGCTTGCAACTTCCTCTAATTTGTTACTCTCTTTGACTCTTGCCTTTTCCCTTTACTTACTGTCATCTACTATCTTTCTGACTTATTGGCCCATTCTCCCGCCTTTTTTCAAAACAAAAAAGTCTTCCAAATGTTTCTCCTTTGAGCTCCTCCGAAATCGGAATGTGTTGGCTGTACGAAGCGGGGAGACCAGTGAAAACTGAACATTTATTTGCTCATTTTCCGATGCTATGGTGGATTGTTAATAAGCTGTTCATACTTATTGATGATGTTTGCATACATGTTTGTTTGTATGTGCAAATCATTGAAGAAAAGAGAACCTTCTTTGCAAGGGGGAAAACACACACCAAAAAACCCCCCGAACATACATGTACCTTACCCATTATGGCCATATGGCCTGGGAACGTAGAAGAATAAGAAGAAGAATCACAAACTTCAATTTTAACCCATAACGACAATCACTTGGTCCCCAACAACATAACACAAACCATCTTTTATTCCTTTTATCAACAATCACTGTTCCAAAGAAATTGATGGGCTCTTTCACTGTCACTCACCCACGAGAGTTAGAGTACTGACGAGTCTACGCGTTGGCTTGGTCAGTGCGTACCCCCCGCCCCCGAAATCGTAGATTGTAACGAAATCACATCATGATTGCCATTTATTCCAGTGACATTTATTTCTTCCAGCTACCATTTTTCAAATGAAAGAGATCAACTTTCATGGAGTTAGAAGGTAAAATCTGAATCTACTCATTTTACGTTAAGGTTTCCTTCCTCACTTGGTGTGGGGTGAAAGTTGCTATGGGTTACATATAAGTGTATAATAGTTAAAAATGCAACACCCGTATGTAAGGTGCGCACTGACCCGTACCAGTACGCAATGACCAATTTGTCACAGTCTTCAGAAATCTGTTTGCTTCTAGAAAACGGTTTCAGTTACAAGCCAGAGCGATGATACAGTGGAAGCAGAAAGATTTGAACAGACACTGGTGATCTAAATCTTTTCCAAAATTGCACTGGAGATCCACAAATTGACGTCGTATTACATTAATGCCTTAACCCTTTCACTGCCAGCCATTTGTCAGCCAAAGTATACCATTAAGCTTAACTGGGTAGAGAAACAAAACATATCTGCAATATTAGGAATTCCTCTGTGACATGTACAACATTAGCTCTATCCATATCTCCCATAATTAAGAAAATAGGGTCTTCGGATAACAAGCCCTGATTTGATGCTTTTTAGTGACATGGGTGTTAAACCACTGTGGTGCATAAATGCGACATTGGCGGTGAAAGGGTTAAGCATGGATGCAACTTGAGAAAATCGAAAAACAGGCAAGGGGCTGCCCAGGTCCCTGGCATGGTACAGGGGCAGAGAAAAAAATTGCTAAAAACAGTGGTCAGCGACCCAACCGATGTAGCAGTCGATATTTAATAACAAAACGTTACCCATAGGCACAATGTGACTGTGGAAACTCAAAATTAAGAAATTGAATCAAACATGCATACAAAAGGAGATAATAAAACAGGTACGTATTGCATACGTGTCTGATGTTATACCTACTGTATTCGGTTTTCCCCCCAAACGAAGAACAATCCTTTTGACGTCTTTTGTTCGATCCGTCACTCGAGTTGAGACAAAAATGCGTACGAAATACACACAAGAAAACTAGTCGAAATTGTTGAAGCATGCATGATTGAGAGAATGAACAATGATACAGACAAATAACTCTAGGTGGGAGATTGCTTTAAAACACCACAAAGCACACAACAATTTGACATGCGCATACATTACCATATTTTACAGACTGTAAGGCAATACTTTTTTTTCCCCACAGACTGAGATCCCTGTGTTTTATACACTATGACTAATCATATAGTGAGAAATTATAACAACAAAATCAGAATTTAACGTACAATTTCCGGGATGTACGCTATCTATAATATAATACGCTAAGGCCCGAAGAGTAAAAGAACGTAAAAACTTGGATACCGCGTAACTTTTGCTTGAAATACAGTTCCAGAAGAACGCGTTGGGACGCCATTCCGCTATGTCTGGTTCAAAATTTTGCTATTGAAAGTTGATTTTGAAGGCAAAGTGTATGAAACTTCATTGAAATTTTGTGTCGTCTGCGTTGCCCGAGCTGTGTCGGAAATTGCCGAATCTACCTTGGAAAACACGAAGAATGCCGAACCAGTGTTTCGTAACTTCCGCCCTTATATTTCTCAAGAACATTTTCTCATCTATCTCTCATTCTCTGTATCCCCACACATTCTCTCTCTCTCTCTGTCTCCCCTTCTCGCTCTCGCAATGATAATATTTGATCAAAGAAACCACAAACACCACTAACTGTGTATACTTTTTGAAGGTAGCTCTGTGCTGTGAAAAGAATAAAATAAAAGTAAAAGTAAAAGATTGTGCTGGTTTACTTTTTGTCCCAATGGGGGACAGATAGTGTATGAGCATGGTACATAGAGAGATCTCTTTCGAATTATGGAATTCTCGTCAGTATGTATATCTGCTAACAAACACTGTCTTGTGGATCAACCCCAACAGGAAGACATTTCTGATAAAAGAATGGTGTCTTCTCTGCACTAGGCCGAAAAGTCCACAATTTAAGCAAACCAGCACAAGGTGAAAAGAAAAATGAAGAACATTTTGGGCAAAATAGATAAGTTATTAAAATGCGGAAATTGCGATTTGAAAACTTTAATACATGTGGGTAGAAAGAGCAATAACAGTGCTGATAAAGTTTGTCACTAAGTCACGCAAAATTTGCTCTAATCAATACACTGCTTCCAGTATTGCATCTTTATTCTTTAGTATGTGGTACTTATGTGTCTCTTACATTCACAGACAGCATAATGTTCTATCAATGTAACATTGAATAAATTATCTTGGCATTTCATAAAAAATTATTTCTGGACCCGTGCGGAGCAGCACGGGTGTAACTACTATATACTATAACATGCCTTATAGTCTGCAAAATATCGCATACATAGTTTTAGCGTAAGTCCTTATGATTAAGACATTGGAAATGCCCCGTTGCATTGCTGAACTACATTGTTATTTTGTCGAAACCTGACTACACACTGTCCAAATATTGGGGGCAATCTAAAAAACAACAACATTATCATCATCATTTTATCATCAACAACCGCATTAATAACAACGCAATATTTGACATTTCTTTTTTTTATATTCTCTCTTTCTCTCTTTAACCCTTTCACCGCCAGCCATATATTAGCCAAGAATTTCCATGAAATTTACCTGGGTAGAGAACAAAACCCATCTGCAGTATTGGGGATTCTTCTGTGATATATAAAATAAGGTCTATTCTTGCTTCCCAAAACTAAGACAATAGGGTCTTTGGATAATAATAGACCCCAATTTGATGCCTTTTAGTGACATAGGTGTTAAATCACTGGGGTGCTAAAATGCGACTTTGGCGGTGAAAGGGTTAAACATTCATTCCTCTCTCTTTTTCGTAGTACCATTGCTGTCGTTCTGATGTTGAAATTTCTGCTACTGTCCTTTACTATCATCTGCGTTTTGTAGTATTGGCCACTGCAACCACCACCTTTTTGCAAGAGTGAATGCCCTTGGTGGGTGGGGGGAAAGATGCTTGAGTACTGACCAATCAAGGGAATGACTCTCACCAATAACCCTATTTGAGGCCTCTGAATAGCTGCCCTTTTGCAAGAGTGAATGCCCTTTTGGATACTGACCAACAAGGGCTTAACTCTTGCTGTCAAGGGCGTTAATAACCCTAGTTTTGCAGTGGCCAATAGACACGAGTGGTGATGTGCTTATGTGTGTGTTGTGTGTTATTGCTGTTGTGGTCTGTGTGTGTGTGTGTGTGTTGTGTTATTGCTGTTATGGTGTGTGTGTGTGTGTGTGTGTGTGTGTGTGTGTGTGTGTGTGTGTGTGTGTGTGTGTGCGTGTGTGTGTGCCTGCGTGTGTGTGTGTGTGTGTGTGTTGTGTTATTGCTGTTGTGGTCTGTGTGTGTGTGCCTGCATGTGTGTGTATGTGTTGTTATTGCTGTTGTGGTGTGTGTGTGTGTGTGTGTGTGTGTGTGTGTGTGTGTGTGTGTGTGTGTGTGTGTGTGTGTCTGCGTGTGTGTGTGCCTGCGTGTGTGCGCGCCTGCGTGTGTGTGTGTGTGTGTGTGTCTGCGTGTGTGTGTGCCTGCGTGTGTGTGTGTGTGTCTGAGTGCGTGTGTGTGCGCGCACGCGTAGTAAACCTAGAATGCGCGCTTTATCAGTTTCACTTGCCTTGGCATGAGGCTGTGTCAGACCAGTTGACATAAGCTAGAACGCCAAGGCTACATCAAAATGTTGTTATGCTCTGAATGGTTGTGCGGGGATTGTCTTAAGCCATGACAAGCTCCCAGCATAACATCATCAGTCTAAAATCCCCCGAAGACGGAGTGTGGCTGCCCACATGGCGGGGTAATCAAAAACGGTCACACACGTAATGTTCTCATCCCTAGCTGGTGCATTTGTACTGAATTGTTCAAGTGCTCTGGCTGTTGGGATGTTCCCTGGAGTCGCTAAGCCAGGGAACAACAACAACATAAGTTTCATATTACATTGGAACCTCCCTCTTGAGACCTTCCCTATCAATTAAGACTCCCTCTAAGAACTGACCCAATAGTTCCCCCACCTTCTGGAAGTTCCGTGCTTGTAACTTCCTCTAATCCGCCACTCTCTTTGATTCTGCCTTTTCCCTTGTGCTTGCTGTCATCTACTATGTTTCTGCCTTACCGGGGGGGGGGGGGGGGGGGGTCCATTCTCCCGCCTTTTTTTCTCTGTCCAAAATCACTTTCAAAAAGATTTCCTCCAGCCGAAGTCGAACATACTGGGCCTAATTATTTCTTACTTAGGCGCATAACGGCAGCATGACGCATCTGCGCTCATAATTGACAGGAAACTGTCTGAGCGATCGAAGAAGAAGAAGAAAACGTGACAAAAAAAAAAATGTCCACCGATTTCCCCCCCCCCCCTCTCATATCGGGACAACCGAGTGTCCACCCCCCAATTAACCCCTTGACTGCCACCAACATATCACGTACTGACCTGATGACATCACTGATGATGTCATCAGATGAAGAGGAACAGCCCTGATATGCTGGCTTTTGGTCTAACACAGTCAAGAGAGTTATATCCCCAGACCATTTTTGCCAGATTGGCTCTATCATGTCTTTTTCATGGCATGATTTGCCCAATGATTTTTTTCTGTCATTTTCTTTGGCAGTCAAAGGGTTAAGACCCCTTCCCTATGAGCAACTTTGGACAATGATTGGACCGCCGGGGGGGGCAATCAAACCAGTAGGGGCTTAGCGCGTGATTGTCTTAGTTTAATGGCAAGTATAAAACATGGCTACTGTCTGCCAATACCTTTACTGTTGTAAAATAAAGGTTCGTTTCATTTCATTTCATTTCATTTCATTTTTCTCTCTCTCACTACGCCCAACTAAGAATCTCACTACGCCCAGCTAAGAATATCATGCGCTAAGTCCCTACTGGTTTGAATGCCCCCTGGCGGTCAAATCCTCCTCCTAAGTTGACCATTATGAGCTTCTTTTTGGGGGGCTGATTTTTTTAAAGTCTTAATAGAAAGTTTTCGACTGTATTATTACTGATCAAAATCGAGAGCCCCGGTGTAACGAGAAATAAGTACCTGCCATGAAATATCTACCTGTCGCATGCGAACTATAACCATCTAACCCTAACCCTAACCCCGGCAAGAACCAAGAAATAGAGCAGGAGGGTGTAAATCTACATATTTGCCGATAAATCGATGTACAAAGCCATGCACTTAGTTTCGTAAAATTCACAATGGCGGACAAACAAACAATTCTGATTGGCTAGGCGCCAGCTAGACCTACTTATTTCATGAGGTAGGATATTCTCTTCACACCGGCACAACGATTGATGTGATAAAGCAATGGCACAGCGACGGTGGTGGCTGAGGTTCTAGCGTTTAGCTGGGCTCGCTTCGTCTCCGCTGTCTGTGGTTCTCTTCTTGGTGGAGGGCTGGTTATGAAAGAAAACAGAAAGCAAGAAAAATGACAAAACCAGTCATAACTAACATTCAGAGTGAGGGAGAGAGAGGGGGGGGGGAGAGAGAGAGGGAGAGAGAGAGAGAGAGACAGAGGAGAGAGAGAGAGAGGAGAGCAGGCATGGGAATTGTCAGAGACAAAAAACTCTGAAAATCACCCAATTGAAGCATTTAGTAACAAAAACGATTTAGTAACAATTTCAAAAGAAATTCTGCAGAAATCAGCCAATTCCCATGCCTGGGAGAGAGAGAGAGAGAGAGAGAGAGAGAGAGAGAGAGAGAGAGAGAGAGAGAGAGAGAGAGAGAGAGAGAGAGAGAGAAAGAGAGAGAGAGAGAGAGAGAGAGAAGAGAGAGAGAGAGAGAGAGAGAGAGAGAGAGAGAGAGAGAGAGAGAGAACACAAGAGATAATGTCTATGGATCGGCTCCTCTTGTGTTCTAAAAGCTTATACGATCCTACAGGTGCATCTACAACTGTGTATTTGCTTTCTTTCAGAAACATATCAGCCGTATGTTCATAACCAAAACTGCCTTTCAAACAATCGGTCTTCTTTCTTATGTCTTGAGTGCAGGAGCCAGAACTGTCTTGAAACAAACTGATTGTGGGCCCTGAACAGAAGATTGATTGGTCGGAGTTAAGAAATAGGCACGTTGAAGGCCTTTTTTTTACATTCCCGCCCCAAAACAAAAAGAAATCCAAAAGTAAACAAACTTTAACAAGGAACTTGAAAGCACAAAAAAAAAGCATGCAAATTGAAAATGAACGTAACTCATTCAAGCCATATATGTCCGGAATTAATAGATAGCTATCAATTTGATGCATTTGCTTCAAGGGAAGTAAATCTGTGTGCTCACCATACCATGGTCACTTCTAAATTAGCTTCGCTCCCTTAGACCACAATTTTGCCTCTGACTTTGCTTTTGTAGTGGTTTGTTGTTGGGGACCAATCGGTGTAGAGTTTTTCTATTGTAGAGTTTTTCTATATAAAGTCTAAATATAAAAAGTCTAATCTACCACTTCCCTATGTCTAAACCTGAACTAAAAACATGTAATCTTCTTTCATTTCTTCTTTTGTTTATGTATGTTTTGTTTGTGTGTATGGCTGGAGTGATTTGTGAGTTTTTTTAATAATTCAAAATCATTGTGATGTGAATGAGTTAATGAAACAGAATTACAAACATTAACAAATCACATAGTGACATACTCTCTCTCTCTCTCACTCTTGTAAACTCACACATACACACACACACATGAAGAAAAAGAAGAGTGTTTCCGCCCTTCTGCTTCACAGAGAAGTTGATTTAGATTCAAGATTAATATTTGTTCCAACTTCAACTTCTATTGTGGCATACCAGTTTGTTCTGTGTTGTGTATTGTTTAAGTGTAACATTATTCAAGACTAGAAGGCCAAACCATTCTTGAATGTATGTTGATTTGTTTGTGAGCAACTCTCTAACCACTGTGGTTGTGTAATGTGCGCAGTGGTTGTCATAATAAGCAGGTCTGGGTCATCCTTTTTTTGAGCTTCTCGGCCTTTTGGCTAAGACAGTGATTCAGGAACATAAATTTTTGTTTATACCCTGGTTGGTTTGTTCAGCCCGTCGTACATGGCGAAAGCTGATACGCGACATTAAACTGAACTTCCATCCATCCTTTTTTTGAGGATGAACTTGGGTCTGTATTGTTGTGGCAACTACTTTCACTTTGCTAGGCAAATAGATGCCATAAGTAACATGGGTAAAAGAAGAGTTAATTACGAGAAGTTCCTTCCCCTTATTCATTTCACTTAGACTCAAGAGCTCACATGCCTAGCCTGTCCACTTACCATTCTCTCTGGAGGGGCCATGCCTTCTGACGCTGGGTACATCAGTTTCTTCGCTTTCACCTTCATCTCCTCATCCTGTGCATCAAAAAAGAAAAGTGATTTTCACCTCCTTTTTCTTTAAAATCAGTATCAGCATACTTATTCAATATTATTTTTTAAAATCTCTAACATACTTGTGGTGGTACCATAGCCAATGAGGTTTAACCGAGGCGTGGTTACCGCTACACCTATCTATATTGTTAAAGAATCGGGACTTTACTGGTGTTGCACTGCCTTCGGGCATTGCCTCCAGTATTGTTCCCACCATCTTTGCATCTATAAATGTCCCATATGTCTGTTCCAGACCGAGAAGACGTAAAACACCATTTTTCATTCAAAAGATTTTGTCTGGAATACTGGGGATTCCTCTGTGACGTGCATAAAATAGGGCCTATCCTTACCTCCCAAAATTAAGAACATAAGGTCACTGGATACCAGACCCTCATCTGATGCCTTTCAGTGACATGGCTGTTAAATCATTGTGGTGCCAAGAGGCGACAGTGGCGATGAAAGGGTTATTAAATCAGTATCACCATACTTGTATTCAATATTCTTCTTTTTAAAAAATCTCTTGTCAATGTTTTTTTGTAATTGTTGTTTGTTTGTTTGTTATTTTATGTTTTTGAGAAATAAAATCAGAAAAAAATGCAGACAAGTTAGGGGGAAGGGGGAGGGAGGGAGGCTGACCCAGAACCTGGAACAGTGGGGTGGGGTGGGAGTGGGGTGTGTGTACTTTTCAACGTCATCTTCGTAAGAAATTACGTCGAAACCTCCAATTTCACAATCAACCAAACTTTTGTTGAGTGGGGAAGGGTGGTGGTGTGTATGTGCACTTTCTATGTGGCAGAAAATTACATAATTCCTTAAAAAACTTGCATTGATGTTTTGCTAAAGTCCCGCATCCCAGGAATTTCTGCCCAATTTTTTGTTGTTACTCCTATTAACGCCCCAAACCGGAAGCCACAAGTCTTAGCACTCCCCAAACCGGAAGCCACAAGTCTTAGCACTCCCCAAACCGGAAGCCACAAGTCTTAGCATTCCCCAAACCGGAAGCCACAAGTCTTAGCACTCCCCAAAACCGGAAGCCACAAGTTTTAGCACTCCCCAAAACCGGAAGCCACAAGTCTTAGCACTCCAAAAACCGGAAGCCACAAGTCTTAGCACTCCCCAAAACCGGAAGCCACAAGTCTTAGCACTCCCCAAAACCGGAAGCCACAAGTTTTAGCACTCCCCAAAACCGGAAGCCACAAGTCTTAGCACTCCCCAAAACCGGAAGCCACAAGTTTTAGCACTCCCCAAAACCGAAAGCCACAAGTCTTAGCACTCCCCAAAACCGGAAGCCACAAGTTTTGGCACTCCAAAAAATGGATTTCCTACATGTGCCGGAAAATAAGCACCCCTATATAATTATGTAACAGTATATGAGAAGGATACACAGAACAGTGACACAAAATGGCTTATCCCAAAAGAATACAAAATGGTGGATTTTGATTAATCCTACTATCTATTTAATTTAATACTTACCAACACTCAAAACAACTGCATTAGCCTAAAACAACCTGGAACCTTACCCTAGCACATAGCTAAAACGAAACTGGCCCCATGGGACTGCACCCATACCGCAGGGAGTAGCGGGAGTGACTCCCCTTACTTCCGGGTATGACGCGCACCCCTGGGGCACCGGATATGTCATTCATGAAATTTTACAGCCCCGCATCAGGAGGGAGGCTGGGAGGGAACATTTTTTGTTTTGAGTGTTGGTAAGTATTAAATTAAATAGATAGTAGGATTAATCAAAATCCACCAATCTAATTTAATCATACTGTACCAACACTCAAAACAACTGCAGATTACCACCGTGGTGGAGGGTGATGCGTGCCAACTGACACACCAATAACCCGAAAAGGCATTTTACAAACAGAGAGGGTAACACTCATACATGAAGAAAACCCCCTGAAAGATGCAAAACATCCATCAAATATGTCAATAAATACCCCCAAATAATCATATACATGATATACCAAAGAACACAGAAAGACAAAACGCAGGGACTCACACTACAAGGAGACCGGAACCTGCGAAACGACAACCTTCTTAAAGGAAAAGGAGACGTCTTCAACCTGAGCGGTGATGTCCCTCAGATAATAACAATTTCACGAGAGGGACGCCCTTCACTATCGCCAGGGAAGAGCTGAAGGCCCGCAACTCATGGGCGCGAATGGGGTTATCAGTCAACCAAACCAGAGAGCCAGCGTAAGCCAACTTAATGGGGTTGAGGATGCAACGAAACACAGTACCTTTAGCCACATCGCTACAATACTTGGTATTGATGGAGACAAACAACCGACGCTTAGACCCTCTGAAGGACTTGGTCCGAGGAAGTAAAAACGTAGAGCTCCAACTCGAAAAGGAGACTAGAGGAGAGGACATGTCGCCAGACTGATTCTTTGCCCGGAACTCCGGGAGAAAAGAAAGGAAGACGGACGAGAAAACCTCCTCGAACTGGACGTCCTTGGTCAGGCCACTCAGAGCATGCACACCGCTGATGCGCCGAGAGTGGCGAGCGAGATCAGAAAAAACTGTCTTAAGAGTCAGAAGCTTAAGGGACGACTTCAGAGGTTCATACTTGTCCCTGAGAAAAGAAAGAAAGAACAAAAAAGATGTCCCACTGGGGACACTGGAACGTCCTGGACAGAGCCTGGAGGCACACAGTGTCGAGAAAGTGAGAAACAGGCAAGGCTGAGAGATTCTCCGTAAACTTGGAACCAAAGGCCAACAAAATTGTGCTAATCAAAGCCGCCCTATAACCGGATAAGGTTTGAGAAGACAAATTCCTGGTTCTAAGCAAGTGAGAGAGGAATTCTAAAAACTGGACCAGGGGGACGAATCGGGTCAAACTTTCTAACCTGACAGAAGGAAAACCAGGTGGTCCAACGAAAATCATACAGATCGTGAGTCGACTTACGCCTAGAGGCGACCAACAGGTCCACAGTGCGTGTGGAGAATCCCTGGCTACGAAGCCCTAGTCGAATAGTCGCCATGCGACCAAGATTAGCCTTGAAGGGCAAGGGTGTCCGACCCAGCCTCTTGGCTGAATTAGAGTGGCGTGAGTGAGATTGAGAGGAAGAGGACCGTCCTTCGCCATGTAGAGAACTTCTGGAAACCAATGGCTCGTGGGCCACATTGGTGTGACGAGAATCAAGTCCGGGTGCTCCCGGAGGACTTCTTCAACACCCGGGGGATTAGTGCCATCAGAGGGGAGGAATACAACGGCATGCACTTCAGCAAGAAGTGCGAGACAGTGGTGGCGTACAGCTTAGCGGTACGGTAGCACCTAAGGCCATGGAACTCATACTGAAGATGGCTGCTCTGTACCCAGAAAGGGTATGGGCAGAGATTTCTAGACCTGAGAAGAAAAGCTAAGAAATCGACGAAAGAACCGAAGAAGGTCTTAACGGATCGAACTTCCTGTCACCACAGAAAGCGAACCAAGAGAAAGAGTCCTGAAAAAGTCCGGGAAGGCATCTCTGGAAAGCACATGGCTGACTATCAAAGCAGTCAGGAGAAGACAAACTCCGCATCGAGTCACCTAGAGCAGCCAAGGCCTGATACATTACGGACTATGAGTGGCCGGACCGGGCCACTACACACTGCTACGCCCTTTCGAACTGGAAAATATCGATCGAAGGGGCGAGTCTGGGTCAGAAAACAAACTGGACAAGACTAGTTCAGAATGTCGGGCAAGCAAAGGACCGATGGCGGGATAGAGACAGCTAGTACTAGGATGAGAATCCGCAAGAGCAGCAGATTCAGCCTCTGACCTAGCAAACTGAGAAACCACGGTACGAATGTGCGACTGCACTTCGTAACCAACTCTACATGCTAAGACCGACGAAAGGGACCCCCGTTGACTGGGTGAAAAACCAGCGGAGACAATTCGATCGGTTGGGAGGTAAAATAAAAATAAAAAACTGCCTATGAAGTAGGAACAGACAGCAACAGCAACATAGTTGCTATCGCATGACGTCAAATCGAACCAGATGACGCGGAAAAGTCCCCACCGAAAAGGAAAACATGTAGACAAAAAGCGAAACAGTGTGCAAACGTGACGATGACACACCTCGACCTAAACCATAAAAAACGGTCGGAACGAGACGCCGAAGACCAAAAGGGGGGGGGCCTGAAGGAAGGCAAAAATCACCCCGTCGAACAACTTTAGGTTGAAAGCTGTGCCGTTCGGTGATCTGACGGCTGAGCAGGGAAGATCATGCTAGCCGGACAGTTAAAGCCAGATCGGGACGGAACCAGTCCGAAACAGGATGACTGGAACGGCCGAACGAGTCAACAGGTTGAACAACTCATGGTTGAAACCGTGAAAGAAGGAGTGCGCACTCTGACTTCTCTCTGCAAGGGCCTTTGTATACCCAGGCCAGAGGAAGGAGCTCCGAAATCGACCCCATCAGACTAAGAAAACCGAGGGGACAGCGAAGAGTGACCGCCTTCGTTACTGAGAGGTCGGACACCACCTGTGTCCTCCGAGGCTGAGACTGTGAACACGACCGTGTCGAACCTCATAACCAGACAGTCCCTAAAGTGCCCCTAAAAAGAGTCTCTGGCCAGAAGAAGACCAAGGGAAGCTAGAGCCACTCCAATGGCTGGTCCATTCACGGACTCAAAGAGCCTGAAAAACGCAATACAGCAAAAAACCGAACCAACAACGTCACAAAAGCACAGCCCTTGAGGGCTTTGGACAAAGATGCTTCCAACAGTATAACGTAGGAAGGCTAAAACTTGACCGGGCAAGATTTGTCACAATGGAGTTTCTCTGCAACAGCCTTAGAAGGCTTGGAGAAAGAGGGAAAAGGGAGGTAGTCCTCATGGACACCTAGTACCAACTTGAAAGGATGAACAACAAAAAGAGCCTAAGGAAACTGAATCTTCCTTGGGCCTGGTAGACCCGCCCAAAGTGAAACGGTTAGTTACTGCGAGAAGCGTAACAGAGTATCCAAGTGACGTCAGGATAACCGTGGAAAAAACCCATTTCAACGGTACTGACTTGGAAACGGTAGAGAACAGAAGAACAAAAAACCCTTTAAACGGCCTAAGAGATCGCCGGCCAATTAGAGTCAGAATGGGCCGAAAACGGTCGGAAATTTTTTGATAAAACCGGTTGACAGGACCGGTTGAAAAAGTCATCAGGTTGAACAACACTGTTGTAACCAGAAAGGCATGAATCTAAAAAGAGCAAGGAAATCCATGCTCGTCAGAATCGAAGAAAACGGACCAACAGGCGCCGTTGCAACGGACAAGAATGAAACAAAGAAAACGATGGAGCATTCCCAAAAGCCCCATGTCAAACGGCGAAATTGGCGGAAGAGCACTGGAGGCCAAAATCACCACGAGGTTCTTGAACCGGAACGGAATCGGACGGTCCGTTGCCCATACCGGTTAAATGGATAGGTGAGAGCGATCGATCAGAAGAACAAGAGCTCAAGACCAGAAGATCGAAGCAGATCTAACCAGATGAGAAAACTTTACCAGTCCTCAACGTGAATTCAGTTTTAACCACCGAATCCTCCATGAAGGAGGGAGCTTGGAGAGTCAAAGAGCTCTTAGACTGCTGAAGAGAGCCAACTGAGCGATCAGTGGCGGACTCCTGATGGGTGGATCGAACAGGGACCACGTAAGGGCACGATCGAGACAAAATCTTGAGAAGATTCTGAACAGAAGACTCTGTTAGAGAGTGAGGGACCTCCAACTGAGGGTCCAGCACCAAGTCAGACTCAAAGTCAGAATGATCCACACAGAATTCCTTGGAGGGGTCTAGTCGCTGAAGCTTCTGATAAGCACGGCCCATAGAATCAAACACCACTGGAGGACCATGCTTGGAAGAGGGTTCTGCCGGTTGGGAGTGTGTAGATCTAAGAACACCGGCAGGAACCGAGAGACCCCGACGTCCACCGTGAAAACGGGACATTTCCTGTTGACCCGAACCGGAGGAACGAACCGGAAATTCATCATCCGAATTTTCCGGTTCCAGACGAACCCTTTCCCGGTATGTCCGCGTTGGCCAAGCAACCGGGAGACAACCGGATGATTACCGGGTAAACACCGGGAGAACCGGAGGAAACGGTCTCGCAACCGGGAGAAGCAAATATCCGGTTGCGGTGGGAATGCCATGAGGCTCCAACCGTGCCATCCCCCGGTATGTCCGCGTTGGCCAAGCAACCGGGAGACAACCGGGAGAAACCGGATGAATACCGGGTGAAACCGGGTAAGCACCGGGAGAACCGGAGGAAACCGTCTCACAACCGGGAGAAGCGAATTTCCGGTTGCGGTGGGACTGCCAAGAGGCCCCAACCGCGCCAGTGCCAGGATCACTGGAGAGCCATCCCCCGGGAGGGGGGTATGGACTCTTATCGGTATGAAGGTGCCCCGCACCGACCGATTTGACTGTCCTGGTAACCTCTCCCTCGAACTGAGTGGAGGATTTGAGCCCGGACTCAGGAAAGGGAACAGGCCGTTCCCGATCCTGGAGGTACCTCCCAGGTACCACCGGATGATTGCCTGACAGACTGGCCAGTCTGGTGACAGAGGAGTCACCTCTGTCACTAGGCAAGCTCCCCGGAGGGGAGCCTCTCTGTTCCGTAAACATCATGCCCACAGGACGGAAACCAGAGGTGGAAAGGGATTTCCTATCCCTGTTGAGGTCGACGCTGGCCTTAGTGGACAAGGGCCTCCTGGAGGCAAGCCTGTGAACAGAAGAAGGAGAGAGGGTTGCGCCAGTGACAGTCTCACGAGAAGAGACAACTGGCGGCACCCTCTCTGGCCTAATCATAGAACCGAAATAGGAGGAAGATTCTGTCGATGCGAAAGGGAGAACCCTGAAACCCGAAGAGTCCAAGTGACGAAAGAAAGACAGCGTAGTACAAAGCCTGCGAGTCCAACGGAAAAGGAGAAGGAGCAGAAACCTCCGAAGGGAGAGAAACTGGAATGGGCTCCGAAACCGGTTAGGCCGGTGTAACCGAAACGGACTGTGACTGGACGAGACGTAGGATTTGTGAGAGGATTTAGACGAAACTTCTTGAGAGATTAAGAGAACCTGCCCAAAGGGTCCCTAGTGAGAGAAGAAGAGTCAACTGACTTGGAAACAGAAAAACAACCGAAGCAGAAACTGCTTTGCCCGAAGTGGAAACCGAGGGGTGCAAGAAGCCATAATGGCTGTCGCCACCCCGAAAACGAACAAGAGAGTGAACGAAATAATTTTTCAACTAAAACGAACACCAAGAAATGACAATGAAATAATATCGATAGGATGACTAACAGCCTTCCCAAGAAACTGAATAGAACAAAGCTATGCACGGAACGAACCCACCAGATAGACAAGAGTCAGAAAAGGCGGAGCAGGGTAGGCCCAGGTGTGGTTGAAAGGCTGGAAAATTTAAGAATGACATATCCGGTGCCCCAGGGGTGCGCGTCATACCCGGAAGTAAGGGGAGTCACTCCCGCTACTCCCTGCGGTATGGGTGCAGTCCCATGGGGCCAGTTTCGTTTTAGCTATGTGCTAGGGTAAGGTTCCAGGTTGTTTTAGGCTAATGCAGTTGTTTTGAGTGTTGGTACAGTATGATTAAATTAGATTGGACGATGTTCTCACCTTCAGCCAGGGATGGTTGAGGGCGTCGCTCAACATTATTCGCGACTTGGGATCCACCGTCATCAGTTTCTTGATCAGATCTATGGCTGAAACGTTCAGGGAAAACAGCGAAATTCGTCAACACCAACAGCGCGCGCACATACACACAGCCACATGCACGTCACAGCTGATCGGTCGGACACAAAGTCGAGCTATTTAGTCAAAAGACTGAATCTAGAAATCTAAGATCTTAAATAAAGCACCAAGTACGTCCTTTAAATATTTGGGCCGTATGTTACACATAGTATTTCAAATATATTTCTATTGTAAAAAGCTATTTTTGTCGAGCAGCATCATGAAACATACTTAGTAGAAAATGTTCTTAACCATTTTACCGCCAAAGTCGCATTTTACAGACCTGCCTACTTGGAATTTTCCCAATCAGTAGCCCAGCCATCAATTTTCAGTAGCATGGCAAATTTTTTCGTAGCATCCACAAACGACGGCAATCAATTTGTTCTCTTCCTGAGCCGAAACGTACTGTTTATGTTTCGCCGATTGAACGTGTTGACGGTTGTCTCTACCGCCATGATTCACAGCGAAGTCTGCATGGCAGAGGTTGCAGTGAGCATGGTTCGCACCGAGTCAACTTCTCCGTGCAAGCTATTTTGAAAACTTGTGCGGCAGGCCGATGCTTTTTCTTAGAGCAAGATGGTGTGCCAGATGATTTTCGTTTTCTGGTTTGGGTTCGTTTTTTTTCGTTTGAAACATCTCCCGAATCGCTACTGCTGTTGGAGTCTGCCATTTTTTTTTACAGAAAGTAATAAGAACGCATGCGCAGTCACTGATAAAAACGGAAGTGACTAGGTTATCGCGCGTGACACGGCGTCTGCTCTTAGAAACAGACAAAACCGGGAACGGCATAAGCAAAAATAAAATGCAGCGGCATTTTGTTTTCTCCATAGCAATGTTAAGGTTGCCGTAGCTCCGTAGCCAAGCTTTATTTTTCGTAGCTGCTACGGCCAAATCGTAGCAGTAGGCAGGTCTGATTTTAGCACCACAGTGATTTACCACCTATGTCACTAAAAGGCATCACATTGGGGTCTATTTCCAAACACCCTATTGTCTTAGTTTTGGGAAGTAAGGGTAGACCTTATTATATATATATATATGTCAGAAGAATCCCCAATACAGTAGATGGATTTTGTTCTCTTCCCAGGTAAACTTAATGGACATTTATTGCTGAAATATGTCTGGCGGTGAAAGGGTTAAACAATTCACTTAGTATCATAAACATAAATAAAAAAGTATTTCAAATATATTTCTTGACACGGTCTAAACCATTGCACAAATCGGGTCTGTCTTTACCATCATCGGAGACGTCTTTCCAGTACTGCTTGGGGAAGGAGTAGTGGCCTCCCATGATCTGCTTGGGCAGGTCCATGTCCTTGCGCTCATCGGAGAAGGGCGGGTAGCCAGACACCCTGAAAACACAGCCACAAGCTCGAAATTGGGTCATTCCCCTGAATTGTGTACCAAACGCTCTGTGCATTGGTAGCAGAAATAGTGGTTTGAATTAACTCTTTAACAAACAAAAAAAAGGAAGAAAAGTTAGAAAAAGGACATTTTTTACTTTAACTCATTCGCATCGCAACGATTTTGAGTTATTAAAAAAAACCCACAAATCACTCCAGCCATGCACACAAACAAAACATACATAAACAAAAGGAGAAATGAAAGAAGATTACGGGTTTTTACTTCAGGTTTAGACATAGGGAAGTGGTAGATCAGACTTGTTTATATATAGACTTTATATATAAAAAAACCTCTCTACACCGATTGGTTTCCCCACAACAAACCACTACAAAGGCAAAGTCAGAGGCAAAATTGTGGTCTAAGGGAGCGAAGCGAGTTTAGAAGTGACCAAGTTATGGTGTGCACACAGATTTACTTCCCTTGAAGCAAATGCATCAAATTGACAGCTATCTATTAATTCCGGACATATATGGCCGGAACGACTGGAATGAGTTAAGATGGGATCTCAACCGCATACAAGTTGTCTAAAAAAAAAAACACCCCAAAAAACCCCGCTGCTCGCGGCATCTTGCCCATTTCATGAAATAGACAATTTCACGGATTGGGCATAACATATATATACACACACACACAATTTTCCCCACTGACATGATGAAGAGGATGACGCCCAGGCTCCAGCAGTCGATGGCCCTGGTGTAGGCCCCGCTGCCCGCGGTCACCAGCACCTCGGGGGCCAGGTAGGTGGGCGTGCCGCAGAATGTCTTCATCATTGACCCCGCATCCACAAACTTGGACAGGCCAAAGTCCGTCACCTGAAACCAGAGGTGGACATTCAACGTCTTCATCATCGACCCAGCGTCCACAAACTTGGACAGGCCAAAGTCCATTACCTGAAACCAGACACTGAACACACTGATCCCCATGACTTTGACCCGAACGCACCAAGGCATAGACTGGATCGGAAACCGAAACTGAGGTCACCATGAGAGCAGGGCTTGCAAAGCCACAGAATTTGAGACTTAAATTTTGTATTTTTTATTTTAATTTTATTTAATGATTTATAAAAATGAGGTGGATGACTATGATGATGATGATGATGCTATGGAGTTCCGCATCAGTCTGAGACTGCATGACAGGGCTGTATTCTATGCTTCCTTTCATAATGATATCCCGGTGTTAACCAGGCCAGAGAACTACAGAGACCTGCAGTGTTGGTCTTGAAATTAGAGCAACACTCAGAATCGCATCCGTTAAGTGGATGAAGCTCGACTGTGTGGTTTCAGTCTTCCCATTGAGCCCATAGCCACTCACTCTGGGTAGGAGTCGGTCCAGGACCGAAAAAACCCTCGCCTCTGATGGGATTCGAACCCGAGACCTCCCAGCCAGTAGTCCGCGACGCTAACCACTACGCCACGGCGGCTGGTGGGCGTGCATAATTTATGCATGGGCCAAAATCACAGGCCAAAGTCTGTCACCGGAAACCAGGTACAGATGTGCATAATTTTTATTCCTGGACCAAAATCCGTCACTGGAAACCAGGTGTGTACATTTCATGCATGGGCCAAAATCACAGGAATAAATCCATCGCCAGAAACCAGGTGTGCACATTTCATGCATGGGCCAAAATCACAGGAATAAATCCATCGCCAGAAACCAGGTGTGCACATTTCATGCATGGGCCAAAATCACAGGAATAAATCCATCGCCAGAAACCAGGTGTGCACATTTTATGCATGGGCCAAAATCACAGGAATAAATCCATCGCCAGAAACCAGGTGTGCACATTTTATGCATGGGCCAAAATCACAGGAATAAATCCATCGCCAGAAACCAAGTGTGCACATTTTATGCATGGGCTAAAATCACAGGAATAAATCCATCGCCAGAAACCAGGTGTGCACATTTTTATGCATGGGCTAAAATCACAGGAATAAATCCATCGCCAGAAACCAGGTGTGCACATTTTTATGCATGGGCTAAAATCACAGGAATAAATCCATCGCCAGAAACCAGGTGTGCACATTTTTATGCATGGGCCAAAATCACAGGAATAAATCCATCGCCAGAAACCAGGTGTGCACATTTTATGCATGGGCCAAAATCACAGGCCAGTCTGCCCCCTGTAACCGTGTTTAGGAAGTTACATCTCAAGTGTGCCAATTTAAAATTCACTCAACTGTGATGGTGCATGAGAAAACCAAACATAATGAATTTCCCCCCCTCATAAATTGATTAAATATTTCTGTATCGTTAGAAATTCGGGACTTTCCTGGAGTTGCACTGCCTCCGGGATCGTTCCCACCATCTTTATATCTGCTAGTGTCCATATGTGTCTGTTTCAGACCGGAGGACATTAGATTTTCACCATCATAAATTGAGGCTTTGCTTTCAAAAGACAGCCATCTTTCCTTCCTAACAAATACACAGAAAAGAGAATTAAAAACCTTTGCTAATTTCGGTTTTATATTCATATGATGATTAACATGCCAGTTACAAAATTTGCATAAATTGAAGAGAGTTAAGGCTTTCTGTTTCTAGTGATCCGGTTCAAAAAAGATTAACTCTTCTGCTGCCATCGGCGGGTTGAACCGCGGGTTTACTGTATACCGTTGCTAGCCATGGGCGGGTTTGACCGCCAGATACTAGGGAAACCCCGGTGTCCCCCTTTGCGCTATTTATATGAAGTGACATCACATCCTTTATTTCTGTGACATGCGCAGTTCGCTCAGGGAAAGCACAATCTTCCGCCATCTTCATTTGTAGGCTAAATTTTGTAATTTTCAATCGATTTTCGTTGCGTTTTCGACGATGGAAACTGACGACTTTTGGCGTGAACCTCTACAAGATGGCGACAGTGACGACGAAGCATTTACTGTGGAAGAAGTGGCAGAATCTGAACTTAGGCGAATAAAAAAGAGCATCGAAAGTGTTGAAACGATCTTAGGTAATTTTTTTTTTTCTCAGGTAATTTTCGTGATGATTCGAGCAAGTATTTTTTAAATTAATTTTTAAAGGGAGTGTGTGCGAAAATCAGTGCAGTGGCAAAAATTACTTGGTGCACAACAGTAAACAGTCTAAATAATACTTGGTAGTAGAAGAGTTAAGTAAAAAAAACAAATTCCAGTTTTTATTTTACACCATGGATATTGGCAGAACACATAAAAATGGAGATAAATAGGCCTGCTAAACACTTACGCACACCTCCCTATCGCGGTGGTTGTTGCTGTTGTTGTTGTACCCTGGCTAAAAGACTCCAGGGATCATCCCAACAGCGGACGCACTTGAACACTATCGTACAAGTGCATCAGCTACGGATGAAAACCTTACGTGTGTGACCGTTTTTTTTATTACCCCGCCATGCGAGCAGCCACATTCCAACTTCGGGGGAAACCAATCGAGGTAAAAGTTTCTCAGGAAAACAGAATCCATGTTTCAGCCCCGATTACATACCTTGATGAGCGTTTCATCGGCCTCCGTCGCCAGTAGAATGTTTTCAGGCTGCAACGGCAGAAAAACAACAAACATTTAACCCTTTCACCGCCAGTCGCATTTTAGCACCACAGTGATTTAACACCTATGTCACTAAAAGGCATCAAATTGGGGTCTATTATCCAAAGACCCTATTGTCTTAGTTTTGGGAAGTAAAGATAGACCTTATTTTATATCTGTCACAGAAGAATCCCCAATACTGCAGATGGATTTTGTTCTCTATCCAGGTAAATTTAATGGACATTTTTGGCTGAAATATGGCTGGCGGTGAAAGGGTTAAATAAACTTGGATTAATATTCACTCTTTCCCAAGAATTACAAATATATCAGCCAAATTTTTTAACCCCTTGACTGACTTGCAACAGGGCTTGATGACATCAGTGATGACATCATCAGATGAAGGGCAATTCTTCTTTCTTCTTCTTCTTCTGCGTTCCCAGGCCACATGGCCATAATGGGTCAGGTACATGATTATGTGTCTGGATTTCAGTTTTCACTGGTCTCCCCGCTGCGTACAGCCGACACATTCAGATTTCGGAGGAGCTCAAAGGAAACAAATTATTTGGAAGATTTTTTTTTTTTAAAAAAGGCAGGAGAATGGGCCAATAGGTCAGAAAGATAGTAGATGATAGAAAGCAAAGGGAAAAGGCAGAGTCAAAGAGAGTGGCAGATTAGAGGAAGTTACAAGCACAGAACTTCCAGAAGGTGGAGGAAATGTTTTTACGAAAGATCCCCCGGTATCCCCACGGGGAGAGACTCGTGGAAGGGGTGGGGTCGTCCAGCTCCCCGTATGGAGGCACGAGGCATCCACCCACTGCCCAGATGAAGGGGAATAACTGATATGCTGCTTTTTGCTTTCACACAATCAAGAGTTACATCCCCAGACCATTTTGCCAGATTGGCAACATCAGTTCTCTTTTTATGCAATGATTTTTATAAAAAAATTATATATATAATTTGGCATGGATGTAATGTATCTTACTATAATTTATGTATAAACCCGACCTCCGTTATAAGACCCCTCCAAATGAAGACCGATTTTTCCTGACTTTTTAGAAGTCTTAAAATAGAGGTTTAACTGTGCACTACAATGCTTTTAAAACCTGGATAAACTTCAGCTGGTGAAGTGGAACCTCCCATATAAGACCTCCCATTATAAGACTCCCTCCCACATAAGACCTACTTCTCTGAGACACTGCCCTTTTTGTAAGTATTACAAATACCTCCCTAATAAGACCCCTCCCTTATAAGACCTCATTTTGGATGATTTTTGGAGGTCTTATAAGGGAGGTTCCGGAATTCCAATGTACCAGTACATTACTTCTTTTCTAAAAAACAACAAGAAGAAAACCAGGAGAATGCAAAATTGCACCAAGGGCTAACATTACGTAGCGTGAGCGCAAACGTCGGCAAAAATGGTGCTAAGAAACACCTCTTTTGCCGACGTTTGCCAAAAACGTTTTGTGGCTGCTATCGAGGTAGCAAGCGACAAACTATTTGAAGGATCATGGGAAATACCAATACTTCCGGCTTTTTTTTTTTATATATATATCTCGCGTGACGAGACTTGAACTTTAAAAATGGAAGAGCAAAACAACCAGCTTGCCACAGCAAATATTCTTTATAGTCCTGCGGTGTACCTAGGATATTTGAACCTATTGTGCATTTTTTGATAAGAGCACCAATTTTGGCACAGAGGTAGACCAATACATTATAAACAAATTTGGATGTGGAACCATCAACCAACTGCCCCCTGGCGGCCATTTTGGAAAATGGCCGCCAGCTGACACCCAACAGACACACAGAAGTGAGATAAAGTTTGCTGCTGAAGGTTTTAGTGAATGTTTATTGAATGTTTTGAATCAAGACATGCCAGATAGCTCTTAAGTCACATTTTGGGAGATGCTGCTGTGCCAAAATTGGTGGTTTTATATTAGTCTATCGTGAAAAAATACGGGATGATTTTAGCAAATTAAACAAACGCAAGTGTTTTGGAGTGCTCTTTCTTAATTTTTCATCATGTTAGATGGCATAATAGTGAGCAAATTTAATTTTCTGCACACAAATAGGCGTGGGTGAAATCGAAAACTTTGCACAAACTGACACGGAGGTATGATTTATCTCCCTTGAAAAGTAAGCTTAAAGAGTTATCTGACCTTAGCAAACGTTTACGGTGTTTCTTAGGCCCCGTTTGGCGTAAGCGTTATTCACGCGGCGACCGTTATCTAGAGAAACTCGACCCTGATCTTGGGGGAATTCTCCACAATTGAGAATTATGTTTTGTTTATATTATTATTATTATTATTATTGAAATTGAACAAAGGGTAATTACTCTCTTTTTCTAATTAACTCCCCTCCACCAAAGTTGATTACGATACCATTCACCTAGCAGTGCGTGGGTCAGAACCAAAGTGAGACAAGCAAAGCATCATTCTTAAAAAAGAATGTGCCAAGCTCGCCTTTATGACCCTCACCCACACAGTACACATCAACAATGGTGGAGAGGACAACATTATTATTATTATTATCTTTTTATTTATTCACATTATTGGTTGCAGTGTATTCCCCTCATCCCAATATTTTTGGCAACATTCAAATGAAGTCATTGCTCACCTTCAAGTCTCTGTGAGTTATTCCTTGTTCATGAAGATACTGAAGGAAAACAGAGAAAAGAGCAATTCATTATAATAAAATAAAAATAAAAATAAATAATTTAAAAAAAATTAAATATAAGGTGCACAATTGCAAATGGCCCAAACACTTGAATAACTTAAACACTTCTAGTTGTGAATAGATTAACAAATTTCGGTAAAGGTCAAGATGTGCCACCCCCCCCTACCTATCTCGGTTAATTCTATTTTTCCGTTATTGCCTTTCTTACCATACATAAAGCTGTATTTTAGGAACATTTTTACCTAATAACCTTTTTGGAATACTAACCCTATCCCTAACCCTAGCCCTAACCATAACCCTACCCCCCACCCTATAAGACGGGAAAACGCAACGAACCACAACTGTGACAAATCGCGGTGTACTGCAGCACATAGTGGGGGGTAGGGTTAGGCTTAGGGCTAGGGTTAGTATTCCAAAAAGGTTATTAGCTGAAAATGTTCCTAAAATACAGCTTTATGTATGGTAAGAAAGGCAAAAACGGAAAAATAGAATGAACCGAGAAATGCAGGGGGGGTGGCACATCTTTACCTTTACCCAAATTTCTATATTGAATTTTGAAAGACGTATAAGAAAGAAAAATATGTGACAGATCACGTGTTCAAAGTGGCACTCTAATTTGCAAATAATTATGTACTATCTACCCAATATTTTCTTCACTAGAAGTTTTAACACTGCACCAAATGTAGGTCAACAAAATACATTGGCCATCTCTATCTTTTCCCCCACCACCAAACTTGAAATATCAAGACCAAAAAAAAAGGACAGTCTTGAAAAGAATTCAAACACTTGCGCACATACACGCACAAATACACACACTGGTTGAAAAAAAGCTTGTAGCTTACTCCTTTATCATCAATAGATAATTTAGACTTGACTTGTCTTGACTTGACACACACACAAAAGTGTGGCTAAGCACACACTATTATAAACTTTCTGCGGTACCAGAATGAACAAACCGTCTGGTAGAAAAGGTGCTTAGTAGTGTGTAACCCGAGTGTTTGGGGCACTCTTTTTTAGGGTACGTTTCAATACAGCAGGCATGGGAATTAGAGAAGACAAAAAAGACTGAAAATTGGGGTCTGGAAGCAGGCATAGGAACAAGGAATAAAAAACAACTAAAAACCGTGTGTGTTGGGATACAGCCCCCAGAAAATGAAGCTTCTTCTGTTATCTAAGCCTTAAAAACAGTATTAGAGATAAGACTGATATAATTATTTAGTTCATTTTGCATTCATTTATAACCAATAACTTAAGTTTTACTCATTGGGCTTCTTTTTTTTTATCTCATAAATGTCCTCTTGGACCATCAAAAAAGCTGAAACTTGCAAAAAGAGACTGACGAGGACCATCAAAAAAGCTGAAATCAGCCAAACGACTGACAATTCCCATGTCTGATACAGACACCAACAGACACACACTAACTGCTGTAAAAAAAGCTGTTCAAGCTTATAATTCTTTCATCCTCATTAAAGATCATTTCAACTTGACCCGAGTTGACCGACCTTGCAGGCACAGACCATCTGGTAGAAGAGCAGCTTGGCAGTGGGCTCGGGGTACTTGTCTATACTGACCACCTTGTCAAACAGCTCCCCTCCCTCCACCCTGAATGAAAAAAACAAATCAGCTGATAATCGCTTCTCACTTTCACTTTGAGATTTCCTCCCCCCCGTGGGGATACCGGGGGGCCTTTTGTACAAATAGTCCCCCCACCTTCTGGAAGTTCTGTGCTTGTAACTTCCTCTAATTCTGTCATTCTCTTTGACTCTGCCTTTAGCCTTTGCTTGCTGTCATCTGCTGTCTTTCTGTCTCACTGGTCCATTCTCCTGCCTTTTTCCCCATAAATTCTTACAAAGATTTCTTCAGCCGAAGTCGGACATGCTGGGCCTAACTAGTTCTTAGTTAGGTACATAATGGCAGCATGACGCATCTATGCTCATATGACAGGAAACTGTCTGAGCGAACGAAGAAGAAAAAGAAGAAGACTTTGAGATTTGAGAGTTCTAATCAGTACAGTATAAGGCACCCCCCTCCCAAATTTCAGATTTTTGTTTTTGTTTTTTTACTATTTCATTAGTCGCACCATAAGACGCAGGGGTCTGAATCTGGGAGGAAAAAGCACTTCCCCCCCCCCCCCCCCCCCCCCCCTGAATACCACTTTTGGTATATTTTTGTTATTATACATATTTTAGTATCGCCTTATAAGTCCGAAAATTACGGTACTATTGACCCCTTCCAAATGACTCCCACAGCATTCCTTGGGTGATGCTGATCAAGAAGATATTTGGTAAGTGTGGTGGGAGGTGCTGTGCAGCCCCGGCCCCAGTGTCCTTCACCTGTGTGTGTGTGTGTGTGTGTGTGTGTGTGTGTGTGTGTGTGTGTGTGTGTGTGTGTGTGTATGTGTGTGTGTGTGTGTGTGTGTGTGTGTGTGTCTGTGTGTGTGTGTCTGTGTGTGTGTGTGTGTGTGTGTGTGTGTGTGTGTGTGTGTGTGTGTGTGTGTGTGTGTGTGTGTGTGTGTGTGTGTGTGTGTGTGTGTGTGTGTGTGTGTGTGTGTGTGTGTGTGTGTGTGTGTGTGTGTGTGTGTGTGTGTGTGTGTGTGTGTGTGTGTGTGTGTGTGTGTGTGTGTGTGTGTGTGTGTGTGTGTGTGTGTGTGTGTGTGTGTGTGTGTGTGTGTGTGTGTGTGTGTGTGTGTGTGTGTGTGTATGTGTCTTTCATTTAACGTCTATCCACTTCACCTGTGTCTTTCTATGTTAATAGGAATTGTTCGGAAATAATTAAGGGGAGTAATTTCATGGTGTGTGGGAGTGATCTGGCCTAATCCAATCGGTCAAACAGGGGAAGTTACTCTACCATCAGGTAGATCCCCAGCTCTCGCCTCATGTACTCGAGCAAACATACACACTTGAACAGTATGGTAAAAGTGCATCAGCTACAGATGAGAACATTACATGTGTGACTGTTTTTGATTACCCCGCCACGTGGGCAGCCACACTCCCCATCTTCGGGAGTATTTTGGAGACTGATGAAGTTATGCTAGGAGCTTTATCACGGCTAAAGACAATCCCCGCATAACTATGCATAGCATGATCAACATTTTGATGTAGCCTTGGTGTTCTAGCCTATGTCAATTGGTCTGACAGTCTTAACTCATTCAAGTCGTTTCGGCCATATATGTCCGGAATTAATAGATAGCTGTCAATTTGATGCACTTGATTCAAGGGAATAGTACACACCATACCTTGGTCACTTCTAAAACTCGCTTTGCTCCCTGAGACCACAATTTTGCCTCTGATTTTGCTTTTGTAGTGGTTTGTTGTGGGGAAACCAATCGGTGTAGAGAGTTTTTTCTATATAAAGTCTATATATATAAAAAAAGTCTGATCTACCACTTCCCTATATATTATGTCTAAACCTGAAGTAAAAACCTGTAATCTTCTTTCATTTCTCCTTTTGTTTGTGTGTATGGCTGGAGTGATTTGTGGTTTTTTTTTAATAATTCAAAATGGTTGCGATGCGAATGAGTTAAGCCAAGGTCACAAAAAGCTTCTCACCGATTAAACTTCAGTGCAGTGTCACCATTGGGATGGTTGCTTCCTGATTACATTCTCGGCTGGTTCCCTGTTAACGGTAGGTGTAGGGATTATGATGCAAAAAAACCTCTGTGTATGTGTGTGCGCTCGCAACGCATGTGTGGGCGCGTGCATGTACACAATGCGTGCGAGTATGACATGTACAAGAAAAAATTAAAATATGTGACCCAGCACCACGAAAGGGACATTAAGTTGCTGAGCTTGTTTCTCACTGTTATATGTAACCCAGCACCACGAAAGGGACATTAAGTTGCTGGGCTAGTTTCTCACTGCACCACGAAAGGGACATTAAGTCGCTGGGCTAGTTTCTATGTGACCCAGCACCACGAAAGGGACATTAAGTCGCTGGGCTGTTGTTTCTCACTGTTATATGTGACCCAGCACCACGAAAGGGACATTAAGTCGCTGGGCTAGTTTCTCACTGTTATATGTGACCCAGCACCACGAAAGGGACATTAAGTCGCTGGGCTAGTTTCTCACTGTTGTATGTGACCCAGCACCACGAAAGGGACATTAAGTCGCTGGGCTAGTTTCTCACTGTTATATGTGACCCAGCACCACGAAAGGGACATTAAGTCGCTGAAGTGACATTAGCACCAGCTAGTTTCTCACAACAGGCTTGGAAAGTCAAAAATCTCATTTTGGGTCAATTTTGAGTAAAGGGTATTTTCGTGTTCTCTAACATCTTATCTTTCATATTTATAAAGGACAATCTAGTTTTTAATATGGTCTCTAAATGGTCTTATACATGTTTTAAAACGAGTAGGTCAATGCATTTTCTTCAGCTAGACTAGACTTTAGACTGTGATTTCTCAAAATGGCCGACGCTTACCTTTTATATTGACCCAAACGCTCATAACTTTGGAACGGAAAAAGACACAAGAATGGTTCTTATATCATTAGAAAGAGAATTGTCTGAAGTTAAGTAGTTTTTCATAACTCGAATTACTGATCGCTTCTCTGCCTTTTGGCTAAGTCAGTGATTCAGGAACATAATTTTTTGTTTATACTGTTGGTTTGTTCAGCCCGTCGAAAGCCGATACGCGACGTTAAACTGAACTTCCATCCGTCTGAAGTTTTTAAATGTGTAATGTTCACAGAATGGTCAGTTTGACACGTAATGTCCCTTCCGTGGTGCTGCGTCACATCAGAACTGTTTATTACCTACACAAGCCTCGAGTAGTCTGGATGGCTGAAATGAGTAGTTTGGGTGCAAAATGTGTAGTTTTATTCATTAAACCATCAATGTTCACTGAAAATGAGTAGTAAAGAGCGTTATTTTCAATTTTGAAGAGTAGTAGAGGTCCAAAATGAGTAGAATGCTACTCGAAAAGAGTAGAGTAAACAGGTCTGTCACATATATGGTGGATATACTCACAGTTCCAACAGTATATACAAGGTCTCTGGGGTGTCAATCACATCTTCAATTCCTATGATGCACGGCTGAAATTTAAGAAAAGAAAGAAAAAAGGTTGAACACAAAATAATTATCTAAATTTTAAAAAAAAATTAAGGCTCAACACAAGACAGACCTGTTTACCCCTTACACAAGTCTTGAGTAGTTTTGGTGCAAAATGTGTAGGTTTATTCATTAAACCATCAAACAATGTTCACTAAAAATGAGTAGAATCTAGCATTATTTTCAATTTTGAAGAGTAGTAGAGATCCAAATTGAGTAGAATACTACTCGAAAAGAGTAGAGTAAACAGGTCTGACAAGATAATTCATGTTCTGCTTCGGAGAATGAAAACAACAAGTTTTAATCCTAGTTTCTAATCTTATTTCAAAATAAAATAATGCACAAAATGTCTCCCTTTCTCAGTTTTGCAGATTTATTTACAAATCAATCAGTACACCTATGTTTCGGACTCAAAATTCAGTTGTTGCTAATTTTTCTTACTATATTATTCGTCAGATTATAACTTAATATAAGGCACAGGGGTCTGAGATTAGGAAAAAAAAGTATCGGCTTATAGTCTGAAAAATACAGTATTTGAAACCAAACAGTAAATTTGTATAAATGAAAAAGAAAGAAAAAGGGTGAACAAAGTATGATGAACAATCCTATGTTAACATTTACCGTAAAATGCGGACTATAAGCCGCTACTTTTCCCCTCAACTTTGGCCCATGCAGCTACTAGACTGATGCAGCTTGTCTGTGGATTTTTTTCCATTCTACATTTATCAGTATGATTAAATCTGTTTCTGGCCACATTCATCAGCCTATTTACTAATTTAGAGCTTCTTTACAATCAAAACTGGGTTTGGTAATCAATAGATTCAAATCTCATGTTTAAAGTGTCTAATAACATTAAATACTTATGTTCTGATAGGAGAATGTCTATATTTGTGTTGATTTGTGCATATACACTTTTCTCTGCGGCTAATAAACTGGTGCGGCTTATATGTGAATAAATACCTAATGTTTTGTCAATTTAAGGGATGCGGCTTATATACAGGTGCGTCTTATAGTCCAGTTTTTACAGTATTAACATTGTAAACCAGAAGCCTAAAACAAATTTATACAAGTGCAATGCCGAGCGGCTGCAAAGTCCCCTCGCAGCATCGCCGAGCTACTCCGAAATCGGAATGTGTCGGCTGTACACACAGCGGGGAGACCATTGAGAACTGAAAACAGGACGCACGCACGAACGGATGGACGGCCGGAAAGAAGTGGGACATATCGGGCCTGTGACACAAAGGGCCTAGGGCACAGCGGGCTTATCCCATGCTTAGCGACTCTGGAACTTATCTGCCGCTTGGCGATGCGCGTGTTGCTTTTTTTTTTACTACACACTAATCATTAAAAACGCATCAAAACAGCACGTAACTGAATAGTTTTTTATATATAGCCTTGGGGTTCGGACCTGTGATTTGAGCGCGCGTGATCATGTGCACACGAGCGCACAGAAAAATTCATGACAACTGTGTTATAGACCATTCATCAAGAAATGTAAAAAAAACTGCATTGAAATACATGCAAAACTTCGTGAGATATTAGCGATTATGTTTCAGGGTTTGAACCCCGTAACTGGCGCGACCTTGACCTTAATGTAAAACTAAATACATCAGTGGATAGCTTGCATCTTGGCAAACTAGTATACCAAATTTGATGATGATAGACTGAATACTTTTTGAGAAAAACGGACGAATAGCCGGACGGAGGCACGCCGGACGGACGCCGCCGGACGGACCAGACAAAGTTCGGGGAATAAAAATATAATACAACTTTAAATTCTCATTCTATAATGAAGCTGAAAACCTAGTAACAAACAACCAGCTTGCATGAAGACGGCAACAACCAAACCAAGAGGTAAAGCCTTCAAGGCTCACTCGGGTGTGTGTGTGTGTGTGCAAAAATAAAAGACTTTGAGATAAGAGGGTCGTAAACATGAGTGGGAAACAAATGAAACTATCGTTAATGGATACAATTTTAAAAAAAGTGCCGTTGCCGAGAATCGAACCCGGAACCATTGGCATGAGAGACAGACACTCTACCAATGAGCTATCGAGGCTTTCAGTGTTGACGAGTTTCTAATCTAAAATGTTAACTGTTTATTATCTGTTTACAGTGTTGTTTCAAGTATTTAATAATTATTCAAATCACTATTGTTTGAAAGCTTGCATAAACATCTATGTGTATGCAAAGTTTGAACAATGTACACCTCTTTCCCCAAGAAAATGCCACGTGATTGGACCACGGATGCAACACACACACACACATACACACAACCATCATATTATAGACTCATTAACATGAGTCAGCCAAAAATCTTACATGTTTCATCGCCTTCAAGATCTTGACCTCTCCCATTACTTGCGATGACATATTCTGAAAAAAAAAGATGCAGGAAAAAATATAGTACCTGGTACTGGTAGTCTCAAGAGAAAGTCACATACATTGTTTGTTCCAAGTTTACACAAGAAAGAACTGAATAAAATATGTTGTTAAAGCTTTTAACAATACTTTCTCTACCATGATTTTAGAGAGAGGGAGATAGACAGAGAGAGAGAGAGAGAGAGGCAGACAGACAAAGTTAAAGCTAAAAGAAAGAAATGAGATAAACGAAAAAGGAAAAATAGATGTGAAAAATACCACAGACTCTTTGGAGACCTTCGGCTTCCCCAACGCCGACTCTCGTCGTCAAATCCATTTGGTCGAGAGTGCTCTCTAAGGTGGGGGGGGGGGGGGAGAGAGAGAGAGAGAGAGAAGCCTTGCCCAGGGTACATCCCCACTCTCTTGACCAAATGGATTTGACGACGAGAGTCGGCGTTGGGGAAGCCGAAGGTCCCCAAAGGCCAACCAATCCCATTGGCTGCAGCACCAGAACCAGCGCAAATGCTCCCTAGTTAGAGAGTCATAATCTTCGACGAAAGACTAAGCTGTACTATATTCCAATACTGTAGAACACCATATATAGCACAGCTCTCATTTACTACTGGCCCTTTCTACAGGCTAATGTTAACCAGCGATAAAAAACATTTGAGTAAAAGCCCTAGATCTACTTGTACATTTTAAAAAAAACACAACTCATACTGATTCAGAATTTAACCCTTTCACCGCCAGCCATTTAAAAAAAAAATTCCCATGAAACTTACCTGGGTAGAAAATAAATCTGTCTGTAATATTGGGTATTCCTCTGTGACATATCGATGGCTTGGAGTCAAAACGGACTATCTTTAGATAGTCCATTGACATTTTATTGAACATTATTGCGAAAATTGTGGTAAAAACTTGTATAAAAAAAAGACTGCAGAAATATCAAAAAAGCGAAAACCCCCTTTTTATATTTAGCAGTCAGTCACTCACAACCGCTTAGGTTCCGCCAACTGAGAACAATAATACGTCAATGGACTAGGCGAATTGATCGCATTTCACAAAGCCAAACGCACCTCCCCTTACGCTCCTCTGAATTAAAAGAAAAAGGGTCTTTGGATATCGTGAACCCTGATTTATCCTTTTGAAAACATAGCCCCCCCGTGCGTATACAGGAGGGGGGTTTTTTGTACAAAGTAGTTCCCCCACCTTCTGGAAGTTCAAAAACTTGTAACGATCCTCTAATCTGTCACTCTCTTTGACTACCATAGTTTTCCTTTGCTTACTGTGGGATGATATCTTTCTAGCTCACTGGTCCATTCTCCTGCCATTTTTTTCTATAAATTCTTACAAAGATTTCTTCAGCCGAAGTCGGACATGCTGGGCTCTAACTATTTCTTATTTAGGCGCATAACGGCAGCATGACGCATCTCAGGCTCACAGACAGGAAACTGTCTCCGCGAACGAAGCAAAAGAAGAAGGTTGAAGAGGCAAGTGACATGGGTGACAAATCATTGTGGTGTCAGAAATGCGATGTTGGAGGTGAAAGGGTTAAAGCCCAACTGCACGTCAACCCTGCGAAAAAGCGACGCAAAATATTCAGAAAACAGTCACTCACAACCGCTGAGGTTCCGCCAACTGAGAACTTCTTTTTGGAGATGATCTTGCAGGCGAATTTATCGGCAGCATGACGCATCCACGCTCATATGACAGGAAACTGTCTGAGCGAACGAAGAAGAAGAAAGAAAAGTGACATGGGTGTTAAATCATTGTGGTGCAGAAGATGCAACCGTTGGAGGTGAAAGGGTTAAAGCACAAACTGCACGCTCAACCCTGCGAAAAAGCGACGCAAAATATTCAGAAAACAGTCACTCACTACCGCTGAGGTTCCGCCAACTGAGAACTTCTTTTTGGAGATGATCTTGCAGGCGAATTTATCGCAGGACCCTTTCACAAACGCCAAACGCACCTCCCCGCACGCTCCTCTGAAGAAAAGAAAAACAAAATGCGGAATCGTGAATCGTCAATATCAAAATGAAAACATAGCCCATCATGCGTACACAGTTTCATATTCTTTTTTTCCCAAAGTCGGAGTGTGGCTGCCAGACATGGCGGGGTAATCAAAAACGGTCATACACGCGATGTTCTCATCCCTAGCTGCTCCATTTGTACCAGTGTTCAAGAACTTCGGCTGTTGGGATGATCCCTGGAGTCCGCAAGCCGCAGGGTACATCAACTATTTTTAACATATTCTTTTTTAAATTTTCGCTGTTCCATCTTTTGGGTCATACAGTGATGTTCCTCCCACGCAGCTCATTCAGAATCCCAACTCACAGCCACACTCTCATGGCACAGACCCGGAAACCCGCAATCCGCAGGGAGCAAATATTTTTAGGTTGTCAGGAGGCAACCACCAGAGGAGACACTGCACTGCTGCTGAGTCACTTCAGTGTGGAGTCCCAGTGGAGCCTGTTCTGATCCGACATACACAGGACACCAGCTACTTAGCCTGCCTACCTACTGACGATGATAATACATGGGTGCAACTACATAACATGAAAAAACCTGAAAGGCTGGGGTCCAGGGGTAATGTCCCCCTGCAGCTGAAGCAAAAAATGATTTATGAAGGTATTTTAGTTTGCTTTTTGCCACAATTTATACAAAATGCTTTATTGGAGACAGTGTTTGAAAAATACAGTCCCGAGAAGGCGTCACCAAGATCTTGTTTGACAAATTTAAAACATAATAATTTCCATTTCTTTAACCCAAAAAAACAAGGAAATCCTTGCATACCAGGAAAAGCTGTAACACATGATAATGTCTTTCATGTTGGGTGTGAACCTCCCGCGAAGGCGCCACCACGTCCGTCCATTGACGGCTCCCCATGAACATAATAATCCCCATCACTTTGACCTAAACGCACCAAGGGCATAGACAGGATTTGCAGCTTCATGTTTGTCACACACCACACACATCCTCCGAAGTTGCAGAGTGTGGCTGCGCATGTGCGGGGTAATAAAAAAATAACCACTTGGAAAACCCAGCTATCAATTTGGCCATACCAGGCAGCGGGATTTCTCCCTGCTCTTACCGACTTTCAACTGCCGTGGGATTTTTACATGCGTAAAGCGCACGGGTCAGACTAGCTTGAAGTCCCCATCCGAAGGACTGGACGTTCAGTTCGATTTTCCTGTCAAACTAGAAAGAAAGGGCGAGGCCGGGATTCGAACCCGGGTCACTCACGGTGCAGTCACACATTGACGAAGAAAGTGTGTCATGACAATAGTAATACTGACCTGCCCAGCACTTTGGTCAGGGTGTATTTGTCGGTCAGTTCCTTGGGCAGGTCGTTGTCATCCTTGGCGTTCAGGTCCATGAACACGTAAGCTGCAGAAGGAAGGAAAAAAAACCCAATGAACTAGCAACTGTCAGATTCAAATCTATTTCAAATACATCTCTCATATCGCCGCCCGCATGCAATACAGACGTAAGTCGAATGACGTCACTTCACATGAGGAATGGAAAACTCAATATTTTGGTCATTTCAGGCCACATAACGTCATTTTTTGTTCCTTTAACGTCACCATCAGTGTTTTATCATTGCAAATTGTTGTTTTACAGCTTTGTTAGATGATGCAGCTTGTCTAGATCAACTGGTAAGTCCAACACATCGAAGATGACCAATTTTAAGTTACGTCTCTTTTGCATGCGGACGGCGATATATTTGACATAGATTTCAAACAGACTTCAGTTCATTACAAACATGTCCGCCTTGGCTTAAGGCTATGGATGGATGGAAGTTCAGTTTAACGTCGCGTATCGGCTTTCGCCATGTACGACGGGCTGAACAAACCAACCAGGGTATAAACAAAAATTTATGTTCCTGAATCACTGTCTTAGCCAAAAGGCCGAGAAGCGATCAGAATATGAACATCATAAAAGGCTTAAGGCTATGTCAGACCAATGAGGTTTTATACTCAAAATTCTCCGCCCCTCTCTCGTGCACTGAGATGCGATCGCCACCTACATAAGATTATCGTCCTTGTGTGTCATGAAGTAGTAGTTTATAGCCACAGAAAATTATCTGCTCCTGACTCATCACTAAGTGGCAGAGGCAGTTCAGGCCTAAAATCATCACCCTTTCGTGTCGGCAAGAAGTAGTATAAAGCCCCATTGAACACCAAGGCTACATCAAAATTTTCTTATGCTATGCATAGTTATGCAGGGATTGTCTTTAGCCATGACATGCTCCTAGCGTAACATCATCAGTCTCCCAAATCCTCTGAAGACGGAGTGTGGCTGCCCCATGTGGCGGGCTAACCAAAAACGGTCACACACGTAATGTTCTCATCCACAGACCTATGTGTAACGGGTTTGTAAAGAAAATGTCAACAGTATCTGTTGTCTTGGATGTTCAATAGTAAGGTTAGCTAACAAGACAAGTGAGTGCTCTAGACAATTTTGAATCCACTCAGCTTCCAGGGACGCCAGAGGGAAAAGTGGATTCCAGGGACACGGTGCCATTTTGGACCGTTTCCAGGGACACATACCCCTTGGGGGGGGGGGGGGGGGGGGGGGGGGGGGGGGGGGTAGCAGGCATGGGAATTAGAGAAGACAAAAAAGACTGAAAATTGGGGTCTGGAAGCAGGCATAGGAACAAGGAATAAAAAACAACTGAAAACCGTGTGTGTTGGGATACAGCCCCCAGAAAATGAAGCTTCTTCTGTTATCTAAGCCTTAAAAACAGTATTAGACTGATATATTAAGTTCATTTTGCATTCATTTATAACCAATAACTTAAGTTTTACTCATTGGGCTTCTTTTTTTATCTCATAAATGTTCACTTGGACCATCAAAAAAGCTGAAACTTGCAAAAAAAAGACTGAAGAGGACCATCAAAAAAGCTGAAATCAGCCAAAAGACTGACAATTCCCATGCCTGGGTAGGCATCCCTGTTGCAAGGAATGCAGGAACTCTACACAGAGTTAAAACTTTTCTTTTATTACACGTACAACAACAAAGAAAACGTGTTTTGACTATGGGCATACCTCTGTTCTTCTTCATGGCCAGGGCTATTTCGTCACTGTTGTTCAGCACCTGCCTGTTCCCCTTCCCTGAAAACACACATCCACACACACACACTCTATAAATAGTTATTTCAATGCGTTATATTATTAGGCTAATGTTTAGTACTTTGCAATGTTTTGTTTTGCATGTTGAGTTATTTTTCGAGTTGCTTTTCATTACAGAGGACAGGATGAAAAATAGCAGTCAAGCTTATTCCTTTATCCTCAATAAAGATCATTTTGACTTTTGACTTGACTTGACACAGACACACAAACACACACAGTCACACACACACTGAGTCACACACACACACACAGAGTCACACACACACACAGTCCTCCCCCCCCCCCTCCACACACACACACAGAGTCACACACATACAGAGAGTCTCACACACACACACACGCACAGTCACACATGCACGAACAAATGCAAGCACACGCGCTCATGAATGAATCAGCACATAAGCAAACACAATCATGCACACACACACACGCACGCACAAATACATACGCAGAATAACATTCATAACACATACAACACTATGTATCCTGATCCATTATCCCCTATCTGAGCAACTTATTATAAAACACAAACATTGCGATACAAATTTGAATACAAGTTGGACATGTGAAAATAAAACTCTCATGTCATCATAATTACAACCACAAATTTGAAAACATGTAACAAAAACAAAAAGAGTTCTTTTAAGACAAACAAAATAAAAGTCAATCGTAATTATTAGTACACAATGTCATTTAAAAGAAAACAAACAAACAAAAACTGACCTAAGCTCTCTGCTCCTTAGATTATACTTATAAGTTATAAGTATAATCTAGACTAATTCTTGATGAAAATAGGTCAACTGAGACAATACTATTCCAATCAATATACAGTGGAACCTCCCTTATAAGACCTCCCATTACAAGACTCCCTCCCATATAAGACCTACTTCTCTGAGACGTTGCCATTCTTTGTATTAGCATTACCTCCATTATAAGACCCCTCCCTTATAAGACCTCATTCTGGATGATTTTTGAAGGTCTTATAAGATAAGAGAGCTTCCACTGTACTGTATTTTTCAAACTATAACTGTATAACTATAAGGCTAAACTTTTGGTAAAGGTTAAGGATTCCATTTTCCTGTTTTTGCCTTTCTTACCAAATAAGAAAGCTGTTATTTTATTAAACTTTTTAGCTAATAACCTTTTTGGAATACTACACCCTGTCCCTAAATTTAGGCATTATCTAATCTGACCCCCCCCCCCCCCCCAATGTATTGCAGTACACGGCGAAATTTGTCACAGTCATTGGTTCATTGCGTTTTTCCGTCTTAAAAGTTCAGTAATGCGTGTAGGGTTAGGGTTTAGTATTCCAAAAAGGTTATGGAGCTAAAAAGGTTAATGAAGATCCTCTGTGGAAGCGTTTGGTAAGAAAGCCTGCAAAATCTGGTAAATTGCAATTGGGCGAGAAATGGCAGGGGGGTGGTTGCACCTCACTTTGCGACCAGCTCATCCCAGAGGTTCTTTCGGGTTGAGATCGAGACTGCCCTGGCACTTTATTCTGTTGACTCCTAATGCTAAGCAGGAAGTCGTTGACCACCCTTTTTGTGGGGGCGAGCGTTGTTATCCTGGTAGACAAGATGCGGTCCCATATACCGTATTGTAGGCACATAAGGTGGTCGAAGGATTGTTCCTAGACTGAGACCCCTAGACTGTATATGATACAAGGCGGTACTGTGGTGAAGCCGATGAAGGCCCCCGAGACCATTACAGAACCTACACCAAAGGCCTATTTCTTTAAAACAGTGGGGACTTTAAAGCGTTGCACCCCATTGCGCCTCCAGACCCTCAGTCGGCCGATATTTGTGGTTCAGTCTCCCATAGCGTGTCTCATGACTGAACAGGACCTGGGACCATTCATTGTCCACCTCACGTGACTGCAGAACCCGTGCTGACCTATGGGCTAATAGTTAAGCGTGGCCGTACAACTGGGCACGAGAACGGAGGTTAAACCCATGAAGGCGGGTTCCGTATGGTCTGCTGGCTGATGTTGATGTTAGTAGACCCACCCTCAGCTGCCTTCGAATGATGCTGGAAGAGGCTGTTCTTTATACAAATGCTTATTTTAAAGGGTTTCGAAAAATGAGACGATCTTCACAAAGTTGTCTTCTTTGACCAGATCTGCGTCTTTCATGGACCCTTCCTTTTCTGATAAAATTGAAAAACAGGAAATGACCTTGATGGATACCTGAAGTCGCCTGGCCACCCACGATACAGTAAGAAAATATCTTGGAACCATAAAACAGCTCGTCCCCTTCCAAGCTCTGCGTCGTGAGGACCAAACAGGCCTCATACTGGTGGTAATTCTTCTTATAAAGCCAAGCAAGAGACAGCATCTCACACATAAACAGCAGTGCTTGCACGTGCATAATGGTTTTTCCATCTGGCTTGTGCAATGTGTTCATGCAGAACGATCCAAAACAAGGTCCTTTTTCGCAAGTTTCCGCTTTTTCTTTTGCTGCCAAGCTCAGTAATAGAGAATCACGTGCAATGTTTCCACTAACACAACATCGCCCACTTACAGCTGAACAAGAATTCATAACAATTTGGCTTGACTGAGAAAAAAATAACAGGAGCGAACGGAGTTTATTCAAGATACCTGTTTTCTCATAGTGATCCTTAACTTTTTGTGAGTAGTGTATTTATACTCCCCTGGTATCCCCACGGGGAGTAAAGTAAATAAGTCATGTACAGATACTATTCCAAAATATACAGTGGAATATTCTATAAGACCTCCCATTATAAGACTCCCTCCCATATAAGACCTACTTCTCTGAGACGTTGCCATTCTTTGTAAGTATTAATAATACCTATTATTATAAGACCCCTCCCTTATACCTCATTGTGCCTGATTTTTGAAGGTCTTATAGTCCACTGTACTGTATTTTACAAACTATAACTCTATAAGGCTATCTTTCTTCTTTTGGTAAAGGAAATAATATCACCCCCCTGCATTTCTCGGTTAATTCCATTTTCGTTTTTGCCTTTCTTTCGCATGAAGCTGTATTTTATTAACCTTTTTAGCTAATAACCTTTTTAATACTAACCCATCCCTAACCCAAGGCCATTATCTAATGCAGGACCCGAACAACTGGCATACACACGGCGCCATTTGTCACACCTACGAGGTTCATTGCGTTTTCCCGTCTTATAGTGCCATGGCGATACTGTTTTTATTCCAAAAAGGTTATAGCTAAAAAGGTTAATAAAATATCAATGTTTGGTAACAAAGGCAAAAACGGAAAATTGCAATTAACCGAGAAATGCAAGGGGGCGGCCCTGGGGGTGCAGGGGCAGTGACACACATCTTTACTGCTCTTTTTTTTACCCAGATCTAGACCCCTGCGCTTTACAAAAGGACTATTAATATAGTAAGAAAATATAACAACACAAACTGATTTTTGTGTGTAATTATATATACAGACAAACCTCTATTTTAAGACTTCCAAAATGTCCGTGAAAAATCGGTTGTAAATTGGAGGGGTCGTATGACGGAGGTTGTCACTGGCAGCCGTAGAAAGAAAAAGTTCAGCACAGTTCATACTCTCTTCTTCATGCACACATAAAATCATATTAAAACTGGATTTGGGTCTTTCCAACTGCATAGGATTGTGCAATCGATATTACAGTTTCACTTTGCCGACTTCGAAAATCACCTCCACTCTCGTCCAAAGTCAGTGGTTTTCTTTTTCAAAGTGATGGTTTTCGTGCTTTTCCTACGCTCTCCGCCAAACGAGATAAAACAAGGGAAGCAATCCGCTTTCAGGCCCTTGACAGTTTCCCTTTGCTCAAAGTCTATGCATGATGACAGCAACGGTCGTAAAAACCAACAAAATAGCGGTCGTAAGTTGTTTTAGACAGGGTCGTTTAAGAGAGGTCATTTTTACATAGTAAAATGCGTCTGTGCCAACAAATCCGGTCTCAAATAGAGGTGGTCGCTTAACAGGTCGTCGTAAAATAGGGGTTTGTCTGTAATAATATGCGAATTATACCAAATTTTACAGACTATAAGGTGATATTTTTTCCTAGACTGAGACCCCTAGACATTATATTTAACTGTGGCGGCCATAGCCGATAGTTTAACTGACATTACCGCTACACCTATGATAAGAACAAAAACACGGGACCAACTGGTTTGCACTGCCTCCGGGCATTACCCAATTGTTCTCACGATATTACAAATGCATATGTGTCTTGACCGAGAGGACGCAAAAATCATTTTGACTGAACCCCTGCGACTTATAATGTGACTTTTCATGTGCAGTTACACAAAATGAAAAAAAACTGGGTAAAATGCAAAATTAATACAAAACTACGTTTGGATTGCCTGTCAATATAAAATTTAGCCTATCTTTTCAAATGATTTGAATATAACAATTCATTATTCACACTACACACACAATCAACGTAAAATGCAAAATTAATACAAAACTACGTTTGGATTCTGTCAATATAAAATTTAGCCTATCTTTTCAAATGATATGAATATAAAATTCATTATTCACACACACACACAATCAACGTAAAATGCAAAATTAATACAAAACTACGTTTGGATTCTGTCAATATAAAATTTAGCCTATCTTTTCAAATGATATGAATATAAAATTCATTATTCACACACACACACAATCAACGTAAAATGCAAAATTAATACAAAACTACGTTTGGATTCTGTCAATATAAAATTTAGCCTATCTTTTCAAATGATATGAATATAAAATTCATTATTCACACACACACACAATCAACGTAAAATGCAAAATTAATACAAAACTACGTTTGGATTCTGTCAATATAAAATTTAGCCTATCTTTTCAAATGATATGAATATAAAATTCATTATTCACACACACACACAATCAACGTAAAATGCAAAATTAATACAAAACTACGTTTGGATTCTGTCAATATAAAATTTAGCCTATCTTTTCAAATGATATGAATATAAAATTCATTATTCACACACACACACAATCAACGTAAAATGCAAAATTAATACAAAACTACGTTTGGATTCTGTCAATATAAAATTTAGCCTATCTTTTCAAATGATATGAATATAAAATTCATTATTCACACACACACACAATCAACGTAAAATGCAAAATTAATACAAAACTACGTTTGGATTCTGTCAATATAAAATTTAGCCTATCTTTTCAAATGATATGTCCATAAAATACAGAAGTCTGAAAAATACGGTATATCTTTCTTCCATGAAATAATATCTAACACAACATCTCTCTCATTCTTTCGCAGGAAACAATACATGTACTTTTCAAATACTTCTACCATGAAGCAAGAACAACGCTTCAACCATGCAGGCCTCCGAACAACTGGCATACATAATCCCTAACTTACCTACGAGGAAACATTTCTCACCATTTTCTCAGTGCCATGGCGATACTGTTTTTTCTCCAGAGTGAGATCCCTGTCTCTTATAATATCAAATGATATGGGTATCCTGGGAAATTAAAAAATCCTGCAAGGGGGCGGCCCAGGTAGAGTGCAGGGGCAGCACACACACTTACTGCTTTTTGGATTCTGTCTTAATATATTTTAAAAATTTAGCCTATCTTTTCAAATGATATGAATATAAAATTCATTATTACACACACACACAATCAACGTAAAATGCAAAATTAATACAAAACTACGTTTGGATTCTGTCAATATAAAATTTAGCCTATCTTTTCAAATGATATGACTCCAGTGCTATATAAAATTGCAAAATTATTCACACAAACACACACAATCAACGTGATTCGACTATAAATTCATTATTCACAACACACACACAATCAAAATGCCGCAAAAGATGGATCAAAATTACGTTTGGATTCTGTCAATATAAAATTTAGCCTATCTTTTCAAATGATATCAATAGGAAAATTCAAATGATATGAATATAAAATTCATTATTCTCAACGTCAATATAAAATTTAGCCTATTCACACACACACACAATCAATGCAAAATTAATACAAAACTACGTTTGGATTCTGTCAATATAAAATTTAGCCTAAATGATATGAATATAAAATTCATTATTCACACACACACACAATCAACGTAAAATGCAAAATTAATACAAAACTACGTTTGGATTCTGTCAATATAAAATTTAGCCTATCTTTTCAAATGATATGAATATAAAATTCATTATTCACACACACACACAATCAATTCTGTAAAATGCAAAATTAATATGCAAAACTACGTTTGGATTCTGTCAATATAAAATTTAGCCTATCTTTTCAAATGATATGAATATAAAATTCATTATTCACACACACACACAATCAACGTAAAATGCAAAATTAATACAAAACTACGTTTGGATTCTGTCAATATAAAATTTAGCCTATCTTTTCAAATGATATGAATATAAAATTCATTATTCACACACACACACAATCAACGTAAAATGCAAAATTAATACAAAACTACGTTTGGATTCTGTCAATATAAAATTTAGCCTATCTTTTCAAATGATATGAATATAAAATTCATTATTCACACACACACACAATCAACGTAAAATGCAAAATTAATACAAAACTACGTTTGGATTCTGTCAATATAAAATTTAGCCTATCTTTTCAAATGATATGAATATAAAATTCATTATTCACACACACACACAATCAACGTAAAATGCAAAATTAATACAAAACTACGTTTGGATTCTGTCAATATAAAATTTAGCCTATCTTTTCAAATGATATGAATATAAAATTCATTATTTACACACACACAAACAGGCACACACATGTATGCGCACACACATACGCACACACACACACACACACAACAAAACGTAAAACAACATACGTTTGTCAAAACAAAACAACATACATTGCAGCGTTCAATCCCTTTCCAATTAACTCCCCAAATCCTAGAACTAAGAGTGCTTTACAAAACAGCAGAAAGCTCTAGGCAGGATGGAAAGCAGAAGGTGAGACTGAAAAATTATCGTTGAGCGCAAAACACAAACGAAAGAGACAAAGTTCACATAAGAAAAGGAAAACTCAGTTCAGATAAAATCACGTCAATTAGTATTCGTTTAAGTATCAACATCAGTGTTTTATCTTTGCAAATTGTTGTTTTACAGCTTTGTTAGATGATGCAGCTTGTTTTCATCAACTGGTAAGTCCAACACATCGAAGTTGACCAATTTTGACTAACGTCTCTATGGTTTGTGCACGGTAAAATATTTAAATATAAAAAGATCAATGGAACAGTTTTAAGAAAATATCAGTAATCCCCGCAGCCTTACCCGTATTAATCTGAAGTGGACTTTGCTGTAGGCCTGGAAACACTGGTTGTTTTTGCCCGAGTTGCTGAAGGCAATGTCACAGTTCTCTCCCCTACCAAAGGAATACTCTTCTTTCACCAGATCTGGAAGAAAAAAAAGATTGCAGCTTTCATTAGTGTTTTCACTCAAAATAAAACATCACTCAGGTCACAATTTTAATAAACTTACTGAATTTCAGTCATGCCACGCTTCATCAAGATATGGCACAAGCAATACTGTAAAGATCCTAAAATGTTTTAATAAAATGTTCGCATTTTTCTCTCTCCCACACACTCACATGATTGCACATGTATGCATACTCTGTTTTCACCCCGCCCCCTCTCTCACATACATTAATTGTGTTTAACTGAATGAGTTGAAAGCAGCCACACCACAGGGGCACTTTGCCTGTTGCTAATATACTAGCGGCGTGTCGATTGTGCGTGTGTGTGTGTGTGTGTGTGTATGTGCGTGTGCGAGCGTGTGAGCAGCTGAATGATTTACAATTTACAGGCACACACTGAGATCTATGGGCATACAGAGACAAACATGCTTTCAATTCATTAACAGTAACACACACACACACTTCTTCTTTGCTGTGTGTGGCCAAAATCATAGCGTTTATCATTTTGTCATGCAGAACCGGGGAGGTTCAACCACTCTAATGCCAGAAGAAAAGGCTTCAAGTAGGCTAGAGAAGAACATATTGAGAGAGAGAGAGAGAGAGAGAGAGAGAGAGAGAGAGAGAGAGAGAGAGAGAGAGAGAGAGAGAGAGAGAGAGAGAGAGAGAGAGAGAGAGAGAGAGAGAGAGAGAGAGAGAGGCTGACTGTCGGTCGGTCAGATAGTGAGTCCGATGACCCCAGGAGAATGGGGCCAACGGAGATGGAGGTCGCAGCAGGCGGGTGTCCAAGCAGATGTTCCCAGACCCTGGCTGAGAAACACTCTGGGGATTTGACTTCTACTGCTGTTGTTGGTAGAGCTCTCATTCCACTCCTTTATTGTTCTGGGGAAGAATGAGCTCTGGTGACAAAGTTCTGCATTCAGCACTGGGGGACAAGGCACTGTTGGGGGTGACCTTGACATTGTTTTTGTAACTGAGGTACATGCTTGCTCTGGTTGATGCTCACCCTGCCGTTAAGTGTTTAACACACAAGACGTTCAATGCTGCACTTGGTCATCTCCAAATATGGAAAGTGACGCCATTCGCGTGGCAATGTCGCTTTTTAGCGAAACTTTAGAATGTGTATCTTTTAAACATTCAATCTGAAATTAAACTGACTCTAGCCCTAACCCTATCAGTATCCCTAACCCTAGCTAAAAACCTTAAACACTCAAAAAAAAAGTTTACTAAAAATCGAGTATTCTGTGTTTGGAGATGACCAAGTGCAGTCTTGAACGCCTAGTGTTTTTAAAACACACACACACATGTACACAAACATGCAAACATTCTTTCCCCACACCATCCCACAGTGGAACTGCCTCCCAGAAGCAGTTGCCTCCTCTCAGTCATTGGAGGCATTCAAAAGAGGCCTCCACAAACACCTCGACTGTAACTAAAACCAGGGAACTAGGGGCATGATAGATCAAAGTAGTGGTAAATGAAGGGCAGGAGCTGTGCCGGTCGGGGTTCGCCCCCGGGGACCGCTACGGTAACCGGATTGGTCTTGCCCAGATACTACGAAATAAAGGCTACGGTCCATTTTTTTAATAATTATAAATCAGATCCACACTTAACACTAGGTTTTATTTTATGTTTACTTTCCTTTTCATTACTTCTATCTCCTCAGCTTTCTAATTTCTTATCTTCTTAATTTTACTACCCCCCCAAAGTGCAGCAGAATCTTCAACCTGATGAAGTTGGCTGCCTGAGGCGAAGAAGAAGAAGAAACTTGTGTGTGATTGTGTGCTCCAATACGTGGACAAAAGACACATTCCATATCAAGTTCTACTTAAAAGGGGAGATAATTATTTCTCCAGCCTCAATCATACAACCTTGCTCAACCCTGGGACTCTCGTGTCGATGATACAAGCATCAAACAGCAGACCTGATCAGATCAAGTTTTGAATAGTAACACGGGTCTAGTCTAGTTGAACAGTGTGCTGTGACTTGATTTCAAGCTCCACGCACTCATCTTCACGACTGAAACAACAACGGTCGGTATGATCTAGTATAACTGCGTGCGTGACACGGTGACGATCTAGTCTACATACCCAAACTTGAAAAGCTGTCACCAAGTGGGAACAATCGTCCCCATGGATCTTGACAGTGGTCGTCATCTTCGCTGTCGAATAGTCCATCGGTCACGTCTTGCGTGGGCAGGTCCATCGTGCTCGCTAAGCTGGCACCACTGGTCGATTCGATGCTTTGAACCGGGTGGGAAAGTGCGGCGGTCTCAGCGCAATTGACACTGCTGGTTTGATCGGGTGGCTGGGTGGTGATAGGGGTGGGTGGGGTGTGTTGCGACAGCGGCAGCGTTCCGCTTTGGCGGCTCATGGCCGTATCCTGTTCCGGCTATGCGCATGCGCAAGAACAGGTTGTTTACGTTTTTGACTGGAGCACGTGGGCATGTGTTGTGCGTTCTTGAAGTTGAAGTTGAACTTGAGACGTGATTGAGGCATCAATTGATGCCTGTTCACCATTCAAGGTGGTAGACTTAGACGTTATGCGCGAGTTCTTTTTCTTCTTAGGCATAGGTGTCAACCTTCCCCGCAAACGTTCCTGTCGTGGTGGCAGAAGAAAACAGAAGAAGATCAACATCATCTGCGGTTCACCCTTCAACGATGTCAGTGCTGGCCCCACCGCCCACCATGGCCCTGCACCACCCTCCATCCTCTGTGACCTCACTGACCTGCCTCCTCCGCCCCGGGGCTCAAACCCATCCAACCTTATCACCATCCCACTCCAAAACATGACCACTCTGCCCCGTCAGCTATCTATGTGTGTCTTTAACGCACGTTCTGTTGGCCCCTCCACCAAACGATCAGCCATATACGACTTCACCATTGACCGCGACGTGGACATCCTCCTGCTGACTGAGACCTGGCTTCGTCACTCGGGTGATGAGGCAAAGTGCCGTGACCTGACTCCCCCTGGCTATACGATGTTCTCCCTCCCCAGACAGCACAACACTAGTGTGACCCGAGGAGTTGGCATGGCCGTCATCCTCAAGGCCACCCTAGCTCAACACTGTGCCATAACAACGGACTTCCCTTTCCCTCATCTATCTTTTGAACTGGCCCAGATAACCCTGACCCTCCCGGACCAACGTGTGACCTTCTTCCTCCTCTACAGACCACCACCCAACAAGAAAAACAAACTGACTGTACCACTCTTCTTTGACGAACTGCCCGGCTTCCTGGACTGTGTGTACTTTACAAATAACAGTGTTACTATTGTGACTGGCGACTTCAACTTTCATGTAGATGACCCGTGTGATGGATATGCCCAAAAGATGTGCCAACAGTTAGATTTATTTAGTCTTAAGCAAAGTGTTAGAGACGCAATTCATACATGTGGACATATTTTAGATTTAGTTATTCATAGACATGATGATAATGTTGTTCTTTCTACTCATGTATGCCATGATCTTGTTTCTGACCAGTATGCTATTGTGTGTAAACTAGCCTTACAAAAACCCACGCGTAGTTCTAAATTTGTCTTTCGACGTCCGCTTAACAAAGTCAGTCATGCTAAATTAGCAAATGATATCGCGCAGTCCATAACGCCCACTATGTTAGTCTCTGAATTAAACAGCGAGCTCTCTGCTGTTTTAGACAAGCATGCGCCTGTGTCTGAAATCAAGCTCCGTGACGGAAAGCCGAGTCCGTGGTATACCTCTATTGCCGTGGAATTGCGCGCGCTCAAAGTCGAACGCAGACGCGCTGAGCGACAGGAAAGAAAAACCAGGCTCACTGTACACAAATAAATCCACCGTGCTGCTATAGATAGGATAGCCCAATTAGTTGATTCTGCTAAGACCGCGTTCTACTCCTCGCTCGTTACTGGCTCGAATACGTGTAAACAGCTGTTTAACAACATTAACTCTCTGCTCGGCAAAACCAAACCAGCTGTTCTTCCAACCATTTCTGATGCAAGTCTATTACCTAACATATTTGCTGATTTCTTTAGGAATAAAATTATAGCTATCCGTAATAGCTTTCAGTCTGTCCAGCAGTTGGACAATTCTGCCACCATTTTCGAAGGTATCCCTTTCCTAACTTTCACCCCAGTTTCCCAGGACTTTGTTAAACGACTTATACTACGGACCACGCCCAAAACCTGTGACTTAGACCCTATTCCCACCAAGTTTCTGTTTCAACACATCGATCTTGTTCTACCAACTATAACCAATATAATGAACGAGTCACTCTCTTCTGGTATCTTTCCCTCGGAATTCAAGACTGCTATCGTAAAACCTCTGCTAAAAAAACAACACCTTGACCCCAACGAACTGAAAAACTATCGACCCATCTCAAATCTCCCTTATCTTTCTAAACTTCTTGAAAGGCTTGTGCTTCATCAACTTTTCTCCCATCTGACCACCCACAATCTTCTCAGTCCTCATCAGTCAGCCTATAGGCCAGGGCACAGCACAGAGACAGTCCTGTTGCGAATTCTGAACGATTTACTTCTCTCTCTAGACGAAGACAAAGTTTCGGTTCTCCTACTCCTTGATCTTTCGGCTGCCTTCGATACAATCGATCATGACATGCTTATTTCTCGTCTCGAACAAAATTTTGGAATCACTGGAAATGTCCTCAAATGGTTTCGTTCCTATCTTCATGAAAGAAAACAAATAGTTGTAGTAAATGAAAACAAATCTTCTGAGTCAGTTCTTGATTTTGGCGTCCCACAAGGCTCCGTGTTAGGACCAATTTTGTTCATTCTTTATACCACCCCATTGACCCCCCTCATAGCGAAACACTCTGTCCGTCATGAAATGTATGCCGATGATACTCAACTCAATCATCATGCTTCACCGCTAGCTCACGACCAGCTTATTCACACTCTTCAAGACTGTGTCACTGAAGTGAAAACATGGATGTCAAACAATAAGCTTAAGCTAAACGATGACAAGACTGAAGCACTTAGAGTGCTTCCCCCATCTGTTGACTCTAGCTCTCTGCCCTCCACCATTGCCCTTGGAGATTCCAACATCCATTTTTCTGAACATATTCGCAACCTTGGTGCTTTCTTGGATGAAGACCTTTCCATGCAACATCATATCACTAAGATCTGCCAGGCTGCATACATGGAACTCAGGCGAATCAGCTCTATACGCCCCTTTCTCACGACCGAGGCAACCAAAACGCTAGTCAGTTCATACATTTTGTCTAGATTAGATTACTGCAACTCCCTTCTACTTGGTTGCCCACAGGCGCTTCTCAAACCCTTACAACAACTTCAAAACTCTGCTGCTAGAATGGTCTTCAAAGCCAAGCGTCTTCAACACACATCACCTCTACTTAAAGAGTTACATTGGCTACCCGTTCAACAAAGAATAAACTACAAAGCTGCCTGTCTCTGCTATCATATCATATCGGGAACAGCACCGCAATACCTCTCTGAGCTTCTTGAAATTTACGTTCCATCTCGATCTCTCCGCTCAGCAAATGACAATAGGATCTTTCGAATACAAAAATTTAAACGTGATAGGCACGGCGGTAGAGCTTTTACATCATCAGCAGTCAAACTCTGGAATTCATTGCCTTCTGCTGTCAGACATAGTCAATCTTTAGTATCGTTCAAGACAAACCTGAAAACCCATCTGTTCCGGCAGTCTTTCCAATAACACGTGCACGTGTGTGTGTGTGTGTGATTGTGCGATGTGTGTGTGTGTGTGTGTGTGTGTGTGTGTGTGTGTGTGTGTGATTGTGCGATGTATGTCCGTATGTTTGTATGTATGTCATTTGTATGTGTGTATGTAATTTGTGAGCGTGTGCGCGAATGTGAGTGTGCGTGCGCCCACGGCCGCACTTCCAAGCAGGTGTGTGTGTGTGTGAGTGTGTTGTGTGTGTTCTGTGTGGGTATATCTGCTTGCATGTGTATGAGTGTATGCGTGCGCAGGAGAGATTGTGTTCACTAGAGGGGGGGGGGGGCGAGAGGAGTGTGTGAGAGTATGTGTATGTGAGTGTGAGTACACGTGAGTGCTTTGTGTATGCGCGTGTGTGTATGTGTGTGCGTGCGTGTGCGCGTGTTTGTACAAGTGTATGCTTGAGTAAGTTTGTGTGCGTTTCAGTGAGAATGTGTTTTCTGTGTGTTTGATGAAATGTGTGTGTGGGTATGTGTGTGTATGTCTGTGTGCAAGAACGCGTTCACGCTCGTGCGTGCACGTACGTGCGTGTGTGTCTGTTTTGCGTGTGTGTGAGTGTTTCAATACTGATTGTAAAGCGCTTTGTGCTCGATAAAAAGCTCTGTATAAATATCCGTTTATTATTATTATTATTTGGGGAAGACGGGGTAAAAAGCGCATGGGCGGGTAAGAAGCCCACCCCAATTATCTCATGAAATAAAGAAAATTTCAGTCAAATTTGCCCATGAGACGAATGCTAGACATTAACGCTCGTCTCATGGGCAAAATTAGACTGAAATTTGCTTCATTTCATGAGATAATTGGGGTGGGCTTCTTACCCGCCCATGCGCTTTTTACCCCGTCTTCCCCAAATAATAATAATAATAAACGGATATTTATACAGAGCTTTTTATCGAGCACAAAGCGCTTTACAATCAGTATTGAAACACTCACACACACGCAAAACAGACACAGACGCTTTTTACCCCGTCTTCCCCTATTATTATTCTTCTTCGCCTCAGGCAGCCAACTTCATTTGGCTGAAGATTCTGCTGCGCTTT
>CM065700.1:30164973-30167473 GCA_017654935.2 Phymorhynchus buccinoides | reverse complement strand
GGAGAGAGAGAGAGAGAGAGAGAGAGAGAGAGAGAGAGAGAGAGAAATAGAGATGGAGAGACAGAGAGCGAGAGAGAGAGAGAGAGACACACACACAGACACACAGACCTTAGAAACAGAGACGGAGAGATAGAGATGGAGAGAGAGGGAGAGAGAGAGAGAGAAAACTTGAAAACTTGAAAACTTAAACTTTATTTTCAAAGGATATAGATTTTAGGGAACGCCTATTCTTCCAATCTGTCCTTGATACATATATACTTAACACAAAAGACATACTATTACGCATACAGAGCTGAATACAAAGGAAAAGGAGAAAGAGAGAGAGAGAGAGAGAGAGAGAGAGAGAGAGACAGAAACTTGAAAACTTGAACTTTATTTTTCAAGGATAAAGATTTTAGGCAACGCCTAGTCTTCCAATCTGTCCTTGGTACATATACGAACATAGAATACAAACATGGCAAGGCATGATATTACACATACAGATTTGAACATAAAGGTAGCACCTTTGTACATATACGAACATAGAATACAAACATGGCAAGGCATAAAATTACACATACATAATTGAACATAAAGGTAGCAAAGCAGGTATTATGATAAAGACAGGTTGAAATACGAATTTATAGAATTACGTACGCACAGGTATAATTGTTAATACTTGTGCGGGCATACGTGCGTGTAACCATACACGCACACACCTGCACGTGCGCGCGGCACACGCAAGAATGCATGCACATACGCACAGATATATTGTTGAAGCACGTATAAAAGAACTATACATTTTAGAACAGGGCAAACTAATGCAGCCTATGGTATGAAACCGGTAGCAATTAGCAATAAAGTGCGGACAATTTAAACATTGATTTTAGCACATTGTTGGAGAATAGTAAACAAACATAGTGATGTGAATACATAACATCGTAATTAGCAATATAGCGGATATATGAAGAAGAAGAAAAATTAAAAAAATAAAGAGAGAGAGAGAGGGAGGGAGAGAGAGAGAGAGAGAGAGAGAGAGAGAGAGAGAGAGAGAGAGAGAGAGAGAGAGAGAGAGAGAGAGAGAGAGAGAGAGAGAGAGAGAGAGAGAGAGAGAGAGAGAGAGATTGCACAATAAGACAGCTGGCTTTGCCGCAGGAGACGTAGCCTCAGGCAGCCATACAACTTCATCAGGCTGAAGATACTGCTGCACTTTTTTGGGGGGTAGTAAGAAGACATGAAATTAGAAAGCTGAGGAGATAGGAGTAGCCTAACGGAAAAGGAGTGTAAACATAAGCTAAAACCTAGTGTGGATCTGTAGGATTTGGTTAAAAAAAGAAAAAAAGTGGACCATAGCCTTTATTTCGCAGTATCTGGGCAAGACCAATCCGGCTACCTAACCGCAGCGGTCCCCGGGGGGCGAACCCCGACCGGCACAGCTCCTGCTCTTCATGTACCACTACTTTGGTCTATGGCCCCTATAGCGGTTCCCTAGGTTTTAATGCTAAACAAAACAATCCCCAAGGCTGCAGAAAATAGCCAATGCCCTACCGACCTGTAGTTGATTTCCCCGTCCCCGTCTTTGTCCAGCTCGGCCAGTAGAAGATCCAGGTCCTCTTCTGTCAGTGGCATACCCGCCTCCTGGTCAGTTTGTATATAAAAAAACCCACTTGTTTTAGTTTCATAATAATACATTTACAATCGAACTAAAAAAGCATCAAAACGCGCGCTACACTCACACAAGCACATGAAGATGAAATAAATAAGAAACGCGGTGAATAATAATACGTTTACAATACAAACAAAACAAATAGCAGAAATTCACACGCACAATATAATTATGATATATTTGTGCGTACATACACATATATACATGAATAAACAAACACACACGCGCGCGCGCGCGCGCGCACGCACGCACGTACGCACACACACACACACACACACACACACACACACACACACACACACACACTACACACACACACGCGCGCGCGCGCGCAAACTCCATCCCTTAATCCATCTGGATATACCTATAGCGAAACAAAAGAAACACAAATAACAAGAAGCTTTAGTATGACGGTTATTTAGTTTGACGTAACCATTCCAATTCAGACATAAACGTTTTGTTTGAAACAAAAAACTAATTACGATACACACACCGCGGGCACAACTTACAGTATTGTTTGTTTCCCCTTCATTTTCGCACCACTACAACCCCTTCCCCCCCCCCTCTCCCCCACCCACCCACCCACCCCCCCCCCAACCCCCAACACACACACACTCCCCTCCTCCCTCTCTCTCTCTCTCTCTCTCTCTCTCTCTCTCCAAAACCTATGAGCAGGATCTGATTTTCAATTTAGTCCACAATTTGACCATGGCGTGGACAAACTCCCGCCTCTCTCTCTCTCTCTCTCTCTCTCTCTCTCTCTCTCTCTCTCTCTCTCTCTCTCTCTCTCTCCAAAACCTATGAGCAGGATCTGGTTTTCAATTTAGTCCACAATTTGACCATGGCGTGGACAAA
>CM065700.1:30147473-30157473 GCA_017654935.2 Phymorhynchus buccinoides | reverse complement strand
TACAAAGAGCTTCTTTTTAACATTTTGATAAAATCTACAAAGAATCTATGCTTCACAAAATACATAAACCTGAATCTTCCATAAAGTGTTGTTTAAACTCCCGATCATGGAAGTCTCAGAAAAGAGATTCCTTAGTAAATTATGTATTTCTTAATAGAAATGTAAACAAACATCCAAGACGCCTTAAAAAGTTTGTTTCACTACTTTATAGACTTAAGCTAAATGCTTTTAAAACTAAATTCACAAAAAATCTTCAATGTGTATGCGGTGCTATTGATAATTGTACAACAACACACATTCTATATTATTGCCCTTATTTTGAATCGGCCCTTTCAGAATTCAGAAAAGATGAATCCAAATGTATATTCCAAGATGCTGTATCTCTTTTGAATTTTGTACAAACTTTAATGTTAAGTCCATTTGGCTCGTTTCTATGATTGCTGTTGGGTTTTTGTTTATAGAATGTTTGCATTTTTATGTTATAATAGTTCAATTCTGGAGTTTTTATTTTATTTTATTATTATTATTATGGTTTAAAAAAAAACCTGTTTTAACTAAGCATACATCCCCTAATGTTACTTATAAATATGCACTTTAAGCACACACAGATACACATGCACACACCCACACACTCACACTTTCATGTCTAATATCACTTCTAAGTGAAAAGACGTTAAATTAAAGAACAACAACAACACACACACACACACACACACACACACACACATGAATTCGTATTCGTATAGCTCTGACCTTGACTCCGGCAGCCACTGCCATGGCTCCTCTCCGCCTGAGGTGGTTCCAGGACAGGTCGAGCTCCTTGAGGACGACGTTGTCGGAGATGGCAGGGCCCAGGCACAGTCCCGCCGCCTCACACAAGCTGTTCCGACTCAGGTCCAGGTATTCCACGCGTGTGGGGACCTTGCCGGCATAAATAGAGAGAGAGAGAGAGAGAGAGAGAGAGAGAGAGAGAGAGAGAACTCGAACTCGAACTCGAACTTTTTAATGAGGATAAACTGAGTAAGCAGAAATAGCTTCTTTTCATCAGGTCCTCTAAAATAATGACATATGAAGTGAATAAATAAATAAATAAATTACAAAACAAACTCAAATAGTTCAAAAGTAAACAATGTAACAATCAAATGTAACAAATCCCAAGAACAAGGACAACATGACATATCAATCAACATTCTCACAATTCCTTTCACACACATAACTCATAGTTAGATAAGTAATCAATTGACAATTTTGCAATATCAGGTAGTAGGAGCATAGCTACAGACGTGCGCATTTACTAAAATTATAACATGCACAATAGATAAGTTTAGAAAAGGGGAATGAACTGTTATAACCTTTCGAATAAATATTTATTAAAGCATCTTTTAAATGACAGCAATGTGCTTTTAGTTTTTATGCACTCAGGGATTTCATTCCACAACCTTCCACCTGAGTATGTTAACGATTACATAAATAAGTCTGTTCTAGGTCGGGGGAGGAGTATGGTTTCTTTATTCCGCACCTGAGTTACAGGAAAACCTTTTACATAAATAAGGAGGTGCGAGTCCATTTAAAGAGAGAGAGAGAGAGAGAGAGAGAGAGAGAGAGAGAGAGAGAGAGAGAGCGAATGAATGGTTTATTGCGGAAAGCTTTACAAAGCCCTTTCGCAGGGGAACAAAACTGAACGAAAACACAAGCATGCTATACAAAAGAAAATTCATCGCGAAACGGATACCACGCCACGGAAAGAGTACAGTTAATCCATATCGAAGATTATGAAATTTAAGCTCATAATGTCCATCAAAGAATCGACAGAATCACGCAAATCGACAGTCACATGACTGGTCAAGCTGGTTCTTCCCGACTGTCCTTCTTTCTCTTGTGTTCTGTAGCTGGCATTGATTTGTTTAATTTTTTCAAAATGTTCCTCCATTCTCTTTGCCCTCTCTTTCAAAGCCTCTGCGATGTCCTGCGTTGTGACCGAGTTTTCTTGGAGAGAGAGAGAGAGAGAGAGAGAGAGAGAGAGAGAGAGAGAGAGAGAGAGAGAGAGAGAGAGAGAGAGAGAGAGAGAGAGAGAGAGAGAGAGAGAGAGAGAGAGAAGAGAGAGAGAGAGATAGGGCTCCCAACCGTCCCGCAAAACAAGGGGTCCCAGGGACTCCTTCACTTAGATTATAAGAGGGTCCTTTGAGGCGGGATAGAGGGTCCCAGTGGCATTGCGAATGATAACAACAAATGTTTAGTGCATCCCTGGGACCCCCTGCACATTCTTTTAGAGGGTCCTTTAGAATTTTAGTGCTTCATAGATCCCCCATGGAGCCCTGAGATAGATTTGTCTGTACATAATTATCTGTATTGCTAAAAAGTCGGGACTTTGCTAGTGTTGCACTGCCTCCGGGTATTGCCTCCAGGATCGTTCCCACCATCTTTTCTATCTACTAATGTCCCATATATATATGTGCGTCTGTTCCAGACCGGAGGACGTGAAACAGATTTTCATGAGAGAGATATATAGATAGATAGATAGAGAGAGAGAGAGAGAGAGAGAGAGAGAGAGAGAGAGAGAGAGAGAGAGAGAGAGAGAGAGAGAGAGAGAGAGAGAGAGAGAGAGAGAGAGAGAGAGAGAGAGAGAGAGAGAGAGAGAGAGATAGAAAGAGAGAGAAGAAAAAAAGAGAGAGAGCGAGAGAGAGAGAGAGAGAGAGAGAGAGAGAGAGAGAGAGAGAGAGAGAGAGAGAGAGAGAGAGAGAGAGAGAGAGAGAGAGAGAGAGAGAGAGAGAGAGAGAGAGAGAGAGAGAGAGAGAGAGAGAGAGAGAGAGAGAGAGATTTCATTCGGTGGATACTTATTTGTCTATGTGTCTGCGTGTGTCTCTCTCAGTGACAGTGTAAGAAAAAGGGGCGAATTGTCCGGGGACGAACTATCCTCGGGGGGAATTGTCCTGCTCCCGCCATGCCATGGGACTCTTTTCATTAATTAGTTATTGAAGAAGAAGAAGAAGAGAAGAAGAAGAAGAAGAAGAAGAAGAAGAAGAAGAAGAAGAAGAAGAAAGAAGAAGACAGGCCCACCGCCCCACATAGGCTGCTCCGACTCAGGTCTAGGAACTCCACGTGTGTAAGGACCTGCCATGGTATGGTATGGGACTCTTTTGTTTGGTTATTTCGCATTATTGACATGTTCAAGAAGAAGAAGAAGAAGAAGAAGAAGAAGAAGAAGAAGAAGAAGAAGAAGAAGAGAAGAAGAAGAAGAAGAAGAACAAGCAGAAAATAAAGAAGAAGAAGAAGTAGAATAATAATAATAATAATAATAATAATAATAATAAGAAGAAGAAGAGAAGAAGAAGAACAAGCAGAAGAAAATAAAGAAGAAGAAGAAGAAGAATAATAATAATAAGAAGAAGAACAAGAAGAAGAAGAAGAAGAAGAAGAAGAAGAAGAAGAAGAAGAAGAAGAAGAAGAAGAAGAAGAAGAAGAAGAAGAAGAAGAAGAAGAAGAAGAAGAAGAAGAAAGAAGAAGAAGAAGAAGAAGAAGAAGAAGAAGAAGAAGAAGAAGAAAAGAAGAAGAAGAAGAAGAATAAGAAGAAGAAGAAGAAGAAGAAGAACAAGAATAAGAAGAAGAAGAAGAAGAAGTGGGCACCTGCCATGGTATGGCATAGGACTCTCTTTGTTTGGTTATTTCGCATTATTGACATGTCCAAGAAGAAGAAGAAGAAGAAGAAGAAGAAGAAGAAGAAGAAGAAGAAGAATAAGAAGAAGAAGAAGAAGAAGAAGAAGAAGAAGAAGAAGAAGAAGAAGAAGAAGAAGAAGATGAAGAAGATGAAGAAGTGGGCACCTGCCATGGTATGGCATAGGACTCTCTTTGTTTGGTTATTTCGCATTATTGACATGTCCAAGAAGAAGAAGAAGAATAACAACAAGAACAAGAACAAGAACAACAAGAAGATTAAGAAACTACAACAACAACAACATCAACAAGAATAGTTTTCTGGAACGTATAAGCTTAATGGCACTTAATTGTATACATTTCTGAGTGTAGGAGTGTGTGGACTCACCATGATAAATTCGGCCAAATATTGAGCACATCTGTCATCAAAACCGTTACCTGCACACACATTGCACACTCATCGTTATAAGGATCAAAGGACGACAATGACGATTCATAAGGATGATGATGATGATGATGATGACGACGATGATGTACTACTCCCGACCTAGGCTACCTGTGCTGAGGTGCAAAGGTGAGTTACGTTGCGTCTATGCGCACACGTGTTAGAAACACAGACCGTCCAATAAGTTTGCTTTACCGTCATGAGACCAACATGTGCAAGTCTTGACAACAACAACAACAAATTGCCCGTTGGTAGTAAGAAGTTAATAGCGTTAGCGAAAGTATTAGTACAAATGTATTTACAGTTGTGAAGATTTGAATACAAAAGCAAAAACGAAAAACGATGGGACGAAGCCATCGTATCATTTTATATAATTATTATATTCACAATGTTTTAGAACCTTGCCCAAGGTATATCCACACTCTCTTGATCAAAAATAATTTTGAGGACAGCTGGTGTTGGGGTAATGTTCCTAAAGGCCTTCTTCTTCTTCTTCTTCTGCGTTCCCAGGCCATATGGCCATAATGGGTAAGGTACGTATGTGTCCGGTTTTCAGTGTTCACTGGTCTCCCCGCTGCATGCGTACAACCGACACATTCCGATTTCGGAGGAGCTCAAAGGGGAACAATTTAATTTGGAAGATCTTTTTTTGGGAAAAAGGCAGGAGAATGGGGCCAATAATAAGTCAGAAAGATAGCATATGATAGAAATAAAAGCGAAAAGGCAGAGACAAAGAGAGTGGCAGATTAGAGGAAGTTACAAGCACAGAACTTCCAGAAGGTGGGGGAACTATTTGCACGGAAGACCCCCCCCCCCCGGTATCCCCACGGGTGAAGGTCCCTAAAGGCCAACCGATCCCATTAGCTTCAGCACGAAGAGCCGGCGCAAATGCCCCCTGCATTTTGAGATTGATTGTCTTCAACAAAACTAACGTTCCATTTCTGTAAAACAATTATAACAATTATAAACGTGCATAAAACAGGGCCTGTCCTTACACCTCCCAAAATTAAGAACATATTAAGGTCATTGGATGACAGATCCTCATTTGACGCCTTTCTGTGACAATGGGTGTTAAATCATTGTGGTGCCAAGAGAGATAATAATCATATAGTAATAATAATAATAATAATAATAATAATTTTACTTGCTATAGCGCTAACACTCCACACTAAAAGCATGCTCTGTGCGCTTTACAAATTGAAATATCAAATAGAACATCAGACATGAAGTAAAATCAGAAAATAGCAAATAATAACATACACTTGATAAGAAATTACAAGATAACATGGTCCACATACCACAAACGACAACACATTCATAAGATGACAACAGATTAAAACTTACTTACTAGAACATAATAGGCATATAACATACACTTCGTAATAGCACACATGAAAACGCAAGATAACATGATCAGTGGGGATGTACCCTGGGCAAGGCATCGACGCTATAATCATGAACACATTCTTAGCCCAGGCCGCCGGGACTAGCAGCTTGCCCCCTCCCTTCTCCTTTTATTGCTGGCAGTCATAGTCAGAAACGATGACAGGCATACAAAAACAATAATATAAAAAAAATGAAGGCAACGTAAACCGACTGACTGACTGACTGACTGACTTACCAGCGAGTGTGACTCGTCTCAGGTTGTCGTTGAGAGACAGCGTTCTGCACAGCTCCGCCGCACATTTCTTCAGGCGGTTGTCCGATAAGTTCTGACGCAAAAAATAAAAATAAAAAATAAAATCAAGGATGAAATAATGACCAAATAATACCATCTGTCTTCAAATCTCTCAAATTGCTCTAGCCAGTTATCAGACGGACGGATAGACATACATACATACATACAGACTGACAGACAGAAAAACAAACAAACATACATACATACAGAAACCCCCCCAGACATACAGACAGACAAACAGACATTCATACAGACACACAGACCAGATCAGTGATGAAACAGTTCTCTTTCAGCATCTCGCACACAGTTAGTCCCCCTTCGTAGCCCTAGCCATTTATCAGACAGAGAGACAGACAGACACACGGACAGACAAACAAACCAGATCAGTGATGAAACAGTTCTCTTTCGGCATCGCGCACACAGTTAGTCCCCCTTCATAGCCCAGCCAGTTATCAGACTGACAGACATACATACAAAAAAACAGACAGACATACAAACAGATATTCATGCAAACAAACGGACAGACAAACAAACCAGATCAGTGATGAAACAGTTCTCTTTCGGCATCTCGCACACAGTTATTCACCCTTCGTAGCCCCAGCCAGTTATCAGACAGACAGACAGACATACAGACAGACAGACAAACGGACAGACATACAGACCAGCTCAGTGATGAAACAGTTCTCCTTCAGCATCTCGCACACAGTTATCCCCCCTTCGTAGCCCAGCCAGTTGTCTGTTAGGTCCAGAGACACCACCGTGTTGTTGAACTGAAACGTTTAACATAAAAAAAGAGTGGAATAAAATCAAATCAATCGATTGATCGACCAATCAATCAATCAATCGGCAGATCTATCAGTTGATCACTATTTCACTCATTCACTTCCTCACTCATTCAATCCATCCATCCATTAATTAATCCATCCATTCATCCATCCATCCATCAATATATCTATCGATCAATCAATCAATCAATCATCCATTCCCATCCATCAATCAAGCAATCAATCAATCAATCAATCAATTTTTTTTACCAACAAACCCACCGACCACTCGGTCAGCCAGCCAGCCAAGCAAGCAGAAAAATCCCCAACAAAACCAACAAACAAAACAGCCAACAAGTAAGCAACCAAACAGCCTCTTCCATCCCACCATCCTTCCATCCGTCTGTCCATCATCTGTCCGTCCCTCTGTCTGTTCGTTCGCCCATTCATCCATCTCCTAGCCATCATAAATTATTGACTCGATATTTTTCACAAAACGGTGTTTTTTTTAAATGATTAGTTTTAGCTCACTAATAATGCACGATCAATCAATCAATCATTCAGTCAACCAGCCAGTCAAGCTACTTACCCATCAATTCAACCAGCTAACCAGCCATCCAATCAACCAACCAACCATCCATTCAACCAGCTATCCAATCAATCAATCAACCATCCAACCAGCTATCCAATCAACCATCCATTCAATCAGCTAACCAGCTATCCAATCAACCAACCATCTATCCAACTAAACAGCCAGCAAACCAACAACCAACCAACCAGTCAACCTTCCAACCAACCAGCCTTCCAACCAACCAACCAACCAGCCAGCCAACCAACCAACCAAAAATTCAACCAACCAACCAACCGACCAACCAACCGGCCACCAGCCAGCCAACAACCAGCCAACCAACCAGCAAACCAACCAACTAACAAAACAGCAAACCAACCAACCAATCAATCAACCAAGAAGTCAATCAAGAATTCAACCAACAAGATCCAACCAACCATCCAGCCAACCAACCAAACATCCATCCAACCAACCATCCAACAAACCACCCATCCATCCAGCCAACCAACCGATCGACCAGCCAGCCAACCAAGCAGCCCACCAACAAATCAACCAAGCATTCAACCACCTAAAAATTCAGCCAACCAAAAATTCTATCAACCAGCCAACGAACCAACCAACCAACCAACCGAACAAAACAAATCGAACTCGACAGTCAACTGCACCTCCCTCCTATGAATATTGTCAGTCATTCAACCACGAAGAAAAGATAGACACTGAAATGTATTACATTACCTTTGAGAAAAATAAAATTATGCTGGAAATGATCGCATTAGCATATCATCAAAAGGCACGGGCTCCTGCCGGAGCTAACGACAACAGTGGCATTAGGGAGACAGCAATAGTAGGGATATTGTTATGATTGATATTATTTCGTGATCATATTCCGCTGGTAGGCTATTTCAAAACGCCTTTCGCCAACGACAAAAAGACCGACTCGCATTCAATGAGAGACTTAGTGCGATTTTTCTCACACCAGAGGGCATGACGCTCGTGTGGGGCTAATCCTCTCTATGTTATTAGTTGGGGATAAAGAAAGAGAGAGAGACAGTGAGTGGTCCTACCATCACTCTCTCTCTCACTACGCCCAAGTAAGAAAATCGCGTGATAAGCCCCTAGTGCATTGACTGCCCTCTGGCGTGAAAAATATCGCCATAGGTTGACCATTAAAATCTGTAGACGGAGAGAGAGAGAGAGAGAGAGAGAGAGAGAGAGAGAGAGAGAGAGAGAGAGAGAGAGAGAGAGAGAGAGAGAGAACACTGAACACTGAATGGTTTCATGTACATTGGTCTTGGTCCACAATACATGGATAAGGAGCAATGAGAGAGACAGATAGAGAGAGAGAGAGAGGGAGAGAGAGAGAGAGAGAGAGAGAGAGAGAGAGAGAGAGAGAGAGAGAGAGAGAGAGAGACAGAGAGAGAGAGAGAGAGAGAGAGAGAGAGAGAGAGAGAGAGAGAGAGAGAGAGAGAGAGAGAGAGAGAGAGAGAGAGAGAGAGAGAGAGAACAACACTGAATGGTTTAATGTACATTGGTCTTGATCCACAATACATGGATAAGGAGCAATGAGAGAGACAGAGAGAGAGAGAGAGAGAGAGAGAGAGAGAGAGAGAGAGAGAGAGAGAGAGAGAGAGAGAGAGAGAGAGAGAGAGAGAGAGAGAGAGAGAGAGGGGGAGAGAGAGAGAGAGAGAGAGAGAGAGAGAGAGAGTGAGAGAGAGAGAGAGAGACGGAGACAGAGAGAGAGAGAGAGAGAGAGAGAGAGAGGGAGAGAGAGAGAGAGAGAGAGGGGAGAGAGAGAGACAGAGACAGAGAGACACACAGAGAGAGACAGAGACACAAAGAGAGAGAGAACACTGACTGGTTTAATGTACACTGGTCTTGGTCAATACATGGATAAGGAGCAATGAGAGAGAGAGAGAGAGAGAGAGAGAGAGAGAGAGAGAGAGAGAGAGAGAGAGAGAGAGTGAGGGGGTGGGTGTGGGGAGGGGGAGGAGATAGAAAGAGAGGAGGAAGAGAGAGGGTGGGTGGATGGGGGTGCAAGCGGTAAGGTGGAGTGGAGGGTGGGGGTGGGGGGATAAACGAGAACCAACAGAGAACGACGACCAAAGCACACTTCGCCAAACCTTTGATGTTCACTCTCGGCACCGACAACCCCTCCCCAAGGCCGCTAGTGCACAAAAAGTAACATCTCGCCAAAAACCACTCTGCTCAGTTCGCCAAGAAATGACTGGTTTTGGTGACAAAGTGTTCACAAGTAATCACTGTCTTGAATTTTTGTTTGACGGGAAAGGTCGCGGATTTCTTTAGGACGTGAAAAAACTAACGAAAATCACGATTTAGGAGGAAGTTCATCATTTAGCCCTAACCCTATCCCTAACCCTATCCCTAGGTTTGTGGCGAAGTGTGGTTTGGCGAAGTGTTATGCCGGGCTAATGATTTGGCGAAGTGTGGTTTGGCGAAGTGAGCATTGGCGAAGTGAGCTTTGGCGAAGTGTGGTGCACCGCTTTTCAATGCAGGTGACCATCATTACCTCCCGTCCTCACCCCTCCATACCTACAAACACAACAACACACATGTGCATGTAGGTGAAGACGGGGTAAAAAAGCCCATGGGTGGGTAAGAAGCCCATGCCAATTATCTCATGAAATAAAGAAATTTTCAGTCAAATTTGCCCATGAGACGAATGCTGGGTAAGAAGCCCATGCCAATTATCTCATGAAATAAAGCAAATTTCAGTCACATTTTGCCCGTGAGACGAGTGTTGATGTTTAGCATTCGTCTCATGGGCAAATTTGACTGAAAATTTCTTTATTTCATGAGATAATTGGCATGGGCTTCTTACCCGCCCATGGTTTTTTTTACCCCGTCTTCGCCTACATAGCAGGGTTGGGTTTTTG
>CM065700.1:30137473-30142473 GCA_017654935.2 Phymorhynchus buccinoides | reverse complement strand
TGGCTTTCACAATGAGAATAATGATAGTACCTTCTGGCCTATCTCGAGGGGTATATGCCAGAAAGCATTATCAGAAAAGGAATAAAGACGACTGATAGTAGGCTACCTTCTGGCCCTAAGATGCATACTCCCCCCCCCCCCCCCCCCCCCCACCCCCTTCTTCTTCCCCCTTGAATGTCTTGGTTCCAATGAAGTCTTTCGTTTCTTGCCTTTATATTTTGCTACATTAGCCAATGCATATCGAGGGGTGAATGCCAGAACTGCCTATCTGTGCTCTTTATTCCTTTTGAGATAGACCGTTCTGGCAGGCACCCCTCGATATGTTTTAATTGTTTTAAAATAAAATGGATGAAAATTAATGTTAATTATAATAGAAAACGAGATTCACATTGAGATGGCATGAGACTTATCATCATGAGACATTAGAAGTCCTTCTAAAGTCCTATAAATCATGCTACTTTAGAAGGACTTCTAAGATATCGTGGTGACAAGTCTCATACTATACCTATCTCAATGTGAATACAGTTTAAGTGCTCAATCTGCAATAATAAAGGGGAAAAGGAAAGAACTGATAAATTTTGTGTGTGTGTGTGTGTGTGTGTGTGTGTGTGTGTGTGTGTGTGTGTGTGAATCAGAATCAGAATTAATGTTTATTGCCCTTTAAAACCAATACATGTACAAGGTTTTATATGACACTAATAAAAATAACAATAACGGTAATAATAACAGGTCATAAAGTTCAATTAAGGAACATTTTTTGTGTGTGTTCATCTTAATATCTTTTTCTTCTTCTTCTTCTTCTTCTTCTTCTTCTTCGATCGCTCAGACAGTGTCCTGTCAATTATGAGCGCAGATGCGTCATGCTGCCGTTATGCGCCTAAGAAATAGTTAGGCCCAGCAAGTCCGACATCGGCTGGAGGAAATCGCTTTGAAAAAGAGTTTCCTGGAGAGAAAAAAAAAGGCAGGAGAATGGATGGACCGGTAAGGCAGAACGATAGCAGATGACAGCAAACAAAGGGAAAAGGCAGAGTCAAAGAGAGTGACAGATTAGAGAAATTACAAGCACAAAACTTCCAGAAGGTGGGGGGACTATTTATACAAAGGCCCACCCCCGGTATCCCCAAGGGTGGAATCTCGATATTATACACTTGATATAATAATATATTAATAAGTGTTGTTGCTATGCAGGGTCATCATTGTACGTCGTTATTTTGTTTGTTTACGTGCGATTCTCTTTACCAGTGTGTGTCATTCCTGAAGAAGAGAGGACACCTCTCGAAAGCTTGTAATTAAAATAGGAACCACCACGGATTTGTTGGAGTTTTCTTTCCTTTTGTGTTATTAATAATATATATATATTATTAATATATATATATATATATATATATATATAATACTCACCCTCCTTCGTGCTTTCACCGGTTCCTTTTTGCTGTACATAGACAACGACATTGTCCTGTCACCAGGCAGGACGCGTCTGCTAATAATAATACCTTCGTCTATCTACACACCTACACTCTCTCCCTTATAATATTCTACTGACAAAAATGTCTGTCAAACACAACCCGGCTAACTTTAACTACTGGCCCGATCTCTGGTCTGTATTTCTCGGAGAAGCTTCGAACTCCATCTACCAACCTGACAGCCAATTTATTATTTTTTTCCCCTTTCAAAATGGGCCTTTCTTTTGATTCACTTATCTCCCTTGTATATCTATACCTTCCTTATATTCTACTGACAAAATATCTTTCAAACACAACCGGGCTAACTTGTCCAAACACTACTGGCCCCAAACAGAATAACAGTCTAACGATCTCTGGTCTTTCCTTCTCGGAGAAGCTTCCAACACCATCTACTACCAACCTGACAGTCAAGTTTTTCTAATTCAAATGGGCCTTTCTTTTGCTTTAATGCTCTCCCACTTATCTCAATGGGGGTGTCTACCACTAGACGACGTAAATTGGTCCAGGTGCTGCATAAAATATTTTACCCATGAAATAAATATTCTTTTTCCTCATTCAGATTGTTTGCTGAAATATTCGCCCCTAAATACATTCAGAGGTGGTCTTGTGGCATGCAGGTAGAACAGAAGATTCATCATTAAATATTGAGAAGTCATGGATATTTTTTTCTATTATTTATTTTTGTTTGCACGGATGGTTGTTTTTAGTGTTCGCCATTTTGAAAAATATGAAACTAAGTGACATGGCTTTGTATATCGATTTATCTGCAAAAATGTAGATTTACACCCCCCAGCTCTATTTCTTGGTTCTTTCCGTGTAGATTGAGCACTTAAATATCTATATATTTAAATAATAGTTGACTTATTAATCACATGAAAGAAGAGAGAGAAAATGGAGTTTTACGTCCTCTTGGTCTGAATCAGACACATATGGGACATTTGTAAATACAAATATGGTTGGAACAATACTGGAGGCAATGCCCGGAGGCAGTACGAAACCAGTAAAGTCCCGATTTTTTTAATTAATACAGATAGCTGTAGCGGTGACCACGCCTCGGTTAAACCTCATCGGCTATGGCACCGCCACAAGTAGTGATTCACATGAAAGAAGAATGGCTCTACTGAGCTTTTGAAGGGTATTTATTTCACGGTAGGTACTTATTTCTCATGACACCGGTATAGCTGTACTGTTCAAATGACACGCGTGTGTTTCAGAATGCTGTTGAATATTGGAAAAAAAAGAAGAGATTTTTATCTATGTCGACATACCCGACTGATACGGTTTGTATACTCCAAATATTGAACTCGACTGGTCTGTATCTCTTATAAAGAGCCAGCCACACGTCCACTAAAATCGTACGACTGTACGATGCGATTCGATCACGTGGTCTCAGCGAAGCGCCGATCACATTTAGTCTTGAAGACCACGTGATCGAATCGCATCGTACAGTCGTACGATTTTAGTGGACGTGTGGCTGGCCCTTAAAGACACACTGACCCACCACGATTAAGTCCCTTAGTTGTTTTTTTATGGGTAGCTGTGACCCACATACAAATGCCCCAACTTAAATTGAGGCTGCTCTTTAAAATGACGTTTCGTTTTCAATTTGGGGGCATTTGTATGGGAGTCAAACCTGGTCTGTCAAAATATTTTTGTACCAGCTATAAGAGGGAAAACCCGTGATTTTGACACGTGATTTGGTGGGTCTTTAAGAAAGGTCACGCATAATTATACTTAATATCCAAAAGTAAATGACACTACTGGTTTTAAAACAGTGACAACTTTTGAGTCAACACTGGTTTAGAATACTTACATACGAACTGAAGGATAAATAATTTGGTTCAAAGGTTTTCAAACACACATGAACAATCTTTTCTTCACTTACTCAACTTACATAAAAGGGCCTGCCTAAATCATAATATGGTAATAACGTTTTTGCCTTTGACGTACGTAAGCGTATGAAATATCGAACTATCAGCAGACGACATTCAAGTTTTTATGTTAAACCTTTTCAGTCTCCTGAAAAGAAGAGCAGAAACAACAACCGAACAGACAGACCCCGGTTTTGTTAAGGGACAACCACACACACACGAATCGTATCTGAATGCGATGCGATTTTGATGATGTGAGTCCTGAACGACGTGGAATTCATGCGTTGGGTCGACTTGAGTATATATAGTGAGCGGAAAAAAAAAGCAGAATTATTTTTATTTTAAGACGGAAGTATTTCACGTGATTCGTGACTCACTCGCATCGTCAAAATCGCATCACATTCAGATACGTTTCGTATATGTATGTTTGGCTGCCTAAAAAAACGGTTGTCCACAACTTTATAAATAAGTAATGTCCCATATGTTCTTTTTAAGAGCGGGAGGACGTAAAGCATAATTTAGTAGTAAAAAACGGTGTCATGAGAAATAAGTAGTCCTATGAAATATCTACCCTTGCGCATGCGCATTAGAACAGAAATTCTGAAGCGTCAGGCAATCTGCCCATTGACATCGGAGGGAGGAGGGGGAGGGGGGGGGGGCACAAATAAAACAACAATAATCGAAATCGAATCGAACAGAGAGAGAGAGAGAGAGAGAGAGAGAGAGAGAGAGAGAGAGAGAGAGAGAGAGAGAGAGAGAGAGAGAGGTAAATAAGTCATGGCTTAAACAGGAAGTAGGCTAGCGTAAGCTGACGATTGGCTCAATGCGCACGCGCAAAAACTCAAAACTCGTAGAGTGCGCAAGCGCGAAATCGAAATGGGTAGATATATGATGAGGTAGAATATTCTCTTCACACCGGTAAAGTTCCACTACCCTCTGCAGATAACAATGAATGTGTTGGATCCATAAACTTGCCGCAGATCGAACGAATAACGTTATCCAGTCTGTAGTCTGTTGTCAATCGTGAACGGTCGGGTCGGGTCCCCCCCACCCGGTAGACTTGAATATCTATGGGGGGGAACAGACAATAAACGTTCAAAGGCGAGAATCGCGCTTGGTTTAATTTCCATATACCCACTTGGTAGATAAGCCTAGGTAGGTAGGTGGTGAATGGGGGTAGGTGTGGGCTGACGAAAAGAGATAGGGGTGGGGTGGGGGGTGAGGAAGAGGTGAGAGGGGGTGGTGGTGGGGTGCAGTGGGGTGAAAAGATCCTTGGGTGTGTTGTGTATTGGAGGCGGGTGAATGGTTGACAACATGATCTATTGAGGACCTATACTAGCTCTTTTCGCTCGTGGCGAGGATCGAGAAGAAAAAAAACCCCAACAGGATGGCAAACCGTATAAATGCACTCCCAATGCATAATATTTTGAAAGAACTGAGAGAGAGAGGCGGGGGGGGGGGGGGGGGGAGAGAGAGAGAGAGAGAGAGAGAGAGAGAGAGAGAGAGAGAGAGAGAGAGAGAGAGAGAGAGAGAGAGAGAGAGAGAGAGAGAGAGAGAGAGAGAACTCGGAAATGGTTTAATTAATGTATATCGGTCTTAGGCCACAATACATATATCAGGGATTGGGGTGAACCAGAGGGCGAGCTGCTATATGAGAGAGAGAGAG
>CM065700.1:30124973-30127473 GCA_017654935.2 Phymorhynchus buccinoides | reverse complement strand
AAGGAGGTTATTACGTTCCTTGCTTTTTGTTTGTTGGTTGGTTTGATACTTAGGGGAAGAGTAAAAAAGCGGGGTAAAAAGCCCATGCAATTAGCTCATGAAATAAAGAAAATTTCAGTCTTTTGCCCATGAGAACAAATGCTAGAATTAACGCTCGTCTCACAAAATACACTGAATAAAATTACGGTTCATTTCATTAGATAATTGGGGTGGGCTTCTTACCCGCCCATACGCTTTTGTACCCCGTCTTCCCCTAGTAAGGGAAAAAGCATATTTGAGCACCTTGTTTCAGCTCTCCATTATTCAGAAAACGTCAGCACTGTGATTTTACCGATAGCATCTAAGCAGAAACAGAACTAAATTCATTTTCAAAAACATTTTTTTTTTAATGAAGTTAAAGATACCGAAATAACACTTTTGTGATTTGCAAAAAAATGCTCCAATTAGCATCACCTGAAGCAATATCGAGCACCATTGTTTCAAATATGAGCAGGGGTGCTCAATAATGCTACATGTCCCATGCCCAAATTTACAAACAAGGCAAAATAAAGGTTAAATTAGGTATTAGGTATTACAAAAACTAAAATGAAAGGGCACTTGAGAGGGGTTGCGAGGCCTAGTTGCCCTCATTACCCTGGCCTGACCTGGTTTTTGTATATCCGTTGCAAGGAGGTTATTACGTTCCTTGCTGTTTGTTTGTTGGTTGGTTTGATACTTAGTAAGGGAACTGCAGCATATTTGAGCACCTTAACTTGCTCCATTATTCAGAAAACGTCAGCACAGAATTTTACCGATAGCATCTCAGCAAGTCTGAAACACCACGTACTTCATTTTCAACACATCTATTTTTTTTAATGAAGTTAAAAGATAACCGAAATAATGCAACTTTTGTGATTTGCAAAAAAATGCTCAAATTAGCATCACCTGAAGCAATATGTGAGCACCATTGTTTCAAATATGAGCAGGGGTGCTCAATATTGATACATGTCCCATGCCCAAATTTACAAACAAGGCAAAATAAAGGTTAAATTAGGTATTAGGTATTAGGTACTTTATAGTCACAGAAGAGTCTCTGTGAAATTCGGGTTGCTCCCACGTGGAGAGCGCGTCGCAGCCAGAGGCGCGCCACCGGTTTTTTTTCCTTTTCTTTTTTGCATGCGATTTTTGTCACTGATGGGTGTGTGTGTGTGTGGGGGGGTAAATTTTGACAAAATGACAACATAAACTTCGTTATACCACTGGGTTTAACGTTTGCTAAGTGCATGGGCATCTACAGGACCTCGGTTTATTCGTAACGGCATCCGAAAGACTCCACGTTCAGACCGTTAAGGCCTAGTGCAGAGTGAGAGGAAAAAATCCCCTGTACCCAGGTTCGAACTCGGGTTTACTTGACACGAAGCGAACGCGATACCACTGTGCCACTCTACAACGACAACAAACGTTCTGATTTAAAATACAAATGTGGAAATCAACTTTTTGTCAATGATGTGGACACCTGCCTCCTGCGTTTACCGCTATGAAGGCCTCTAAGGCAGCCAATAATGCAGTAGTCTGCACTCTAGGTGGACACCCTTTGTCACTTGGTTGAAACAGTTATTGTCAATCTATCAGTCAGCCACAAGTGATCACCTAAATATGAACCAACCTATTCTCCCTCATCCAACAACTATTAAACATATGAAAAATAAATAAAACTAGTAACCCTTTCAGCGCCAATGTCGACATTTGTCACCACATTGGTTTTACACCCATGTCACTAGAGGGCATCAGGTCAGAGTCTGTTGTCTGGAGACCCTGTTTTCTTGATTTGGGGAGGTGGGGATGGGCCTGATGTTACATATGTCACATAGGAATTCTCAATATTGCAGAGAATATTTTGTTCTCTACCCAGATAGGTTTAAGGGTATTTTTGGGCCGAAAAATGGCTGGCGGTGAAAGGGTTAAAGAATCAATCAGTTAGTACTGTCACCCCCCCCCCACCCACCCACCCCCGTGGGGAAACAGGGTGGGTGGGTGTCTTTTGCATAAATAGTTCCCCCACCTTCTGGAAGTTCTGTGCTTGCAACTTATTCTAATCTGTCACTCCCTTTGGGTCTGCCTTTTCCCTTTGCTTACTGTCATACACTATATTTCTGCCGTTCTCCTGTCTTTAAAAAAAAGAAGAAACACTTTCAAAAAGATTTCCTCCTCCAGCCTAAGTCGGACTTGCTGGGCCTAACTATTTCTTAGTTACGCGCATAACGGCAGCATGACGCATCTGCGCTCATAACTGGCAGGAATCTGAGCGGTCGAAGAAGAAGAAGAAGTAGAAGAAGTACTGTTAACCAACAAATATTTATTAACCAAGCTAATGCGCAGCCAATCAGCCGCCTTTAATTATGTTATAAAGGAGCCCATGCATTGGGGCCCGGACCTGGCTGGCTGGCTGGGTCATTCTCTCGCTTGGCGCGGCATCATGTTTGGGGACCGATCAGCGGGACCTGGCTGGCTGGGCCAAGCT
>CM065700.1:30107473-30114973 GCA_017654935.2 Phymorhynchus buccinoides | reverse complement strand
GAGAGAGAGAGAGAGAGGAGAGGAGAGAGAGAGAGAGAGAGAGAGAGAGAGAGAGAGAGAGAGAGAGAGAGAGAGAGAGAGAGAGAGAGACAGAACAGACAGACAGACAGAGAAAGACACACACAGAGAGAGAGACAGACAGACAGAGAGACATAGACAGAGAGCAAAGAGGACAACTGCTGTTCCGGTTGGATGAATGAAAATTTGTTTAACGTCCTCCGCCCCGGAGCAGGCACAGAGAGAGAGAGACAGAGAGAGAGAGAGAGAGAGAGAGAGAGAGAGAGAGAGAGAGAGAGAGAGAGAGAGAGAGAGAGAGAGAGAGAGAGAGAGAGAGAGAGACAGAGACAGAGAGAGAGACAGACAGACAGAGAGACAGACAGCGAGACACAGGCCCTACAGACAGAGAGAGAGAGAGAGAGAGAGAGAGAGAGAGAGGAGGGGGGGGGGGGGGGGACAGAGACAGAAAGCGAGAGAGAGAGACACAGACAGACAAACATACAGACAGAGAGAGACAGACAGAAAAAGACAGAGACAGAGAGACATACAGACTCCCCACTGCCCCCCCCCCCATCCCCCACCCCCCCACCCCCCTACCCTAAAACTTTTTTGACCCTATGTCTTTGAAACGAACATTAAAACCAAAACCAGAAAGATTAACTTCGTATTTTGATCTATGTTCTAAAAAACATAAAGAGTGCTAGTTTAGCTTTTCCTCCTTATTAGGGAGGCCATGGCAGAACCCAGCCGAGGACAGCTGTTTCGACTCTAGGGAGTCTCATCAGCTCGGCACTGGTGGTTGGGGTCTTAGCCTACCAAGGTGGAACTACTCTCACCTCAACAAGAAGATTGTTCCACAAAGGGAAGGTTTCTTCATGTATATTGGTAAAAGGCCCCCAAAACAAACAAATCAGCACTCACGTAAAATAGAAATGATGAACATGACTCACAGATACAGACACAGGTATATCCCCCGAAATCGGAGTGTGGCTGGTCGTGTGGCGGGGTAATAAAAAAACACACAACGGTCACACACGTAATGTTCTCATTTCCTAGCTGATGCATTTGTACCATAGTGTTCAAGTGAAGTGCTTTGGCTGTTTAGATGATACCCGGAGTCGTTTTAGCCTGAGTACGAAACAACAAAGACACGGATACAGACAGACAGACAGACAGACAGAACAGACAGACAGACAGACAGACAGACACACACACACACACACACACACATACTAATCATCCTCTAACGTTTGTGTATGTGTGTTGGTGTATGTGGTCAGTCCGTGCAACTCAGTTGCTATGGCTTACTGAATGAAAGATGAATAATGAGTCGGTGTCAATAAATGTGTGTGTGTGTGTGTGTGTGTGTGTGCGTGCGTGCGTGCGTGCGTGCGTGTGTGTGTGTGTGTGTGTGTGTGTGTGTGTGTGTGTGTGTGTGTGTGTGTGTGTGTGTGTGTGCGTGCGTGTGCGTGCGTGCGTGTGCGTGCGTGTATGCGTGCGTGCGTGTTCGTGTGTGTGTGTGTGTGTGTGTGTGTGTGTGTGTGTGTGTTTGCTTGTGTGTGTGCGCGCGCGCGCGCGCGCGCGCGTGTGTGTGTGTGTGTGTATGTGTGTGAGTTGCTTTGTATATGCGTTGTTGCTGGTTTGTGTCATTCTTAAACACTATTTTTGTTGTCTACTTGTTGATGAATATTCGACTGTAAAGCGCTTTGGGTTCATTTGAGGTAAAGCGCTATATAAATGTACTATTATATTATTATTATTATTAATCAGAACGCAACACTCGCCAAAGACCAAGAAAATCAGCATGCTATTTTATTCAAATAATTTATATTAAGCCTATAGGACAGAGAATAGTCGAACCAGTTGTCATCACAGGCATTCTATACCAAAAACAAACTATAATAATAATACAAAAGAAAAAACTGGTTGAAAACTAAAGGGCCAGCCACACGTCGACTAAAATCGCACGACTCTACGATACGATTCGATCACGTGATCTCGATGCGCCAATCGCATTTCGCTCTTGGATACCACGTGATCGAATCGCATCGTACAGTCGTGCGATTTTAGTGGACGTGTGGCTCGTGTCAAAAATTAATAACGGGTTTCACGTGTTTTCCCTCTTATAGGTGGGAAGAAATCTTGTTTTGACCAGGATTGACTCCCGGCATACAAATGTCCCCACATTCAAAACGAAACGTCATTTTAAAGAGCAGCCTCAATTTGGATGGAAGTTCAGTTTAGCGTCGCGTATCGGCTTTCGCCATGTACGACGGGCTGAACAAACCAACCAGGGTATAAACAAAAATTTATGTTCCTGAATCACTGTCTTAGCCAAAAGGCCGAGAAGCGATCAGGGCCTCAATTTGAAGTTTGGGGGGAATTTGTACGTGGGTCACAGCTACCCAGTGTGTCTTTAAACGCCGACTCACAGTATTCGACTCAGCCGAAATCATACTGGTTGTGAACATTTTGACAGGTTTTTTTTTTTCTTTTGACAGCACGAGTAGAAATGCAAGCGCAAAATTAAAGACACACTGACCCACCACCATGATTAAGTCCCTTGGTTTTTTTAATATTTTTTATCTGGGTTGATGTGACTCACATACAAAATCCCCCAAGTTCAAATTGAGGCTGCTCTTTAAAAAAAAAAAAGATGTTTCGTTTTGAGTTTGGGCCCCCTGAATGTCCAAGATGCACCAAGCAGCTGTGACAGGTGGGTGGGCAATGAAGCTTCATTCTACTCCTGGCCGACTCTAGGGGAAGACTGGGTAAAAAGCGCATGGGCGGGTAAGAAGCCCACCCCGGGTAAGAAGCCCACCCCAATTATCTCATGAAATGAAGCAAATTTCAGTCTCATTTTGCCCATGAGACGAGCGTTAATGTCTAGCATTCGTCTCATGGGCAAATTTGACTGAAATTTTCTTTATTTCATGAGATAATTGGGGTGGGCTTCTTACCCGCCCATGCGCTTTTTACCCCGTCTTCCCCTATTTTGGTCTAATTGATTGAATAACTTGTTCTAGATATGTAAACATGGTTGTAATTACTTTTGTGGGATGTTTTAATGAGTGTCATATTGAGTCATCAAATTGTGGATTAATTTGTCTCTCAATCCCCCTTTTGTTTTCCTCCTTCCTTTCTTTTCTTTTTTTTGGGTGGTGATTTTTCCCAAATGTGACATTTCTTTTCTGGTTTTTCTATTTTGTTCACTTTGTTTGTTAGTTTGTGAATAATGTTTCTAAATATTGAAATAATATTTTCTAATTGGTGAGAACACACCTTCCGTCATTTGAATTATATGTAATGTATTGTGTACGGGTACGTTATAAGCTATATGCTTGTTGTTACCCAGTTACCTCGTTATTGTTTATAATTTGAAATTGTTGAATAAAAAAACCGTTTAAACCAAAGGGCGGTAATTTTAGATCCGAACCGCTGCTTGGTGCATCCGGACATTCAGGGGTCCGTTTCACAAGGGCTAACGTCTGTAGCGTGAGCGCAAATCGGCAAAAAACGGTACTAAGTAACACCTCTTTCGCCGACGTTTGTCGAAAACGTTTTGTGGCTGTGATCGAGGTAGCAATCCACAAACTATTTGAAGGATCATGGGAAATATCAATACATCCGGCTTTTTTTTACAAATATATATCTCGCGCGACGAGACTTGAACTTTAAAAATGGAAGACCAAAACAACAAACTTGCCACAGCAAATATTCTTTATAGTCTATCGTGAACAAAATAGGGGGTGAATTTAGCAAATTAAAGAAACGCAAGTGTTTTGGAGTGCTCTTTCTTAATTTTCATCATGTCAACCCTTTTCTCTCTCCCAAAAATGAAGAGTAAGCTTAAAGAGTTATCTGAACTTAGCAATCGTTTAGAGTGTTTCTTAGGCCCCGTTTGGCGTAAGCGTTATTCGCGCGGCGACCGTTATCTAGAGAAACTCGACCCAGAGCTGTGAAGAAATGCGAACTAGCACCACGAAAGGGACATTAAGTGTCAAACTGACCATTTTTGAGAAAATTACGCATTTGAAAACTTCAGACAATTTTCTTTCTATTGATACAAGAACCATTCTTGTATCTTTTTCCGTTCCAGAGTTACGAGCATTTAAAGTTAGTAGGGTGAGCGTCGGCCATTTTGAGAAAACGCTGTCTAAAGTCTAGCCTAGCTGAAGAAAATGTATTGGCCTACTCGTTTTTAAAGCACTCACAAGACCATTTAGAGACCATATTAATGATTGTCCTTGATAAATATGAAAGATAAGATGTTAAAGAACACAGAAATGCCCACAACCCAAAATAATTAGATTTTTGACTTTGCAAGCCTGTTGTGAGAAACTAACCCAGCGACTTAATGTCCCTTTCGTGGTGCTGGGTCACAAATAAAAACTGAAACCACCATGAGAACGAATAATTAACCCCCCCAAAATAAGGTCACTAAATTTGTGATGGCAACACTGGAACAAAAAAAATCGCACAACCGATCTTAAAAGATCGCGCAAGTGTTCTATTTTAACACTTTCATTCGGGTAAACCTTGTAGCAGATCGTTCAAAAGTTTCCGTTTTAACACTTTCGTTCCCAAAGTAGATGCAATGAACTTATGCGTAAATAACATTATTGTGTAAAGGCTCGTGCAGGAACACTCTGAACATGATCAAATTAGAATAATAACCTGCTTGATAAAACCCACCAAAATTAAATTTTATTCAACCCTTTCACCGCCAGCCATCTTTGAGCCAAAAATTTCCATTAAACGTATTTGGCTACAGAAAATACTGTGGGATTTATCTGTGATACATTCAGAATAGAGTCAATCCTTTCTACCCAAATTTAGGAACACAATATCGTTGAATAACAGACCCTGATTTCAAGAGTGGGTGTTAAATCATTGTGATGCAAAAATGCAACATTGGCGGTGAACATTCTAAGCCTACAGCATTGGTCTCAAGGGCGTGGTAAACGAACGTAATTAATGATTAATTAACTTGAAAATAAAAGGAAGAAATTTGAAAACAACTACCAACACAACTGTGAAAAGGACATCGAAATACAATTCAACATTACTAAAAACAAAAACGCCACGAAAGTGTTTACATATGGGACATGAAAACTTTTCATGCCACAAACGAAACATATGGGACATGGAAACTTTACATGCCACAAACGAAACATATGGGACATGGAAACTTTTCATGCCACAAACGAAACATATGGGACATGCAAACTTTTCATGCCACAAACGAAACATCTGGGACATGGAAACTTTTCATGCCACAAACGAAACATATGGGACATGAAAACTTTTCATGCCACAAACGAAACATCTGGGACATGGACACTTTTCATGCCACAAACGAAACATATGGGACATGGAAACTTTTCATGCCACAAACGAAACATCTGGGACATGGAAACTTTTCATGCCACAAACGAAACATCTGGGACATGGAAACTTTTCATGCCACAAACGAAACATATGGGACATGGAAACTTTTCATGCCACAAACGAAACATATGGGACATGGAAACTTTTCATGCCACAAACGAAACATCTGGGACATGGAAACTTTTCATGCCACAAACGAAACATATGGGACATGAAAACTTTTCATGCCACAAACGAAACATCTGGGACATGGAAACTTTTCATGCCACAAACGAAACATATGGGACATGGAAACTTTTCATGCCACAAACGAAACATATGGGACATGGAAACTTTTCATGCCACAAACGAAACATATGGGACATGGAAACTTTTCATGCCACAAACGAAACATATGGGACATGGAAACTTTTAATGCCACAAACGAAACATATGGGACATGGAAACTTTTCATGCCACAAACCAAACATATGGGACATGGAAACTTTTAATGCCACAAACGAAACATATGGGACATGAAAACTTTTCATGCCACAAACGAAACATATGGGACATGGAAACTTTTCATGCCACAAACGAAACATATGGGACATGGAAACTTTTCATGCCACAAACGAAACATATGGGACATGGAAACTTTTCATGCCACAAACGAAACATATGGGACATGGAAACTTTTCATGCCACAAACGAAACATATGGGACATGGAAACTTTTCATGCCACAAACGAAACATATGGGACATGGAAACTTTTAATGCCACAAACGAAACATCTGGGACATGGAAACTTTTCATGCCACAAACGAAACATATGGGACATGGAAACTTTTAATGCCACAAACGAAACATATGGGACATGGAAACTTTTCATGCCACAAACGAAACATATGGGACATGAAAACTTTTCATGCCACAAACGAAACATATGGGACATGGAAACAATGCCACAAACGAAACATATGGGACATGGAAACTTTTAATGCCACAAACGAAACATCTGGGACATGGAAACTTTTCATGCCACAAACCAAACATATGGGACATGGAAACTTTTCATGCCACAAACGAAACATATGGGACATGGAAACTTTTCATGCCACAAACGAAACATCTGGGACATGGAAACTTTTGATGCCACAAACGAAACATATGGGACATGGAAACTTTTCATGCCACAAACGAAACATATGGGACGTGTAACAACAATGCAGGCAGAATAACAAAAACCATTTTTGTCAATCAAGAAAACACAAAGCATTCAAAAGTCAGTACAAACGATAAAGAGCATAATACGAAAATCTCGATAAAATTACGAAGAAAACAAAAATTCCGTACTCCGCACTGGGTACAATCAGATACAAAATTAAATCAAAATGAAGTTCTCTATTTTGATACCAATTCATCCAGCACACACCGACATTTCATGACGCAAATCGAACTGCAAACACGACCTAGAACAAGCGCGAAATCGCAATAGTTTGTGGCACGCAGTCTATTTTTACCACTCCAATCATGAGTCACCTCCCCTGGCTTTTCAATAATTTTAATCTGTAAACCAGAATGTTATCTCTGCACCATTTCGTAACTTTTTATATCTTTTGGAAAACATTTAAAACTATGTATCCTACTTATACTCATCAAAAGAAGCACCGCATACTCGTAGTGTCTGTATTACGTATGTTTATTATTTTGTACGCTTTTAAAATACATCATTTTAAAGAGCGGCCTCAATTTGAAGTGTAGCCTCGATTTGAAGTGCGACAATTTTGTCAAAATGTGCGACAATTTTGGACCGACAGACAGACAGACCGACCGACCGACCGACCGACAAAGTGAGTTATAGGTTTGTGGCTTGAGCCACAAACAAAAAGCGGTAATCGGAAAAAAAGACACAGGAAAAGAAGTCACAGGAAAGAAAGTCACAGTTTCACGTAGGAAAAAAAGTCACAGGAACAAAAGTCATAGAAAAAAGTCACAGCTATTTATTCATCAACACCAAACCAATAGTTAGCCATTTTGACAGTTAAAAGTAAAAACGAACATGAAACGTTTTGTGGCATGCAAAGAACACAGTTTGACACGAGACAACTACCCCTTGTGAATTAGGGCCT
>CM065700.1:30099973-30102473 GCA_017654935.2 Phymorhynchus buccinoides | reverse complement strand
CAAAGGAAATAGCTCCCTTTTTTGTTTGTGGCACAAGCCACAAACCTATAACTCACTTTGTCGATCTGTCGGTCGGTCCAAAATTGTCGCACGCCACAAACGATTGCGAATCCGCGCTTGTTTTTTTAAACTGCACTACAAAAAAAAAATAACGCAATGTGTGTGAGGTACAATGAGTGACCTCCACCCACCACATCCAAAATGGCTACTCTCTCCGGTATCTCCGCCAAGGAGGAATCGCCATTTTGACGGTTTAATTTCCAGGAAACCAGAGCAAAGTGAGCGTTCCGAACCTTGAAAAGGCTGTCTTTCTGGTGATCTCGACGTGTTTCTTGCAAAAACACATCCGTCAGGGTACCCCTTTAATCATATTCTCCCAGTAATGTCCATCTGCCGTTTATCGGCAATTATCGACATAATTACACAGGGGTTCAAAGACGAAGATGCGCCGCAAGGGATGAGATAGGATTTGAGAAAGATGTTGGATGTCAATCAGTTTTACGTGAGTGAGCATATTACTTACGCACAGGACCAAAGTCTGTGCTGTACTATTAATACTATTATACTATTAAATTAATAATACTTATATAGCGCATACTCTTCCTAAGCAACGCAACACATTATACTATTATTTGAGTGTGTAGCTTGGCACTGCTTTAACAAACGTTTCCTGTGTGTGTGTGTGTTTATGTATGTGTGTGTGTGTATGTGTGTGTGTGTGTGTGTGTGTGTGCGCGTGTGCGTGCGTGTGTGCGTGCTCGGGCACACATAAACTCAAACACAGACGCAAAGCGCGCTTTTTCTCTGCAAGCGCGCGCGTGCGCGCACGCACACACAAGCGCACACACACACACACACACACACATACACACACACACAGAGACACACACACACGAATGCACACACACACACAGGGAGAAGAAGAAGCAGGAGGAGGGAGAGGGAGCATAAGAAGACGACGAAGAAAAAGAAGGATGTCTAAAAGACCAACCTTTGTCTGAGGTCCTCCAAGGACTGTGCCCAGACCTTTGTGGGCCAGAGAAGAGAACAGAGAGACTAGACACGAGAGGAAGGAGGAGGAGGAGGAGGAGGAGGAGGAGGAGGAAGAGGAGGAGGAGGAGAACGAAGAAGAAGAAGAAGAAGAAGAAGAAGAAGAAGAAGAAGAAGAAGAAGAAAAAGAACAAAGAAGAAGAAGAAGAAGAAGAAGAAGAAGAAGAAGAAGAAGAAGAAGATGTTCAAAGACCCGAAGAAGAAGAAAGAAGAAGAAGAGAAGAAGAAGAAGAAGAAGAAGAAGAAGAAGAAGAAGAAGAAGAAGAAGAAGAAGAAGAAGAAGAACAACAACAACAACAACAACAGCAACAACAAGTAGAAGAAGAACAACAAGGTGTTGAAGTTCAAAAGACCTGCTAAAGACCTCAAACATGTGCATGCGTTGGGGTCCTGTTAGGCAAAAGAAGAAGAAGAAAAAAAAGAAGAAGAAGAAGAAGAAGAAGAAGAAGAAGAAGAAGAAGAAGAAGAAGAAGAAGAAGAAGAAGAAGAAGAAGAAGAAGAAGAAGAAGAAGAAAGAAGAAGAAGAAGAAGAAGAAGAAGAAGAAGAAGAGAAGAAGAAGAAGAAGAAGAAGAAGAAAGAGAGAAGAAGAAGAAGAAGAAGAAGAAGAAGAAGAAGAAGAAGAAGAAGAAGAAGAAGAAGAAGAGGAAGAAGAAGAAGAAGAAGAAGAAGAGAAATACGTCGAAGAAGAAGAAGAAGAAGAAGAAGAAGAAGAAGAAGAAGAAGAAGAAGAAGAAGAAGAAGAAGAAGAAAGAAGAAGACGAAGAAGGAGAAGAAAAAGAAGAAGAAGAAGAAGGAACCGACGAAGACCTACTTTTGCCTGAGCTCCACCAAGGACTGTGCACAGGCAGTAGCGTCCTGTTGGACGAAGACATGGTAGGCGGACAAAGAGGTCATGTAACCCACCAGCTGATCCACTGTCCACCTCCTCTCCACCTTCAGGCTTTCGTTGCTGTGGGGGGGAGGGGGGGGGGGGAAGAAAAGCGATAATTATGGTAGAGCCATATATATGTTGCGTAGAACGTTGACCCGGCGTAGAATGCATACATTCTATGATGCGATTATAGAATGTATACATCAGACCTGTTTACTCGAGTCTTTTCGAGTAGTGTTCTATTCAACTTGGACCTCTACTACTCTTCAAAACTGAGAATAATGCTCTTTAATTCTCGATTACTACTCATTTGTAGTTAACATTATTTGATGGCTTAATGAATAAAACTACACATTTTGCACACAAACACTACTCATTTCAGCTATCCAGACTACTCAGGACTTGTGTAGGGGGTAAACAGGTCTGATGCATTCTACGACTGGTTAGACATCTATGGAAATGAAACAGAGAATGTATACTTTCTACAGCGAAATTGTAGAATGTGTACATTCAATGGACAAACTTATGGAATGTTGACGGGAACCTGATGTGTCATAGAATGTTGACGGCTGTACCTA
>CM065700.1:30087473-30094973 GCA_017654935.2 Phymorhynchus buccinoides | reverse complement strand
CAGGGGGGGGGGGGGGGGGGGGGGGGGGGGGGGGGGGGGGGGTGGGGGGGGGGGGGGGGGGGGGGGGGGGGGGGGGGGGGGGGGGGGGGGGGGGGGGGGGGGTGGGGGGGTGGGGTGGGGGGGGGGGGGGGGGGGGGGGGGGGGGGGGGGGGAGGGGAGGGAGGACATACAGAGACAAGAACATATTGGCCACTGCAACTAAAAGTTACTAACGCCCTTGACAGTGAGAGTGAATCCCTTGTTGGTCAGTACTGAAAAAGGGAATTCACTCTTGCCAAAGGCAGCCCTTTAGTGGCCTCAAATAGGGTTATTGGCGAGAGCTACAACCCCTTGTTTGGTCAGTACTCAAGCCTCTACCAAGGGCATTCACTCTGTAGCAAAAACAGGTGGTTGTTGCAGTGGCCAATAGAGACAGGGGAAAACAATGATGGGGACACACACAGAGACAGGGGATTATATATATTATATAAATTAAGGCAAGGGGGGGGGGGGGGGGGGAGGGGGGTTACATCCCACTGATCCAGAAACAAATAGTAGGGCTAATGTTAAGATCAGCTCCCTCCGCTGTTCCAGGGTGAAGGCTTAGGGTAAGGGCCAATCAGCTCCCTCCGATTTACCTTTTCGGTTAAGCTGATTGGCCAACTTCACCCTGGAACAGCGGAGGGAACTGATCTTAAAGACCCACCACGTCACGTGTCAAAATCACGTGTTTTCCCTCTTATAGCGAGTAAGAAATACTAAGAAATCTTCCTAGCATAAGAGGGAATGTGACACGTGACGTGGGGGGGTCTTTAACATTTGCCAATAGTAGTAGCCTACACCCACCTTCTGGCAGTCCATGAAGTGCAGGGCGCAGGCCACGGTCAGCAGGTTGACCGTGCCGCTCTCCACGAAGGACAGGTCCTCCCCGGAGCCCACACGGAACGACGCGTTCGGGACGTCCTTCGGGGCGTTGGAGATTTGAGCCGCGCTCACGTCCAGGCCGATCACCTTTAAAGCAGAGTGGAGATGTATGTAGTTAGGAGACACGGACACAGCGCATGAGAAGGGTGTGTGTGTGTGTGTGTGTGTGTGTGTGTGTGTTAATGGAAATGATGTTTTACGTCCTCTCGGTCATAGACACATATGGGACATGTGCGCAAATCTGTTCTCTTCTTTGTTTCACTTATGTATGGATTGCGCACGGGTTTCCGCATGGAACATCCGCTTATGTGTGTACACGGCGTTACAGTCCGTAGAACAAGAAGAATTGTGCTTTACCGTCCTCTCGGTCTGGAACAGACACATATGGGACATTTGTAAATACAAAGATGGTGGGAACAATACTGGAGGCAATGCCCGGAGGCAGTGCAACACCAGTAAAGTCCCGAGTTTTTAACAAAATAGATAGATGTAGCGGTAACCACGCCTCGGTTAAACCTCATCGGCTATGGTACCGCCACATTGTATTGATTCCGTGTGTGTGTGTGTGTGTGTGTGTCGACGAAATTTAACTTTACGTCCTCCCGGCCGAATGCCATATGGGACATTACTTTTTATTTAGTTGGGGATGTGTGTGTGTGTGTGTGTGTAGGACCACTTATATACTAGTAGCGTATTTTACGGACTGTAAGGTTATCGGTACCATAGCCGATGAGGTTTAACCGAGGCGTGGCTACTGCTACACCTATCAGCATTGTTAAAAAATCGGGACTTTACTGGTGTTGCACTGCCTCCGGGCATTGCCTCCAGTATTGTTCCCACCATCTTTGTATCCACAAATGTCCCATATGTGTCTGTTCCAGACCGAGAGGACGTAAAGCACCATTTTTCTTCTTCTTCTACGGACTGTAACGCCGACTACACACATAAGCGGATGTTCCATGCGGAAACCCGTGCGCAATCCATACATAAGTGAAACAAAGAAGGGAACAGATTTGCGCATGTGTCCGAATTTCCCCTATATATGCGTAAACTGTCATCCTTTCTTCCACATATTTAGTTTTTTTCTGTACGGAACTCACGCTTCTAATGTGAACCCGGCCTAAGGCTATACTTTTTCACCCAGACTGAGACCCCTTGCGCCTCATAACATGTCCGATAAATTAGTGAGAAAATATAATTTTAAAACTCTGAATTTTGTGCAAATTTTGTTTTTTGAGGGGGTGCGCCTTATAATAAGGTGCGCCTTATAGTCCGAAAAATACAGTAAATAATCATTATAATGACAATGTTATTTTAGATAAATAAAAGACTTCGAAATACTTAGGCCCCTATTTTAGAATACTGAATTGGAAAAAAAACCACACCCAAAAACCGTGCCTTAATCAGAAATTATGACACTTGAAATTTAAAATAATAACATTCTGAAGGTCGTTAGTTAACCTTCTTTTATTCTTCCTTGATTCAGATTTGTTTCTGCCCCTCTCTAACCTTTACTTATTTATTTCTCATCTTTCGCTTCGAATCATTCTATCTCAACAACCAGAAACAATGTTCTGTTTCCTCATGCTCACTCTTGAGTAGAAAGTTGGCTCGGCTTGGCTACAAATGGTGAGATGAACCATCAACCAACCACCATTCAGTGCTGGCTTTGAGCAGATCCTGGAGGTACTGCAATATATGATGCTCACTGGGGCAGTGGGTGGATGCCTCGTGCCTCCATACGGGGAGCTGGACGACCCCACCCCCTCCACGAGTCTCTCCCCGTGGGGATACCGGGGTGTCTTTCGTAAAAAGATTAGTCCCCCCATATTCTGGAAGTTCCGTGCTTGTAACTTCCTCTAATCTGCCACTCTCTTTGACTCTGCCTTTTCCCTTTGCTTACTGCCATCTACCATCTTTCTGACTTATTGACCCATTCTCCTGCCTTTTTTTCCAAAACATCTTTCAAATAACTTTTCTCCTTTGAGCTCCTCAGAAATCGGAATCTGTCGGCTGTACGCAGCGGGGAGACCAGTGAAAACAGAAAACAGACACGTGTATGCGTACTTTACCCATTATGGCCTTTTGGCCTGGGAACGCAGAAGAAGAAGATTTAAAGGGGCACCATGACGGATGAGTTTTTGTAAGAAACACGTCGAGATCACCAGGAAAACACCCTTTACAGAGATTGCAAAACTCATTTTGCTCTGGTTTCCTAGAAATCAAACCGTCAAATCGGCGATTCCTCCTTGGCGGAGGTGCTGGAAGTCAAATTATTTCATTCAAAGAGAAGGCGTGTGTCGTCTCTTTTCTAATGGCCGCCAAATCGTTTGCACAAAATTTTCGCAATACAAGCCTTTTTATTATTTTTATTTTTAAATTCTATGCAGATTACCTAAAGGAGTTTCGCTCACAACAGAGAAAATAGCTCAATTATTTTTTTCTACTGTACTACAAAATAAAGAAAACGCTTCAACCACAATGAGTGACCTCCACCCAACCCATACAAAATGGCTACTCTCTCCGGCAACTCCGCCAAGGAGGAATCGCCGTTTTGACGGTTTGATTTGTAGGAAACCAGAGCAAAATGAGTGCTCCGATCCTTGAAAAGGCTGTCTTTCTGGTGATCACGACGTATTTCTTGCAAAAACTCATCCGTCAGGGTCCACCTTTAAGATGCTCGCTCTGGAGAATTTGTTTTACGTCCTCCCGGCCTAAGCCATATGGGACATTTCTTTTTATAAAAAAACTATAAAGCTCGCTCTGGCAATCGCTCACCTTTTTAAAGTGCCTGGTCCGGAGCCACAGCCGATAAGAAGATTTCGCTCTGTCAGTCACTCACCTTTTTGAAGTGCCTGGTCAGGGGTATTGTGCTCTGTCCGGAGCCACAGCCGATAAGAAGATTTAAGATGCTCTCTCTGGCAATCGCTCACCTTTTTGAAGTGCCTGGTCTGGAGCCACAGCCGATAAGAAGATTTAAGATGCTCTCTCTGTCAGTCGCTCACCTTTTTGAAGTGCCTGGTCAGGGGTATTGTGCTCTGTCCGGAGCCACAGCCGATAAGAAGATTTAAGATGCTCTCTCTGTCAGTCGCTCACCTTTTTGAAGTGCCTGGTCAGGGGTATTGTGCTCTGTCCGGAGCCACAGCCGATAAGAAGATTTAAGATGCTCTCTCTGTCAGTCGCTCACCTTTTTGAAGTGCCTGGTTAGGGGTATTGTGCTCTGTCCGGAGCCACAGCCGATAAGAAGATTTAAGATGCTCGCTCTGTCAGTCACTCACCTTTTTGAAGTGCCTGGTCCGGCCGGAGCCACAGCCGATAAGAAGATTTAAGATGCTCGCTCTGTCAGTCACTCACCTTTTTGAAGTGCCTGGTTCGGAGCCACAGCCGATAAGAAGATTTAAGATGCTCACTCTGTCAGTCGCTCACCTTTTTGAAGTGCCCGGTCCAGAGCCACAGCCGATAAGAAGATTTAAGATGCTCACTCTGTCAGTCACTCACCTTTTTGAAGTGCCTGGTCCGGCCGGAGCCACAGCCGATAAGAAGATTTTTTAAGATGCTCGCTCTGTCAGTCGCTCACCTTTTTGAAGTGCCTGGTCAGGGGTATTGTGCTCTGTCCGGAGCCACAGCCGATAAGAAGATTTTTTTAAGATGCTCGCTCTGGCAATCACTCACCTTTTTGAAGTGCCTGGTCCGGAGCCACAGCTGATAAGAAGATTTAACCCTTTCACCGCCAAAGTCGCGTTTTAGCACCACAGTGATTTAACACCCATGTCACTAAAAGGCGTCAAATTGGGGTCTATTATCCAAAGACCCTATTGTCTTGGTTTTGGGAAGAGAGAGAGAGAATTTAGAGTTTTCACGCCTTCTGGGCTAACTGGCCATTTGGGGCATTTAAAATTATGCAGATCCCGAGGTTTTGGGAAGTAAGGAAAGACCTCATTTTATATATGTCACAGAAGAATCCCCAATACTGCAGATGGATTTTGTTCTCTACCCAGGGAAATGTAATGGACATTTTTGGCTGAAATATGGCTGGTGGTGAAAGGGCTAAGATGCTCGCTCTGTCAGTCGCTCACCTTTTTGAAGTGCCTGGTCAGGGGTATTGTGCTCTGTCCGGAGCCGCAGCCGATAAGAAGATTTAAGATGCTCTCTCTGTCAGTCGCTCACCTTTTTGAAGTGCCTGGTTAGGGGTATTGTGCTCTGTCCGGAGCCACAGCCGATAAGAAGATTTAAGATGCTCGCTCTGTCAGTCACTCACCTTTTTGAAGTGCCTGGTCCGGCCGGAGCCACAGCCGATAAGAAGATTTAAGATGCTCGCTCTGTCAGTCACTCACCTTTTTGAAGTGCCTGGTCAGGGGTATTGTGCTCTGTCCGAAGCCGCAGCCGATAAGAAGATTTAAGATGCTCACTCTGTCAGTCACTCACCTTTTTGAAGTGCCTGGTCAGGGGTATTGTGCTCTGTCCGGAGCCGCAGCCGATAAGAAGATTTAAGATGCTCTCTCTGTCAGTCGCTCACCTTTTTGAAGTGCCTGGTCAGGGGTATTGTGCTCTGTCCGGAGCCGCAGCCGATAAGAAGATTTAAGATGCTCGCTCTGTCAGTCGCTCACCTTTTTGAAGTGCCTGGTTAGGGGTATTGTGCTCTGTCCGGAGCCGCAGCCGATAAGAAGATTTAAGATGCTCGCTCTGTCAGTCGCTCACCTTTTTGAAGTGCCTGGTCAGGGGTATTGTGCTCTGTCCGGAGCCGCAGCCGATAAGAAGATTTAAGATGCTCGCTCTGTCAGTCGCTCACCTTTTTGAAGTGCCTGGTCAGGGGTATTGTGCTCTGTCCGGAGCCGCAGCCGATAAGAAGATTTAAGATGCTCGCTCTGTCAGTCGCTCACCTTTTTGAAGTGCCTGGTCAGGGGTATTGTGCTCTGTCCGGAGCCGCAGCCGATAAGAAGATTTAAGATGCTCGCTCTGTCAGTCGCTCACCTTTTTGAAGTGCCTGGTCAGGGGTATTGTGCTCTGTCCGGAGCCGCAGCCGATGTCGATGGCCAGAGCGAAATCGGCCTGGGGCGTTTCTTTGCAGTAGCTGAGCACGGTGGCGTACAGCTGTTCGGTGTAGCCGTGAGGTCGGTAGCTGACGTAAGCCTTGGCCACGTCATCAGCTTGGTACAGCTTGGCTTTGTTGTTCGACATGATTCACGTGAAATAGGTCAGCGAAAGTCCGTTTACTTTACCGTCGTGCTCCTCCGACCTGGAACAGGTACATATTATGGTGACATTTTGTTTTTAAGCTGTAAAGATAGTGGGAAGTCCTCAAGGTACTACTGCGATAACTGGAAAGTCCCGATGTTTTTTCGTTTTAATTATGAAGATTAAACGGGTATTACCCTGCAATGAATATGTGTAGGGCCTAGTATAATGGTCAGGGTTTTGTGAGGATTTGCTTGGTGTGTCTTCTGATAAAAACAAACAACAACACAGCAACAATCAAACCCTGGTGGAGTTTCGAAGGAAAATCTGAAACAGGAACAAACTTTCGTTATCACTGCAGGCAGTGATGTCCCGAGGTCCAGATCATAGGACATAGCGCATGGGTGCTCTCGTGTTGATAGGGCAGGCGTGGCTGGTGGGTCCGATCAGCACCTTCGGGTGTTTCTTTTTCATGTCATTCTCATTATCACTGTGTCTCTGTATTTGTCTTTCTGTTTGCATCTCTGTCTCTCTCTGTACGTCTCTTTCTCTCTTCTGTCTCTCTCTCTCCCTCTCTGTCTCCCTTTCTGTCTCTTTCTCTATTCTCTCTCTCTCTCTCTCTCTCTCCCTCTCTGTCTCTCTCTGTACGTCTCTTTCTCTCTTCTGTCTCTCTCTCTCCCTCTCTGTCTCTGTCTCTGTCTCTCTCTCTCTTTCTCTCTTCTGTCTCCATTTCTGTCTCTTTCTCTCTTCTGTCTCTCTCTCTCTCTCTCTCTCTCCTCTCTCTCTCTTTCTCTCTCTCTCTCTCTCTCTCTGTCTCTTTCTCTCTTCTCTCTCTCTCTCTCTCTCTCTCTCTCTCTCTCTCTCTCTCTCTCTCTCTCTCTCTCTCTCTCTCTCCCTCTCTCTCTCTCTCTCTTCTGTCTCCATTTCTGTCTCTTTCTCTCTTCTGTCTCTCTCTCTCTCTCTCTCTCTCTCTCTCTCTCTCTCTCTCTCTCTCTCTCTCTCTCTCTCCTCTCTTCTGTCTCCCTTTCTGTCTCTTTCTCTCTTTCTCTATTTCTATGTCTCACTCTCTATCTCTCTCTCTTTTGTTCTTTTTCTACTTTGTTTTTCTCTCACTGTGTGACTCTGTCTCTGACTGTGTATCTGTGTCTAAGTCTTCATCTCTCTTATCTCCCTTTCTCTCTCTCTCTCTCTCTCTCTCTCTCTCTCTCTCTCTCTCAGTCTCTGTCTGTCTCTCTATATTTAGTCCCCGAGCCGAAGGTTCGGGGAACTATTGTTTTTGTCTGGTCCGTCCGGCGTCCGTCCGGACGGCTACTCGTCCGTTTTTCTAAAAAACTATACAGTCTACCATCATCAAATTTGGTATACTAGTTTGCCAAGATGCAAGCTATCCACTGATGTATTTAGTTTTATATTAAGGTCAAG
>CM065700.1:30069973-30082473 GCA_017654935.2 Phymorhynchus buccinoides | reverse complement strand
AGATAAGCTGGGTAGCTTTTTTACACTATTGCCCTCAAGCAAATAAACAATTAATGAAGAAAATGATTAACAGAAACGTAAAAACAACAACAAAAAACTGGCAACAATAGTGACAAAAATATACATGTAATATAATACAACAAGGCAAAAATGGCCACACAACAGCAATTCAAAATTAAAGACCCCCACCCCACCCCACAAAAAACACACCAAGAAACAACAACAAAAAACACCTCCCAGTCTCTACCCCCCCCCCCCCCCCCCCCGCACTCACTCCCACAAGCACCCCCCACATACCCCACCCCCACAAACCTATGCACACATACATACATGCATACAAATTCTTATATTATGTACATGTACATGTATATCAGTTCACATAAAATCTTAAATGTTCTCTACACCTTGTAATATCATTTGAATGTATATATAAACATAATTAAACGTGTATTGTGAACATATGTATTGTAATTCGTAAGGTAAAATAAGACTAAACAGATTTATAATTGGTCCATCAAGTATTTATGATATGCCTTTCTGAAAGATGACAAGCTCGGTTTCTGTTTTATGTGGTTAGGCATATCGTTCCACAATTTTGCTCCTGAGTGGACTAATGAGGACATGAATAGATTTGTTCTAGGTCGAGGGGTACGAATAATCGACTTCCCACGAATGTTATATACTGGGAAATGTTTTTTGCAGATAATATGGTGTTAATTTATTCATAATTTTAAACATAAACACAGCTTTGTTATGCTTACATTTGAGATGAAAAGGCAGAATATCTAATTTCTTATAGTCACATGAATCAAGGGAGGAGGATTTTAATAGAATAAGTTTAAGGGAACGTCTATAAATACTGTGAAGTGGTTTTAAACAGTTTTCACTGGCTAAGTCCCAACATGTTGACACATAGTCCATGTCTGATTGAATATATGCATGAAAAAAGAGAGTCCGGGAATGCTGGTCTAGAAAGTGTTTAATTCGATTCAATTGAAATGTTTTTTGTGATAGTTTCTTGGACAGAAGTGAAACATGCTTTGACCACGAGAGATTATTATCAATAGTAAGACCTAACAGCTTATAGAAATTTACTTCTTCCAATTCCTTATTTAAGATATTTAACTTACATAAATTAGTCTTTATATTTTTGCGCTTTTGCCTAGTTGTAACCAACATAGAGAGAGAGAGAGAGAGAGAGAGAGAGAGAGAGAGAGAGAGAGAGAGAGAGAGAGAGAGAGAGAGAGAGAGAGAGAGAGAGAGAGAGAGAGAGAGAGAGAGAGAGAGAGAGAGGCTGCCGAATCATACGGTGTGTCGACATGCCATGCTGCACAGTCAGATCGGATTCGTCACGTGGCCAACCTGATCTGACTGAAGCATATGACTGGAATCAGGCAATGTGCCACCAGGAGGCAACCGACCAGAGGAGACACTGCGCTGCTGCTGAGTCACTTCGGTGGAGTTCAGTGGAGCCTGTTCTGCGCGAACGAACGTAATGCAGGACACCAGCAACTAATTAATTAAGCCCCCAACTGACGACTATAATGTCTGAGAAGTGGAGCCAGAGTATTTGTGATTTTCTTGTTTCGGGGCAGTTAGTACCAACACTTTTCCATCCTTGGTGCGTCATTGAACAGGGGAAGACGGGGTAAAAAGCCCATGGGCGGGTAAGAAGCCCATGCCAATTATCTCATGAAATGAAGCAAATTTCAGTCACATTTTGCCCATGAGACGAGTGTTAATGTCTAGCATTCGTCTCATGGGCAAATTTGACTGAAATGTTCTTTATTTCATGAGATAATTGGCATGGGCTTCTTACCCGCCCAAGGGCTTTTTACCCCGTCTTCACCTATAATTTTTTTTTTATCTTCTTCTTCTTCTTCGATCGCTCAGACAGTTTCCTGTCAATTATGAGCGCAGATGCGTCATGCTGCCGTTATGCGCCTAACTGATAAATAGTTAGGCCCAGCAAGTCCGACTTCGGCTGGAGGAAATCTTTCTGAAAGCGTTTCTTGACAAAAGCAGAGGGGGAAAAAGCAGTCAAAGAGAGTGACAGATTAGAGGAAGTTACAAGCACAGAACTTCCAGAAGGTGGGGGAACTGTTTATGCAAAAGACCCCCCCCCCCCCCGGTATCCCCACGTAGTGGGGGTTTGAGTCAGATAGTTTGTCGCAGAAAGCCTAAATGTCACAAAGAGTGATTTCTTCGCAGCCTACCAACCTTGCAAAGAATGAAGCCAACTCTCTCACTTCCCACCCGGAAGGTGAAAAGGTGGAAGGTAGGGAAGTGTTAAGAGGCTTTTTGGTTGAAGTGACTGGAAGACACCCCCCCCCCCTCCTCCACTTCTCGGTTCTTTCCATTTTGCTTCAGTCTTGTCTTTCTTACTGCAGATTGAGTACTTCATCCTTTATCGTTTGCTATATTTATCACTAATTTTTTTTTAATCCATTTACATAATGAAACACATGCATTCAATTGTAGTAGAAGATAAAGGCAAGACGGAAAAACCGCAATCTACCAGGACTGTGACAAAATGCTCCGCGGCTGTTGTGTGTACTGCACTACATAGGGGTGTGGGTGTGGGTGTGTGTGTGTGAGTGTGGGTGTGGGTGGGTGTGTGTGTGTGTGTGGGGGGGGGGGGGGTCCTATTAGATAATGGCCTATATACCGATGTACAAGTAGTGCAAAGAGGCCTGCCAGCCGTGAGATATAAAACAATATACCGATCTTCAAGTAGCGCTAAAGAGGCCTGGAAGCGTGTGATATAAAACAATGTCTTGACATATCATTTGCGTATATTAGCCCATAGGCTTAGTGTAAACGCGTGTAAGAATACACCGTTGCTATTAGAAACTTGACGTCACAGTTATTTATCTTGACATATCATTATCATTCTCATACACTCGCATGCGACTATCTGCAGTACTCAAGCCATATTTTCTTTATTTGCATCAAGTGATGTTTAGTAAAACAAAAAGCCCAAACATACTCCTAACCCTATGCCTTAATCCGACCAATGCCAGAGGTTGTTTCTGATGAACATTTTACATTGCCAACAAAATTGTGAATAGTAACTTTTAGTGAAATTGCAAATGATAAAAATAGCGGCTGGCAACCTATGCTCAAATTAGTGTCACTGCAAATAGCGCCTTCTGAGCAGGACACCCAAAAACGTCATCTTAGTGAACTTACGCATCACTGAAATTACGTCATCATTGAAAGTTCGTCATTGGCGAAATGACAATAACTATGGCCTGTGATTGCAGTGTTAAAACGATTATGTCATTGTAAAGGCTATTTTTTATACAGCAAATTCTAGTAGGTTCATGTTTCGATTAATAATCAGTTTCCTTTCATAATGTATCAATGTGCAAGATCAAAATAGCTCACGACTTTCTAACTTAGAGAACTATATTATTTGTGGATGAGTGGGATTTTCTTGCTACGGTGAAGTGGTTAGTATTATTTTAGATCTGCATGCATGGCCGTCTCGCTTCTTCGTTGCGTGTTTGATTATCATCTGAAAGAGGTAAAATATCGGTATATATCCGTTATTAGGATTTGCGAGTGTGATATTGCTTTTATCCTATCTCTCGTGGCTTGCTGTTTATCACACTCGGTCTCCGAACTCGTGTGATAAACAACAAGCCACGAGAGATAGGATAAAAGCAATATCACACTAGCAAATCCCAATAACTGATAATATACCGATCTTCAAGTAGTGCTAAGAGGCCTGGAAGCTTGTGATATAAAACAATATCTTGACATATCATTTGCGTATATTAGCCCATAGGCTTAGTGTAAACGCGTGTAAGAATACACCGTTGCTTTTAGAAACTTGACGTCACAGTTATTTATCTTGACATATCATTATCATTCTCATACACTCGCATGCGACTATCTGCAGTACTCAAGCCATATTTTCTTTATTTGCATCAAGTGATGTTTAGTAAAACAAAAAGCCCAAACATACTCCTAACCCTATGCCTTAACCCGATAAATGCAAAAGGTTGTTTCTGATGAACATTTTACATTGAAAAAAATATTGTGAAGAGTAAGTTTTAGTGAAATTGCAAATGATAAAATTAGCGGCTGACAACCACATATTCAAGTTAGTGTCACTGCAAATAGCGCCTTCTGAGCAGGACACCAAAAAACGTCATCTTAGTGGACTTACGCAATCACTGAAATTACGTCATCATTGAAAGTTCGTCATTGGCGAAATGACAATAGCTATGGCCTGTGATTGCAGTGTAAAACGAATATGTCATTGTAAAGGCTATTTTTTTTAATACAGCAAATTCCAGTAGGTTCATGTTTCGATTAATAATCAGTTTCCTTTCATAATGTATCAATGTGCAAGATCAAAATAGCTCACGACTTTCTAACTTGGAGAACTATATTATTTGTGGATGAGTGGGATTTTCTTGCTACGGTGAAGTGGTTAGTATTATTTTAGATCTGCATGCATGGCCGTCTCGCTTCTTAGTTGCGTGTTTGATTATCATCTGAAAGAGGTAAAATATCGGTATATATCCGTTATTAGGATTTGCGAGTGTGATATTGTTTTTATCCTATCTCAAGTGGCTTGCTGTTTGTCACCCTCGGTCTTCGACCTCGTGTGATAAACAGCAAACCACTTGAGATAGGATAAAAACAATATCACACTCGCAAATCCCAATAACTGATAATATCCAGAGATATCATTTGCATATATTAACCCATAGGCTTAGTGTAAACGCGCGTGAGAAAAGGTGTAAGAATATTAATATTAATACACTGTTGCTATTAGAAACTTGACGTCACAGTTATATATCTCACGGCTTGCAAACGCGAGCTGTTCATACCAAACCCAAGCTGTGCAAGGATTCATTCAGCGCTGACAACATTAATGCTAGTACATAACGAAGATTCATTGTTTGAATGAATCAATAGTACATGTCACATATCTGCACAAACCATTATGTGCCTGCCACTTGAAATATCTAGACGTGTATCAAGGCCTAGGCTACTCAACTTCATGACCGCCTCGATTAGCAGACGATTCGAGCTATGTAATTTTGGCACAGGGAGAGTCCATGTTGATAATGTAGACGCAATACTGTCGCAAAACAGCTCGAATTCATCTTCAGTCCGGAAATAAAAATGAGCTGACTGAACCTGTGCGAAGAGCTAGCGCACCTTCATTAAAAAGAAGAAAAAAAAGAAGATGTTTTAGGGGCTTGTGATCGTTCTTGTCAAAGCTGACTCCCCTCTTTTTCACGGTGTGTTGAAATTGACTCGTTCTCGTTAAGTGTGTACGTTTTATTATTGGTGTTTAGGCCTACAGGTTACAATAACAGCAATTGTCGTTAGTGTTTCAGTTTGTTGCTTCTGTTTATGTTTATGTTTTGCTATGTTTTGTTACCACATCTTATGAAGTACATTTGAGTTAAAATTTTCTATTTTGTTGAACTATATTCTTTGCGCAAGAATGTCTGTTACAGAGTGTGTGCTGCGACCACTGTTGTGAAAAATGGATGCGTTTTCATTTCGCTACAGATCTGAGCCTGTTTCTTTTTCTTGCTTTTCTGTTGATACACATCGGTATATATCCGTTATTATGATTTGGGAGTTAGATATTGCTTTTATCCTATCTCTCGAGCCTTGCTGTTTATCACACTCTAACAGCAAGGCTCGAGAGATAGGATAAAAGCAATATCTAACTCCCAAATCATAATAACTGATAATTATTATCATGACTGCGATTAATTATTCAACAAAGATAAGTAGCTGAAAAAGTTGATAAGATACAGCTTGATGTTTGGTAAGAAAGGTAGGTGTGAAAATGTGGGGAGAGCTCTCACACACACACACACACACACACACACATACACACACACACACACACACACACACACACACACACACACACACACACACACACACACCACAGCTGTTTGGGGAGGAACATTTAGTTCATCTATATTTTTAGACGTTTTGTTCAAGGCAACTTCAGTTTACCATAAGTAACTGTTCATAAATAACAATTAAGAATATGTTGTAGTATGTGCATACATTAGATTTATTCATTTAAATTGCTAGATATTCACTCATGGGCAATGTTATTTATATTTCCGATACTAAGTGAATTATTTAAGAACATTATCTACTAAATATGTTTCATGATACTGCTCAGCAAAAAAGTGTTTACAATTAATCTGATGAAAGAAATATATTTGAAATCTAATATTTCTATATTCATCCTTTTAACTAAATAGCTCGACTTTGTGTGCGACGGAACAGCTGTGAGACACACACACACACACACACACACACACACACACACACACACACACAATACAAACACAAGAACGCATACGCATTAATTAGTACCTACATATAAACACATGACGATACAAACGCGACACTACACAACACAATACATCACATCCACACACACACGCGCGCGCACAAAGACACGCACACAGAGACAATATTGACACACACACACACCACAGAGAATCTTTTCCCAGTAACAAGTGGTTACCTAACAATCATTGAATTAACAACCTCCATCTTCTCTCTTCCAACATAACATAATCAATGAAAGCAAAATATAAACAAATACCACAAGAGACGGAGATAAAAAGAAGAAGGCTAAACCGTTGACCCCCCCCCAAAAAAAAAAAATCAAATAATGAAAAAGAAAATCACGAGTCAGGTTTCTACATAACAAAGTCATCACAGCAAAATACGGATACAAGCTGATTACTCGCCTTAGTAAGGGGTTGAATCTCCAACGACCGTGTTTGGTAGCGTCAGATCCGACTGAAGCAGCCTACGGACTGTTCACTGGATAAGACAGTCGTGGGCCAACGACGAATTATGTAAACTAGCGCAACGCCCCGTACCGGTAACGCCTAGTACCGGTCACGCCTAGTACCGGTAACGCCTAGTACAGGTAACGCTGAGTACCGGTTTCGCCAGGTCCGCGAAATATCATATTTTGACGTTTGTGGCTAAAACCCCAATTTTTAGACCCCTACCACTTTCAAGGCCTAACGATCTCCATGACCTTGACCTTGATCGGTATGTAATCATGAGAACGGCCATAAGCCAAAGTACCTACATGCCAAGTTTGAAGTCTCTAAGACCAACGGTGTGGACGTTATAGCCCCTTAAAGATTTTCGGTTTTCAATGTCATACGCCAAGATCAAGGTCACGATGGCGATAATTTATGCGCAGATGCCTTCCTCTCATGGTGACACGCCACCACACAAAATTGGAAACGATTCGGTGAAGCGGTTCGGGAGATATGCTTGGGACAGAAAAACCCAATTGTTAGACCCCTACCACTTTCAAGGCATACCGATCTCCCTGACCTTGACGTTGACCATAAGTGAAAGTACCTCCATGCCAAGTTTCAAGACTCTAGGACCTGCAGTGTGAAAGTTATGGCCCCATAACGATTTTCGGTTTTCAAGGTCATACGCCAAGGTCAAGGTCAGGGCGGCGAAAAGTTTTGCGCAGATGCCTTCCTCTCATGGGGACACACCACCACACAAAATTTGAAGCGATTCGGTCAAGCGGTTCGGGAGATCCTAGGGACAGACAGAAAAGAACAACAAACAAACAAACAAACAAAAAAAGGAAACAAACCTGAACGAAAACATACTCCTTTGCGATCGTAGATCGGCAAAGGACTAAAAAAAAAACGAACTGAAAGCCTACTTAGTTCAACCAGAGAGGTTGTTAATCTATGGTTCAACCATTGTAGGTCCGTTTTGGTCAATCTCGGGACCCACAACAAAACACCCCTCACCGCACGCACACACACCCAACCATCCCCCCCCCCTGAACACTCTCCCCTGCACCACCCCCCCCCCACCATACCCCGACCCCCCCCCTCCTGAGCAACCGTTTCCTCGCTGCTCCGTTAATCGGGAGAGTTTTTGTGTGCATAATGTTCGTTTTGGGGTGCACGCAAAATATAAATTGGGTCATAGCGCGCGGTTATGAACGGATGCTGTTGAAATTTTGCACCAAGATAGTCACTATCCCTGGTCATGCACGTTCCAAAGTTCGAGTCAATGTCAGATCTCGTTTCAGCGAGGTTGGTGAAAAGGTTAAGTGGCCTATATCGCGCGCGTTTCTACATCGGTTTGGCACACGGATAGGCACCGTCCCCGGTCATCTACCTGCCAAATTCGAAGGCAATCAGTCGAGAAATACCGGAGATACTGGCGCCGAGAGGCCGGGGGATACGTGTTTCGCGCATTTGCCAAACCGCGCAAATGACACGGCCGCCTCGGTTGCCGTTACCATCGCCCCAACGAATTTGAAGCGATTCGGTCGAAAAACGGCGGAGTTATAAGGCCCGTTTTGTGTTTCACACAGACACACACACACACACACACACACACACACACACACACACACACACACACACACACACACACACACACACACACGCACGCACACACACACTTGGCTTTTAACATAAAGACTAGCGCAACGCCTAGTACTGCCAATGCACGTACTGGTAAGGCCACATACTGGTAATGCTGAGTACTGGTTTCGTCGGGTCCGCGAAATATTATTATTACTTTTGTCTCTCTCCCTCCTTCCATCTTCTTCACTCATCCCGTTCTATTACCCCCCCGCACCTTACTGAGTACAGCAAATTTGAAGCGATTCGGTTAAGAAAAGGCGGAGTTATCAAGTAAAGACATGCATTGAACATGTAGCCTACATAATCAGTACATCTCATAGCCCTACAAGAGACAGAGACAGTGAGAGAGAGAGAGAGAGAGAGAGAGAGAGAGAGAGAGAGAGAGAGAGAGAGAGAGAGACAGACAGACAGACAGACAGACAGACAGACAGACAAAGACACACACAAAGAGAGACAGACAGACAGAGAGACATAGACAGAGAGCAACAAGAGGACAACTGCTGTTCCGGTTGGATGAATGAAAATTTAACGTCCTCCACCCTGGAGCAGGCACAGAGGCAGACAGACAGACAGACAGACAGACAGAGAGAGAGAGAGAGACAGACAGACAGACAGACAGAGAGAGAGACAGACAGACAGAGAGAAAGACACATAGACATACAGAGACATGAGACACAGAGAGAGAGACAGACAGACAAAGACAGAGAGAGAGACAGACAGAGAGAGAGAGAAGGCCCGTTTTGTGTTTCACACAGACACACAGACACACACAACTTTGCCTTTCTACTATATGATGGGATAGGAGTTGCAGTCTCCGCCCGCGCTGCGCTATTTAAATAGGGCGTTAAAGACCCAGCACGTCGCGTGTTTAAATCATGGCTTTCACGTGCTTTCCCTCTTGTAGCTGGTAAGAAATATATTAAGAAATCTTCCGAGCATAAGAGGAAAATGTGACACGTGACGTAGGGGGGTCTTTAAATAGGGTTAGAAGGACGAAGCGTTTTTGGCAACGCCTAATAGGACGCTAAACTCACCATCAGGAGAAAGAGGGTTACAACGAAGACGGATGGCAGCTGGACTTTCCGTTGGGGGTCACATAATCGTGGGGACAATAGACGCACGCACGCACTGCACGTGAGCAGTGCGCGCGCGCGAGCACAGAGAGTGAGAGACGCACTGTGTGTCACTGTGTGTGTGTGTGTGTGTGTGTATGTGTGTGAGTGTGCGTGTGTGTGTGTGAGAGAGAGAGAGTAACACGCACCCACAGAGTCATACACACAGACACAGACACAGACAGACACACAGACACACACACACACACACACACACACACACACACACAGAGTGACACACACATTAATTTTAAAAAAAACACTACGCACGCACACACTACACACACGCGCGCGCGCGCGCGCGCGCACGCACACACACACACACACACACACACACACACACACACACACACAGAGCGAGACAAAGAGAGAAAGACACAGAGAACACTGAACACTGAATGTTTTATTGTTGTACATTGGCGTTTGCCCTTGGGCTGCAAGAGACCGGCCACAATACACGCACAACAAGAGGAGCAGGAAAGAAAGAACGAACGGATCTTTTTTAATTTTGGAAAATAATATAAAGCACAATACACGCTTGTTTGCATCTCGCCAACAACAAAGAAGAAAATATTAGAAGAAAAACAACAACCCAGATCAATGCATGAATGACAAATTATTGTAAATACCAATTATCCACACAGCTACACACATACACACAGACATATACACAACAGCTACACACACACTCATACACATACACACACACGCACGCACGCACGCACGCACACGCACACGCGCGCGCGCGCACGCACGCACACACACGCACACACACACATGAGAGAGAGAGAGAGAGAGAGAGAGAGAGAGAGAGAGAGAGAGAGAGAGTGAGACAGCGAGCGAGAGAGAGAGAGAGAGGCAGGTAGACAGACAGAGGGAAGGGGGTGGGTGGGGACAGGACTAAGAACGAGAACGGGGTCATTGTACTATAAACCCATTCCACGATAACGCAATGCAAAAAAAAAAGAAGCAAAAAACCCCCCCCACACCCAGACACACGCAACTTGAGCATGACCGGCCATACAAAGCTGCATACTACGTGTGCAAGTCAGTCGTTTCCGACAATGACTGTCAGAGAGTTAGAAGCTGCTATTCCGGCGGGAGGGTAAAGGTCAAGATGTGCCACCCCCCCTACATTTCTCGGTTAATTTTATTTTTCCGTTTTTGCCTTTCTTACCATACATAAAGCTGTATTTTAGGAACCTTTTTAGCTAATAACCTTTTCGGAATACAAACCCTATCCCTAACCCTATCCCTAACCCTATAAGACGGGAAAACGCAACGAACCACAACTGTGACAAATCGCGGTGTACTGCAGTATATAGTGGGGGGTAGGGTTAGGTTTAGGAATACCGGGGAGGTGTCTTTCGTGGAAATAGTTCCCCCACCTTCTGGAAGTTCTGTGCTTGTAGCTTCCATGAATCTGTCACTCTTTGACTCTGCCTTTTCCCTTTGCTTTCTATCATCTACTATCTTTCTGACTTAATGGCCCTATTCTCCTGCCTTTTTCCAAAGAAAATCAAACAAATCTTCCGAATAATCTTTCTCCTTTATGTATTTCGATTATAATGTGGGCGTACACACGTGCATGCGCTTGTGTGTGTGGATGTGTGTGTGTTTGTAGGGTGGGGGCTGCATATGTGTGTGCGAGTGTGTGTGTGTGTGTGTGTGTGTGTGTGTGTGTGTGTGTGTGTTTATTTATCTCTCAATCTCTATCACTAGCACTGTTTGTCTGTCTCTGTCTCTCTTTCGTCCTTTCTCCTTGTTCAGGAATCAATAAGAGTGCATAAGCTTTTGTCACACCCTCACACACACACACTTACAAATACACACACACACACACACACACGCACACTTCTTCCTACTTCTTCCTATTGGGGATGTTTATTCTGCCCCACGCCCAAAGTCTTCATTTACTGGCGCACAGGATGCATGCTATGTCAGTTCGTGTCATCCACCCCACCGGCACAACATGGCCTACACACACACACGTACGCATACAGATAATGGACCAAAGATTCTTACACCAAAGAGGCAAAGCTGTAGCATAGCAGGCTGAATGTGACATAGGGTATGAAGCCTGCAATGCCATTAAAAGGCCTGTACTAAGCCAGACCACATCAAGCCTATAATTATCTAGCGGGCTTGTGGCATAGTGGGTCTGGGGCATATAAATTATAATAGCAGGCCTGTGGTTTAGCGGTATGGACCCGTCTGCTTAACACACGTGCTTATGTCACTGTCCGTCCCCCCCCCCCCCTCTCTCTCTCTCTCTCTCGTTCTGTCTCATTGACCTTCTCCCTCCCTGTCAGTCTGCTGTCTCTGTGTCTGTATGTGTAGAAAACTGAAGAATGTCTATGTCCCCCCCACACACAAATATTGTGTATGTCACTCTCTGCATTGGTGCACGTTTGTGTGTGTGCAGTTGTTAATGCCTTGTCTTGCCTGTTTGTCGTCTTGTTCGCTTGGCGGCACTTCCTTTTGCTTTTGTGTCTGTCATCCCCCCCCCCCCCCCCCTCCACCCCCCCCCTCCACCACCACCCCTCCACCACCCCCCTCCACCACCCCCCTCCATTGATTGCTGTGAGGGAGGTGTGGAAAGGGGAGGGAAGTGCTTGCTTTCGTTTCTGCGTCAGGTTTGTTTGTACTGCTTTGTCAGTGTGAGAGGGAGTCCCCTCTGTGTGTGGGTGAGGGTGGGGGTATATATAAGTCGGTGTAATAGTTGTTCCTTTTAGTCCCACATGGAAATTTCCGAGAGGACGTAAAACAAATAATTCTTCTTCTGTTCCTTTTCCTTTAACAGGATCTCTATAATGATAAATGCCCCAAATGGCCCTTTGGCCCAGAGGGCGTAAAATCTCTATTTAGTAGTAGTTGTCCCTTTTCTTTCTTCAGCACAAATGTGGCAGTATAGCTGATGGAGGTTTAGCCGAGGCGTGGTTACCGCTACACC
>CM065700.1:30022060-30056973 GCA_017654935.2 Phymorhynchus buccinoides | reverse complement strand
ACAAAACGAAAAATAAAAAACACCACCCACAGATTCATTTTTCAGTAGAACATAATGACACACTGATATTAAAAATAAATAAAATATAGAAGACGAAAACAGCATAATAGACTCAAAATATATTAAAGAATATGTGTAGTCACATAACAAGAGTCTAATAAATAACTTTTTAACCCTTTCGCCGCCAGCCAATATTTCACCAAAATGTCACATATAAAACATTACACTGGGTATAAGCACAAAAATCCATCTGCAAGTATGTGGGTTCTTCTGTAGACATATGCAAAAAATAGGTTCTATCCTACTTCGCCAAGACTAAGACAATATGGTGTCTTTGGATAATAAAACCACCAATTGTGCTTTTGTGACATAGGTAGTTAAATCACTGTGGTTCTAAAACAAATGTCGACTTTGGCGGTGAAAGGCAGTTAAAACTATCCCACACAACATGGTTATAAAGAGATAACGAGGGTAAAAAGGAAGGCACTCCCCCAACAAAACAACAACAACAACAACAACAAACAAACCTCAACAACAACAACTGAAAAGTTGAACAAACAATAGAACCATGATATTTAACTGCTTTTCACAGATGCTCAACAAAAGAGCTGGTGCATATAAGCTGCATCATACAAAGAACCCCTGGATGCACGACCATCTGTTAGTGAATGGTGATGCCCACCAGCGCAGTGTCTGTGCGCAGGCATGTGCCATGTTTTTCAACGTTACGCATCTGCACCAGATCTCTTCAGCAGAGCCCGATAGGACGACGCTCACCAGCTTCAAAGCTCCACCCTCCTCCTCAATCCACTCACCACCTTTTGTGCATGTAGATGTTTGAATTTTCTGTCTTACTGACAAAGAGACAACAATTAACATATTTTAAGATATGTTTAGATCATATATTAATGCATCATCTCTATTTTCTCGAATACTTTACATCTTCACAACACAGACACGAGTATGATGGAACCTCGTAATAATTCACATGAATACATATGAAACAAAACAACCAACGACCAAACAGACGCTGAGACAATCTTCACATGAAATAAAATGATAATTAAATGCTTATGACAGGTATTTTCACCCAATCACGCTTTTATTGTAAAACAAAGACACTCGTTATTTTACAATAGCACACATCAGATAGTATGAATCCTTCTCTATACACTGTATAACATATATCTCAGTAACCTTAATGCAGGTATCTTCAATAAAAACAGACAACCCCACAAACAATGCATCCACCTGACTATATTGATTTTCAATCTGCACTACAAGAGAACAGCAACAGATAGCCACGAGCAATACGCTTGAAATGTTATCTTCACATAAAATACTTAATCATAATATTTATTTTAAAAACTTTAATATTGATATAAAAAGTGCATAATGTTTAAATACATAATATAAGATGAAATGAAACACACACACCAACACCACACACACACACACAGAGGACGCAGCGCAGACAGTGCACACGCACGCCACACACCACACACACACACACACACACACAACACAGCACCACAAGACACACAACGACGACACGACAGGCACACCACAGAGGCCACAACACGAGGCACACACCAAAAAAAAAAACAAACAAAAAACACGAAACAAAAACACACACACACACACAACACACACACACACACACAGCACACACACACACACCACATACATAGTACATAAGCTAAAATCTCATCCATGAAATAATGAAGATAGTTTTCCTCAAGAAAACGGTACAATACAGGTTAAAACAGAAACCAGCCAAACAACAGACCACACATGCAATAGTACTGTTACTACCACTCTGAGCACAGGGCATTTGGTCGATCCGTGGATAGCCAGGGTCTGAGATTCTGTATTTGTCAGAAACAACACGTAGCCGTGAGTCTCTCACCCTCTGCCGCTCTGAATCATCTTCTCCCTGCAGGATTCAGGAAGGTGCTGCAAGTCACAGGGCAGCGGATTGCAAGTCCACAGGACGTCCATCTCGGATGCCTACAATTACGAAGGGGCGGCCTGCAACAGGCTTTACCATGTCGTCCGCATATTCCAGGCACAAGAGGTTAGTATTTGTGAGCCTCTCTTCTGTTTCACCCCATCTTCGTACGTTTGTCGCTTATCAGCCTTTCGGGTGTCCAAACTCCTCCCGACAGGACACTTATACACAGGTGTGGCCACAACACAATGTAGTGTTAGCGCGTTGACGGATTGAACATGGTCCACAACACGCCAAGTTACCTATCGTGATTCTTCCCTATCAGCTGATTGCAAGCTTCAAAGCCTTCTGATATAGCTCTGTGTGAACCTGGCTTCTGCTATGTAACCTGACGTTGTGCTCTGCGGCTAGCACACGCTGACCTCAACTGATGATGCAGTTCAGTTTGTGTTGAAATTCTGACTTCAAGTGTTCCTAGCATTCTTTCCAATCCCCTCTTGTCAGTTGCGGCCACCATTTCTGTCTCACAACAACAGCCTTTCGTTTATTGATTTCCATCTATGAGCTGCTTTCATATTTGAGGGCGTGAAGCAGAGAACGTATTATTCTCATCTTTCTGTTACATCATAGAATGAAGTACCGAAAGCGGTAAATGACACCTCATCAGAGTCTCTTGTTGTTAGTTTTGAATGGGAATAGGAATTGTTCTGAACATGAAACACTATTAAGCTGTAGAAAATGGGAGGCCATGTAAGGGCAGGTGAAATGTCCACGTAGGCCCACACAGTGTCAGGTCACGTCGCACCAAAGGACCAGCCTGGCATTTGAACTCTGCCTGGTGTTTATCACTGCATGGCCGTCGCTCCATTTCACCCGCAACAGCTGTCATCATCTTTGGTGCTTTCCACAGCAAGGGTTTAAGCCTGAGCTGGTCATGTCCTGATTCCAGAAACCCCGCAGTTACCTTCTTGAAGAATCTGCTGAATGTGACAGATATCAACCACACTGTCAAAAACTTTTCCTGACTATGCATGCGGTGTCAGGATCCTCGGAGGCATTGGTCACAAATACCTTCCTGGCTCTCTTAAATCAGACATGAGGATGTACAATGTGAGCTGGCCACCTGCATCCCAGGAGGACTCAGGAGCCCCGAACTCTCAGCTCCACTGATGGGCAACCTCCTTCACTATCCTGTGCAACCTCCCGTCACAACTGCCTCAGCAACAACTGTGGACCAGCTGGTTTCTTCAAAGATTACCACTATGTGTGACGTGCCTTATGGAGAACCACCTTAACATCTTCACTCGCTTCTCTGTTGTCACTCTGATGATGGACGACCTCATCAATTCTCTGCACAAAACTCTTGATAGCGTGCGCAGCGTCGTGTAATCGAGGTCCAATCATACCGCAAAGAATGACATAAGCTGTGCCCTGCCGGTTTGATGTGAACGCAAGATCCAATGTAATTCTTTCTCTGACCAAAAAAAATAGAACATATGCTCCATCAACATCCCTTCAATTGAGGAGACAAACTTTGGGGAGGCAGCCCAGGCCTCGTCAACCGGAGTGATACCCTGATGAAGTCCCGCGACGTTTTCAGCACTGGTCGTAAACACCACCCACTGGGGCAGTCAGCCAAGCACACATGGTGGTTGAGGGGTGGAAGTGCAGCCTGTTCTCCCTAGCTTGAGGCATGAAAGTATACCAGCTTTCTCCTTGGCCACAAGGTAGTGACAGAGTGGTTAATGTAAACATTAGCAATTGAAAACTCCCATCATCCTTGCGGACAGTTTGATCAGCATGCTCCTGGGCTCAGAAAACTTTTTGATTACACACTACAATGCAGGCTTTCTTTCTTGAGAATCTTCAGTATGTCATGAACTGTCTCCCCAGACACACCTCTGACGGTGCTTTACCTGTATGATGCTGTTGGCCACACACCACAGCCATTCTTTGACTTTTCCTCAATTCAGCTATGCCAGGCCCTTGTACACCTCTCAAAGAGGAAAAGACCATCAACCTATCACCATCCTGCATGGCGTGACTTACAGTTATGATTCTATGTTCAGGTTTTTCTTGACATCTATTATTGATGTGCCACGTAGAAAGAAGTTGCGTGTGCCACGCGCTCATTACTAGAGCCACAACATGGTGTCATACCAGCAAGCTACAGTGGCGGCCGTACAGCGTCATCATACCCAGCTTTTGGTCAACAAGGAAGCCCTGTGCGATCCAGCGGCCAGTGTCAAGTGTGCAGTCCATCTACATCCAGGCTCCCAGCTTATGCAGATTCCTCAGAGCGGCATCATGCGTCGGGGCTTGAGGCGACTGACACAAAGTCGTACATGTCTACGGGGTGACACCCCAAAGCTGGCCGCTTCAGCCATAGCGTGGCGCCAGGTGGATCTTTGAGGCATACTCGGCAACTTGGCTATGTCCACATAGCTCTGTAAGCTCCGCTAATGGAGTACAGCCTGTAGCACTATGCCCGAAGCTGTGCGGACCTCCCAGGACCTTATCCTCTGCTCTGCATATAGCTCTACTGATGGTATGTGTGACGCGCAGCGAGTTCACACAATGCTTCTTGGCAGTCGTGTAAAACATGTCCCTTGGCAACCCTTGTCCACAACAACGTACTTGAACCATTGATGGTGATGGGGATTTCGCGTGCAATGTTATGGTATGCATAGACTATTTTGCGATGACGTTTCTTAGTCCAAGTAGTGAACCACCTTCTGCTGTACACTCAGACTGCAGACTGCCAATAAAGAAGGGTCAGGCACTGTTAAAATCTGTGTCGATTTTTCAGTAGTTCTGCTCATCGTCACAGCATTTCTAAATTACTGGATTTCTGCCTGATGTGAGGAACCAAAGAACACTCCCCAGAGGGCTCTTTACTAGTGTATCTCAATGACCTTGTATCCAGCAGCATCAGAATAGTTCTCAAACTCGTTGTCTTCACTGTCTGAGTCTCCACTGTACGGTCGACAGAGGAAGGCTCTGCCACTCACGCTTGCAGGATGGGGCAGGAGCCAAAGAAGTTCAGACAAACCATTGGGGGTACAATGGTTGCGGAGGTAATGTAAATGACTTTCAAGTCCGGGTCTCCTGCGCAGGCATACTCTTGATCGATAGTAGTTAAGTAGCAGGTCAGTGTACGACCCTCTCGTGGCCTTCGTCCACCACACGAACGCAGGAGTAGCTTGCAGACTGAGGTCCGCCAGACACTCGTTCAGTACAAGGCGCATGGTCCGTCATGTACAAAGAAATCATTTGTGAAGGCGACATTTTTGACTATTCTGGACATCGGCTTTGTAGCCCAACGCCTATGTCACAACACTGGTGGCTAGCTCGTCAGCCATCACGCGTATGAGAACTAAAGCATAGAATGACACAGGCCACTTACGGGGCTGATGCAGACGATCTGGCAGTGTTGTGGCCAGCAAAATACCTGCCATCGAGCAGAATACTGCACGATCTGCGTGCTCCTTACGCCAAATGAGCCCGTCTCATAGCCAGAAACAATGGACAACTGGGTTGCATACTGGATCAGGCGCACCACTTCCTGCGCTGGCTCGTACAATGGGCAGGGCTCTCTCACATGCGAGCTGTACTCCACTCCCAGCTGTTTTACAGCAGAAAGCATCACACGATCATATACTCGTAAACGTACTCCTGTCCAGCAGTGGCTAAACACAAGCTTGTGTCCTGAAGACCGTCATAAGTCGAACAGAAATTCCTTCTGAGTGATTAGGCAGTTCCTCCATCTATGCTGCTCACATAGCGGCTATCTCTGCCATGGTGTCCCTCTGTCACGCCTGGCAACATCTCCCAGCTTGCTTTTGCTTGTGTCCATCTCTCTCTATGTCAGTATATGGTTTCTTGGTGTTTGTGACATTGCCTTTTTTGACATAGTAATGTTTATTTTCAATCACAACCATCCATATTTCAGCCTTTCCCTTTACAACTTGGGCCACTACTTTGGTATTGAGACCATTAACGATAGTCCTTATTGTCATTTTCCACAAAACCAAAATTATTAACTATGAGTCTGACTGGTACTAAAAGACGGTAAAGCATAGTTAACGATGAAACTTTGTCTTGACTGAACAAAGACACTTAAACACCCAATTCAGACACATGTGTCGAACACACATCACACAACACACATAAAAGGAGTCAGCACCAACAAACGCACACGTACACACACACAAACACACCACACACACACACACACACACACAACACACACCGTATATAATAAATATACAACGCACTACATTAACAAACACAAAACTAACAACACAAATGCAATACAATATTACTTCATTTACCATTCAAACAACACTGCAAATCTATCCTCAAGTAATAATCTTGTGACTATCGCAACAGTGCACGAGTAACCGGTCACGCCTAGTACCAGGTTAACAAGCAAAAAAAAAAAAAAAAACAAAAGAAACAAGACACTATTAACGTAACGCCTAGTACCGTAACACAGCTAGGCAAGTACTGGTAACGCTGAGTACAGCGAATATTCGAAATGCGATTACGAGTGTTAAAGAAACTGGGCGGTGAAAGTTATAAGGCCACGTTTCACCGTTGGCGCTGCATACTGTAAGAGATGACGCGCTCTCTCGATTCTCTTCAAAGTTTCTGCCCAGGCTTTGGCCCCCCGCCACAGCAAACCTGATCAAAGCAATTTAAGAAAGCGATTCGGTTACAAAATTAAAGGCGGAGTTTATAAGGTCCCGTTTCCCGTTTGGCGCTGCATCTGAGAATGTGATGCGCTCTCAACCATATCTAACTTCAGAAGTTGCTGGCCAGGCTTTTGCCCCGGCCACAGCAAAAACCTGAACAGCAAATTTGGAAGCTGAATATCGTTTAAAAAACGGCGAGTTTATAAGTCCCGTTTCCCGTTGGCATACTGCCTCTGTAGAGTGACGCTCTCGTCCCATCCCTATTCATACATTTAACAAAATTTGCTGCCAGAAAAGTACGTTTTGCCCGACCACAGCCAAGCACTGACAGCCAATTTGAAGCAATTCGGTCGAAAAACTGTCAGTAGAGTTAATGAATGCCCGTTTGTGTTTCACAGACAGACAGTAACAGACAGCCAGACAGAACGACCAACAGACACTTTGCCTTTTTATTATATGATTCAACAATCCTAAAAGACAATACTACAATCAGAGCTCAATAATTAATACCAAACAGGGCTGAGCAGCTAATAACGCCAGCACGCCAAGTACCTCTTAATTAACCCCTTGAGCTGCCATAGAAATTAAAGAAAATAATACATTGTACAAATCTCGGGCACATGACAAGACAACTGATAGAGCCAATCTGGCAAAATGGATCTGTGACTGGATATAATCTGCTTGAACTGTGTTAAGACTGCAAGCCAGCAATCAATCTTTATATATATAATCCTCTATCATAACTGATGACCATCAGTTGACTGTCTCAAGTTCAGTACGTGAGATACGTTAACGGCAGATCCAAGGGGTTAAACAGTGAGCATACACTACGTCTTCTGCAATGCGATGCTAGCATGTGCCCCCCCCCCCTCGTCTCTCTCTCTCTCTCCCCCCTCTCTTTCTCTCCCTCTCATCTCTTCTCTCTCTCTCTCAATCTTTACTCGTCTCTCAAAAATCCAGTCTCGCATACTCTCTCTCTCATTCATACAATCAGTCTCACTCTCTCATCACGTACATCTCTCTCTCTCATCACCCCTCTCAAATGTAAAGCAGAGGGTTCCATTTTGTGTTACGAATGTCCCAATGTATTATAACCTAAGGCAACAAATATATCAACCTGCTAAATATTATAATCTCAATCTCTCTATAACAGACTGACTTATTATTAGCATGGTGAAAAACAATCTGTGGTTTTACGTTTTGGCTGTGTATTTAGATAAGGCCTTCAAGGTAACGTTTACTTTGAATTGCTTGAGTGAAATCCTGTAATCCATATGTATTGAATGCGCGAGTACTGTTTGATTAATTGTTTGTATATATTTGATGCATGTGCATGTACCTGTGAAATCCATGATAGTAACCCTCTCTTTTTTGGTAACCTCCAAATCCCCAGTGACATAGGGCCCCAATGGCCCTATTCATTAAAATCAGTATCAGTGTTCAGTGTTTCTCTCTCTCTGTTTGCATTTTCCATCTCTCTCTCGTCTCTCTCTCTCTCTCTCTCTCTCTCTGTGACCATTTCTACCCCCATCTCCACCTGTCCTCTCTTTTTGTACTATTGTCCCTATATTTTCCTCGTTAGTTTTTCTTCTAGGGGAATACAGTAAGGTAAAACAGGCAGCATGGGCGGGTAAAAGCCCACCACCAATTAGCTCATTAAATGAAAGCAAATTTCAGTCTACATATTTTGCCCATAATATACGAGCGTTAATGTCAATAATCATTCGTCTCATAGGCAAATTTGAACTGAAATTTTCTTTTTTCATGGATAATTGGGGTGAGGCTTCTTACCCGCCCATGCGCTTTTTACCGTCTTCCCTATTACTTTACAGCCTCCCCATTCTTTTTTCTGTCTTTGTTACTTTTTCTTCCCCTGTAACTCTCTGTTTACTGTCTAGTCGTCTAGTCTGTATCTCTTTCATGCTTAACTGACAATATTTCGCAGGTTTTGTATTTCAACCTCCACAATAATATGGGCCAAAGGCCTGATCCAAACAACGCATTATAAGTCATCCCTATAATCCCCACATAGCACGGACAGATGAGAAGAGACAGTGAGGCAGAGAGACATACAGAGAGACGAGACGGGGTGATAGGTTGATCTATACCTTTACTATAATCAAAAACAGACAGGTGGTGGTGATCTACACACTTTACTTAAATAATAGATGAGTTGGGGTTGATCTACACACCTTTACTATAATATAGAAGAAGGGTAGTTTGATCTTACTTATTACTATAATAAAGATGAGGGGGATGGTAAAGCGAATCTTTACATTCTTATAAATACTAGAGAGGGGTGGATCATACACCTTTACTATAATAAATAATGAGGGGGTTGTTTATAACTACACCTTTAACTAATAAATAATAGAAGGGGAAATTGCTTAGTCTAAATACCTTTACTATAATAAAGAGGGGGGATGAAGTTGAATCTACACACCTTTATTACTATAAAATAATACATAGAGGGGTGGTTGCGTTGTGTGTTGTGTGTGGTGGGAGGTAGGGGGACCCCCGGGGGCGCGCGCGTCGCGCGCGTGTGTTCGTGTGGCGTGCGTGCGGTTGTAAGCGAGCGGGAGGTAGAGAGAGAGAGAGAGAGAAGAAAGAGAAGAGAGAGAGAAGAGAGACGAGACTGAGAGTAAGAGTAGAAGGAGTGAGAGACACAGTGAGAAGAGAGAGAGACCGAGAAGAGAGAGAGTGAGAGAAGAGAGAGAGAGAGAGAGAGAGAGAGATAGACATCGATAAAGAACCAATGAGAAGAGACTAGGACCACAGAGAGAGATGGACAGACCAAGAGACAGAATAGAGAACATAAAAAACGACGGGAAATAGAGACAGTTTAAACCACAAACCTACGCACGTGCGCGCGCGCACACACACACAACACCACACTCACAAAACACAACAACACACACACACAAAGACGTATACTGGGAACAAACAACGGGCCTAGACACATAGCACCCCCCCCCCCCCACCCTTTACGTGGGTGCGACAACCCTTTACGCGACAAGATAGAGACTGCAAACAGAGCAGACATGGACATGAAGTGCATTGAGTAAGCGATGCACACCCTAACCAAGAAAGTGTAACAAACCCTTAACAGAGAACAAATAGACATAAACATCACACACACACACAAAAAAACACACAACACACAGACCGCCCACAATAAGGAGAGAGAGAGAGAGAGAGAGCGAGACAGAGAGAGGAGAAGTAACAGTAATAGAGTAGAGTCGAGAAGCCAGAGAGAGGAGAGAAGAGAGAGAGAGAGAAGGGGAAAGGGAGGATGAGAAGAGAGAGCAGAGTTTTTTTTCGAGAGCGCGCACATAACATGTAAATCGATGTAATTGTTAAGCAGCGACTGGTAGAAGAGATTTTAACCAAATCGGGAATCCGATGTGATGCTCGCTGATCGATCTCCTTCTTTGTATAAAGCTAATTAATGAAAAAGCTATTATATTTATTTTTTATCTTTAAAACATAAAAATTAACGATACAATTACTGGAAACGATAGAGGTGGAAAGGTACTTTATAGGCGAGTAAGAAAGGCAAGTGTGAAATTTAAATGATGGGGAAGCATACCGAGAAAGGTAGGGGACGAGGGTTGGGTTGGGGAGAGGTAGATCTTAATAGGGAGGTTCCAAAAGCTGTATATCTATATATATTATTTTTTTGGGAGGTGGTGGGGGGTGGGTGGTGTTCCTTTTAAAAAAAAAAAAAAGTTCTACATATCGCTCACCTGTTTGCATTATGGCAGTGGAGCGTGTTGGTCTGATGTGAGTAGCTCCCCTATATTTAATCTACTATTGCAGTTTGGTTGATTGCCAGGAGCGTTGCTTTATCTTTCATTCTACTAAGGCCCACACACCAAAAAAACATGTGTGGTTACACGGTACATGGCCCACAAAAATGGGATAGGTAAGTTAGGCCTAACATCTTTAAAACATTTTTTGTTGTTGAGATCGCGCGAGTGGTTATAGAGAACAGTAGACAGTGTTCAAAAAATCCAGGACAGTTTCGGTTTCGGGTTTTTTCGGTTTCACTCTCCAATTTTATTAAAAAACGGCTAAACTCACCCCATATTTATCTTATGCTTTTTTACAACCCCTGCAAAACATGCGTGATTTAAGCCGTTTTCTTGCGTTTTATTATTCACAAAACAGTGTAGATTCAATCGTTTTACCTCGCGAAACAGCGTGATTTAATTGTTTTTTACTCAAAAAAAAAGAAGAAACAAAGAGGAAACTCCCATAAAACTTTTTTTTAATGGTTATTTTATTTAGGTTAACCAATAATAACCTACAATGCATTGACTTCCTATGAAAGATAGCTACCTAGATGCATCACACGTTTGTATCAGGTAGCGTGTACCATGAATGCATACACTTTAATGAGATACCACCTACATAATATGCTTTAATTTTGTATAACATAATTACCGGACAGGAGCGTTGAACTGGTAAGGGCAGAAACAATAATTACCCATAGGGTTTTAGTTAATAGCGAAATAATTGACCGACAGATCTTTTAGACCGAAGATCAAATTGTTGGACACTTAACTAATATATGCAAACCTGTACTGAGTATATCATTATCTATTAGACACGTGACATGCTATGTGTTCTGTTGGCGAGCGACGTAGCAAGTGACAAAAATCAATGTAGATTGAATTAAACAATCAGCATGCTCTGTGCATCAACGTGACTTGCTCTGACGTTATAACCTCATGAATTTACTTTAGCATGCCATTCTACAAAGCAAACTGAACGGTGCAATAGAGTAAACAATTCTGTGGCGATTGTGTTGTGAATGCAAAGACATCTTAGATAAAACAATGTGAATCTACAATAGATCAATATTACTTGATTTGTTTTACATTAAGATCCAGTTCTCATCCAGTGCACTAACATTAGTGAAAATCTTACTATTCCTTTCTTCAAATGACAACTATGACACATAATACTAACCTTCATGGAGAGCGACGCGTAACACTTGCCTTTAGCTCGTTGTGTGTAGGCAGAACCCTTGCTTCACCTACTACATCGAAATAGTAGAAAGCAAACAATTCGGACAAGTAGTCCTCGAGTACTATTTGACGACAGTTTTAATATCGGGGCACCTAGCTAGGGCAAACATGGTCCCAGGCATACCGGATTTGACACACAGTTTCGAACCATCAACAATTAGACACGTAGTACCTTCGAGACTACACTTGACACAGTTTTCTGTATAATAAAACACAATAAACACTGCATCTTCAAGGCGCAGTTTTTATTTTTAGTATCTTACATGTAAGGCAACTAAAATAATGAGATTCGTGCTAGGTAACACAACTTACGTGTGTTTTATTTATAGCTGATTACTGTGATTTACTTGGACAAAAAATAAATAAAATGTCATGCATACATTAATCCCTTCATAAACGCTGTGTAACAGCATAGCCCTATACAAAATAACAAGGCAAAATAGGCGTACGTACACAACACCCCCATATAATTAAGGTTACAAAATGAATATTAACTCAAAGTTATTGTTTAATATCTTGTTAATTTATTACTTAAGTTCTTATTTTACCAGTATCTTATTTAGTCTTGTTAAGTCAACTTCAGAGTTATTAATAAGTTTGTTTGTAAGTCACATCAAAGTATTTCTTAAGTTCTAACACAACAACTTGTCACGTTACTTACTTAAAGTTCAAGTTATTCGTTCTTCTTAAGTTTTTATACAAGTTCTAAAACAAAAAATTATGAGCATTAAAAATGGATGCTCTCAGGTTTATAAGCTTTTTTAGATGTTTGGTTTTCTTGGTTATGCTTTGTTGCTTTTCCTGGTTGTTTTGTTTGTACTTCTACTCGTTTTTTCTAGCTAATGGTTGCATGTATGATTTTATATAATTTTGATAGAGTAAACCAAATAAACCAAACACCATCAACCACAAAAACACAACAGTAAACATACAACATCGATAATTCGTACTGTTCTAATTGTGTTTGGATATATCCATAACTTTTTAACTGGTATTGCGCTTATGGTATGATTCACTCTTCATTCTGAGACAAAACCAGTTTTTGTTTTGTTTGATATTCATTTTTTGATTTCGATCCACTCTGATCAACCTTTTTAACCTCTTCATAAACTCGCTGGACTCTTTCGTTACCTTGTAATTGTCGATACTGAGGTTGTTTGCCTGTTCCATCTGATTCGTTTTGATTCTCTGTGTACACATTCATTTTTAAAGCCATAAATCTACTATGATAAAAGTAATTAATCCCAAATGACAACTGTGCTACACCAAGCCCGCCAAACCTATTAATAGAACATGATCAACCTAAGAGACTCTAACGATTTAATTAAAACAGGATACTATGTACTTAAATCGTACATTAAATCCTTGGCTTGACTCGAGTGAAAAAACTGACTAACTAAAACTTAGTGTACAAGCCTATTACAGTTATGACCTAAACTTTTAAAAACCATTTAAATTAGATCCTACAATTAAAAAGTGCTTCGTAAATCTGTTTGTAGTACTTTTCAATGTCGCAGAAGACCATTTGTTGAATCTGTTCTATACGAAAAATTCTGTTTCCTAAGTATTGTTCTTTGGTTTTTCCACAACCAGCCAGAACAATACAAACTTTCCTTTTTATATAACACCCAATAACATTGTCGACACATAAAGTCACAGAAAATTACGGGCTCCTCGCATTTAACGACAACAGTTCGTCACCATTCATTTTTAGTTGATTTCATTATTTTTATTTTAAACAAACAACAAAATGAGTGTGCTGACAAACTGTTGCTAACTCTTGTATATCAATCTGACTCTAGATTGGTGGACTTCCTGTGCGTACACGATGGTTGGTAAGAAACTATTGAAAAACAATGAAAAGCAACTGACGCTTGGAAAACATTGAACACTAGAGACATCCGGATCAAACATAACTCGCGATAATAACACTAGCTAATCACTCGTGCCACGGAAAAAAAGACTTTCTAGTTGCAGGAAATAAATTCACAGAAAATAAACTAAATATGTACAAATAAATGGCTTCACTCGCAACTGATGACATTGGCGGTAGCTGTAAGTAAACGGCACTTGCTTTTTCAGTCAAAGATAATTACACATGTTTAAGATAAGCTAGAGACAACAACCAAGGAAAGACAAAAGACAATAAAACTACGAGCAATGGAGTGCAATATAGCAGTCAGCCACAAAGACACTACACTAGTAAAGCAAAGACTCTCCTCAGTTAGATTTTATTAAACAACAAATTTAAACTGCAAACCATGCAGCAATACACTTTTAAGATGGTTTACGACGCCATTAAAGAGTATTATTTTAAGTCACAGGAGAGAACTCCAACAGCTCCCACCACACGAAATTACAAAGTGACTTTCTATCCAACAATCCGAAAAAACACAAACACTCCAAGGAAATACAGCATTTATCGTAGTTGAGGTCTGACTGGCGTTTATTTTATCATGAACAAAAAAGTGTAGATTAAAATGAACAACATGGCCCATTATATTATTCACCGAAAGGTTATTGGGACAAAGGTTTAACTGCAATAAATAACTCAGTCAAAGCTGCAAGAGGAGTCACTATAGAACAAACAGCCAAAGAATTGCTCATCTACAACCAAAGCATATTTGGCAAATCTATTTACCATCGCCTTAACGAATAAAAGACGCGCACTTTGTTAACTCAACAAGACCAAATTACACAATCCATCAATGAAGATCTTCTATACCTCCCCGCATGATTTAAATCAGAAGAAAAAAGGATTTATACGCGCTTACAGATTGTATGACATCTCTTCAAGATATAAAGATGCTGCATACCATTGACTGATAAAAAGTGCTACTTCAGTACTCTTTGATCGCACTTGTGTAAAAAAAACAGAAATCTATAAGACAGACGGTCCTTAATCTATCCTCGGTTTAAATTCAAGTTGTGATATGAAGGCAGAAACAAATTTAAAGGACAATTCAATCAGCTACTGTAATACAACACAAAGTCGTTATTAAGAAAGGGGTATTCCTGGGAAACCATAGATATACAGGCTTTAGTTTGAAAACTTTAACAACACATTGGCAGCAACAAGACTTTTCATCTATAATCAATACCATAGATGAACTCTTGATTCAACTAGAAACCTGACAATGGGTTAGAAGACTACCCTCCGTTCTGCGTGTCCATGAATAACGAAGAATCCTAGGTCACTGATTTAAACCAGGTAAAAGCAATAACAGAAAAAACATTGACTCTTGCGGAATAGACTTGCCAAATTCAACATTCAATTACAAAAACAACTAATACCATATTGGAGTAAAAGTTAGGTTTCTTTACAATGCACCATGGACAGCAAAGGAGACACTCCATACAAGAGCACTGTGAATCCAACTTATTGGAGCATTGTAAATCCCTAATGACGATAAAAAGAATACAATATAAATTGAATCCTCCCTTGTATTATTTAAGATGAAACTGATACCAACACAACTGCTCCAAAAAGAGCATTGGTTAAGAAGAACTACAGATAAATCCCACCAGATACCGTTCCTAATCATATAATGTAATTAATCTACACAAAATCGAAGATAAATTTTGTAAATAGACTTTTACAACAATTCAAAAAAAAAACGTTACCTTACTGACACTTCTTTTTATTTTTTCTTTTTTTTTTTTGCAATTTCACAAAACACTTTGTACTGTGACATAGAGAAAAAATCAATCTCTTTTTAAGACTATATTTACACAGAAAAAATTTTCTTAGCTTTTTTGTATTTAATTTTTGTGTTTGTTCTTCTTTTGATTCGAACAAACATTCATTTTCATCAACAGACATCTTCAAAGCTGTTTTGTCTTTAGTAAAAAACAAAAACAACTGTCTTTTAACTGTTCTCTAAAGTCTTTTCAAAACCGAGTTATAATTTTTTTGTGTTAAATCCAACGACTAATTCCTGATGCCCGACCAACTGAATGCTAGTCTTGCTACAAACTATTTCTTTTTTTTGACTAAAAGAGTTGGAAGTTTTTCCCCACCCCCCCCACCCCCCCCCACCTTCCCCACCCCCCCCCCCCCCTGTTTTTTTATTTTCCAAGCCACCCGAACAGTCATCAATGATAAACAAAGTTGATGTTCTTAAACGTTTATAAAAACAATACTCTAAACAATCGTGCATTTAGTTTATTACTTTGGATGACTAAATCGATTTTCATCATCTGTACCAATAAACTTTCTTTCATTTACATAAGACTTGATTGAATTCGAATGTATACAAAAAAATTACTATGTGTTTCAAAGTGATTACGATAAACCTTATTGTATATAAATCTAAGCGAACACCCTTTTATTCCGCAGCCTGTCATTCCACAAAAATAACCACAATGAGGTCTTTAGTAGGAAATTTAATAAATTACAGTCTTCAAATCCATTATTTGTAATACATGCATACGATAATCTTTAATCTATTGTCTTTACAATGTTTCAGCTGAGCATCGCATCAGTGTCAATAACACATAACTATAATAGTTGCTTAATATTCTCTAATCTGCTTCTTTGTGGATTTGAATGTATATTCTCCTGACACCGTCACCCCACTGTTCTTCCAACTGTTTCTAAGATCTAGCCACAACGCATCTTCGAACTATAAATAATCATTCGTAGTATCTAACATCATAAGTGGAGGTCTTTGCAAATAAATCAGGTCTGCCGGGTCTCTTTGCCAGACACACACTCCACCCAAACAGGCGGTCGTATTTCATCAAAATGCTGATTATAAAAAGTAAAAGACCGCATTGCAAACATACTGACTCAGGCTGTCCTTCAATCCTTAACAATGCTTAGTTTAGTTATTTTTAGAATTATAGGAAACTTCTCGCTATAAATCTGTTAAAAGGGTTTTTTTGTGTGGAATCTTCAAACGCAACAAAAATCCACTTTCAATGACCTATGTGCGAGATACATTCAATCGATGTTACCAAACAATTGTGTCTGATTTTGTTTTTTTAGGTACATTTTTACTATACATATCACAAATACATGATTGTAGTTAGAAATTTGTCTACATCTTTGTTGGTACATTTGTTGGGAGATCACCGGCCAATTCTGGATGACGAACAAAAACATCAAACTACTACAAAATGTGATAGTCTGAAATACTATATTTGCACTCAAGGACTTAGCTGATCTGATACACGGCTGTAATCATTACAAGTTGAATATCATCCTAAGCTTATCAATTATAACGCCACCTGATAATATCGGTGAAGGAGTGGCGTGTTTAATAGCTCGAAGTCAAGAGGTCATACCTAAAATCAATGTCCCATCAATCTATTTTTAATACTTATCTCCCTGTATTTCCTTGATAAAGTTTCGATCTTTTCTTTCATTTTGTGTGAGACCATAAAATACGCAATAACTCAAAAAAGACAATCTGCGTAGTCTAATGAACATTAACCATACATCATCCCAATATCAAGTTAATAGTAACAATCTTACTAACGATCGCTCTAAATCAATGATTGCGTAAACTAAAGTCTGTTCGAGAATCCGTCCGCTGCTAAAAAGTAAAAAAAATCCAAGTTGTATTTAATAAAAGCAAGACGTGCGAAATACACAATGGCACATGACTTCATTAGATCCAGACATAGGAAATCTTACTACTGATACATAATTATGTGTCTTTGCAATCGATAGTCTGCAGGATTATTAACTTATAACAATACCTCTGGCACATGATATTCCTTTCATAACACCGATTGTTCTTTTAACCGTACTGTAATGGATCAAAATTTGTTCCGTATGATTGTGAATCTCTTATTTTTAAAAATAAAATATTAAACATAATTATAATCGAAACAGGCAGGAGTAGAAGCAGACCACGATTAAGACGTCCTTTTGAACCTGGAAGATTGACTGAGTGACAGACTCATTCACCCTCGTCATCATCACCACTTAAGACGTGAACTAATGGAAGTCAAAGTAAGGGATCTTTTAATATAAAGTAATAGGACAAGAACCGCCTGAAGTTTTTGAGTCTACATGATGAATATAAAGACGGTCATTTATATTGCGAATGGGTGTGATAAAAAGATGGGAAAACCCAGTTCAAGGACATAAAACAACTAAGGGGCCACAACCCCTCAAAGTTTTTTGAGAACACATGAGATACAGTTCCGTGGACAGGCCTCATAGTTAGTGTGATCAGTAACGATTTTAATATTGAATACAGACACAAAGTCTCTAAGCACAAAAGCTGATTTCTATCAATCAAACACACTACAAAGAAATACCAATAAAACTGTACTGCCCAACTTCATCGATTCAACATCTAGGAGACTTAAGCGCAACTTGCAGACCAGACAATACACAACAATAGAAACCTAGTTTTTATAACTTGAAGATGAAGAAACACACATATTAAAAACATTCATGATTTCACCATTACCTATGAAGAAAAATATGGCGCTCAATTCACATTACAATCTACCAGAAGGGCGAGGTAACACAAATAATCTAGCACAGTTAAGCGAACTGATATGCACACATTAAACAGAGAAACGACGTGAAATTAGTTGAAGCGGGAAACCGAAACACAACAACCTAGGACTAAGACGTGAAAGACAAGAATCATGCAAAGACTTAAGATATCACTTCAAACAGAGAGAGCATACAAGCCTAGAATACTGTCAGACTAATCCGTAGAACAATTACGCACACAAAACAAAAAGAATTACACAGAATAAAGAAACCATCCAAAAATAATTTTATACGACAACAGCACAGACGTTTAGCTGAACGAATAAAAAACTTTATTTATACATAGCATAGATCACAGATAGCGAGCGTCAGACAGCTTTAGGGTTGCAATCTCTACTTTATTGTTTGCTTTGAACATGAACAGGTGGTGGTGGTATGGTGGTCAATTACCTTCTCCACCTTTTCCACCTTCACCGTATCAAAAGAACAATCTTGAGTCATTAAAACAACTGAACATTTAAAGAATCTATTAAAACTTAGGAGAAACAAGACTACTCGACTCAACATAAAATACAACCCGGATAATATTAAGGAGTGGGTGAATTGTTAGTTGGCTTTATATCTACTGCAAAACGACAAAGTAAGTCGGTTATTATGAGCTAACACCTTATATGGAATGCTAATAAGGTGTGTTAGATTGTAGGATTTACTCTCTAGTAAAATACAGAATACACTCGACCAGCTGCAGTTAAAGAAAATAATCTAGTGCAATAGTCTTTTTCGATATTTGCATGACTGTCAGTTAAAGCTCGTTACGTTGGATGGGCGGGCTGGTGTGGAAAGGGTGGGGGAGAAGGAAAAAAAAAAAAAAAAAAAGGAAACAAAAAAAGAGGAAGAAAAAAAAAAAAAAAAAGGAAACATTCGTTGAAATTAAGATCTTTTTTCTAGTGCCTAGCAGGGATTGATGATGGTGTTTCTTGTAGGATCGACCATCGTAAATTTACATTTTATGATTTTTACCAACCGGCTTGATTATCTCTCGGCTATAAGGATTTCGTTGTTATAGCATTTAAACGAATTGGTTCCTATTAATTAAGTCTAAGATCCTGACAGGGCAGCCATGTATAAATCCACTACCAACAGCAAAGGTCTCTTCGATCTTTGGAATCTTAAAACGTCTTGATACCTTTTAATGCTAGCTTGGAAGGTCAAACTGTAGAATTGATTTGCATCTTCTAAATTACAGCTAAATCACTTTTATCTGTGAAGGCATCAAACCCATAAATGATCCATTATCTCAGATATTAAACTTGCGCTTGAGATCCCAAGCAACACCACACGTAAGTACGAACAATAGAAATCATTTACTCGTTCTACAATCCCCCCGCCCGCCTTAGTATAACAGTACCCTTCAGAAATATGCCAAAGACAATAAATGTAGACCTACGCGTTTTTATGTTTTTTGTTGAATAGATCACAGATGAAACGGTCGTCCTAGAAGAAAAAGACGTGTAAGGAGATTCCAATCATAGTTTATAAAACTAATACTCTGTGCATGCCGCCAAATAATAAGTGTACCCACACCATGATTACGATCTAACTTTTGATCCTAAGTCTGTATTCAGTTAATGTTAAAAAACGTCATTACAAATTCGTTTCAAAGTTCTTCATGTCAATTCTGTATATTGTTGAACGATTTAAAAGTAGAAATCATTCAGGCTAACTAGTATGCATGCAGTTCGAAAAAACAAAATACGCTTGAAGTATAATAGAACTGAAATCTGTAAAACTGCTTTTACCAATAGAGCATCAGAGCGATGTTTAGTGATCAGTAGTGAAAGAAAACACACACCTGTTGTAGCACAAAACAACACAGCAACGTTTTTACTGGTTTTGATAGAAACATGCATTGGATGACCAAGAACCTGCCTTTTATGCCGATGTTAATCATGTTTTTATTACTAGGATTAAAGAATGGGTTTTATGGATTACATGACCTTCCTTCAAAAGAAATCACCCCCCCTGCAACCACTATGGAAATCGAACAGCTATAGTTTTAGGTGTATATGATACCAAATGCATATTAGACGTATCTTATGTTATATTTAAAAAATCATTTCCACTTTCTCTATTACGCACATAAAAATGTATATAATATTAATATAACTGATCCAAAGACACGAGCGCAATCTTTACAACGGCCTATTGAAAAATCATTGTTCTACTAACGTAAGCGCTCTGCAAAATTTAAATTCACACAAAAACATTTACAATGGATTAACTAAGCAAAAACCTTAAAGAACAATTGGATAAGAAATCAAAGAAAGAAAGGGTTTACCTAAAAACTTAGCCCAGGAATACGTTTATATACGGTTTTATTCTGTTCATGTAAAAGAGATGTTAAACGACTTCTGACATACTTAAAACTATCTGAAGAGGAACAAATTTGAAAGTGAGATTTGTTCTAAGAGGCCGAAAAAGTAGTAGTATTTGCAATTATTGCACTAAGAATGTGACATTTTGCAAAACTATTAAAAATAATTAGTTTTAGATTGACACAAGTTCCATGTCACATGTGACTAATGCAACTGGAAAGTAATATCATCTTAGCGGCTGTCAATCAATTAACTCGGAATACACTTCTTTTTAACTTTCAATTTGATATCCTGAGTACAGAGACAACTTATTTGATACCAAGAAACCGTCTACTGTTTAAGAGTTCTTCCAACAGCAAAAGCGGCCATACTATTGTTTACGAAATTCTATGTACCTTCACACACTTCACAAGTTTAAAGAATTAAATTGTGGGTGTTCACACATTCACTAAAAATAAGAATACTGACGAATATAAAGGAAATAATGTAAGTTCAGTGCGAAACAGCCTATTAATATCTATTGTTAGAAATAAAATAATTTACAGTATAAAACCGATGTCGCTAAAGCGTCCCAGATCCACCGGAAATTATGACTTGAACCCTAAGTTAGACTGCGCAACTTTATAATTGAATGCCTAGCGGAACATACCGTACGACTTTGACATTTAAATGGAAGAATAGGAACGCTGGGATGTTTTGTGAGTACCAAACACACGCTATTATAACGAGCAGAAGTAAGCGATCAAAAGGTTCCTTAAACTAGAGCAACTGCGTGAAGTGTAGAGGCTGACAATGTTGGCCAGATTTCAGAATATAGAAAGTTGTTAAGAAAGGGATAAAAACAAATGGACATTTAATTCATTCGTTGATTTGGGAAATTAGTTTTGATATTATCATTTAAGCCCGTTTTACAATTCTTGATAATGACAAACACTTTCGCAAATCATTTAAAACTAACAGGCCGTTACATGTTAGTCCTGAATTCCTCAAACAAAACAAGCAGAAAGAGAACAATAGCAAATACAACTTTAACATAGACAGACAATGACTGCCCAAACAAAGAAATCAAACAGTGACAAAGATGCAAGACCCCCGCTAGATTAGAGTTCTTCCTAAAATGGAACTTTAGCAGACGAACAATTTACTAATCATATTTGAACTTTCTGTTAGAGCACCACAACCGATAATCCACCTGTTGGTGTTATGACAACCTAAACATGAAGGATTCTTAGTTCTGGCAAAACTTGTGATGTTGAATCGTGAGAATAGGAACTAATCGTTATTCAAAAACCGCGGTGAAGAAATTAAGCTGTGATCTAGTTGTCGACCAACTACGATACTCACAGTTTACATAATATGGAGTGTTGAATACCCAAACAATCTCAAAACGTACATTAACGTACATTAATGTTACTGAATTTAGATCTCATATGGGTTTTTATTACACTGAAAGCATTTTTGTTCTGATGATCTTCTAAAACTGAATAGAAAGTGCAAATTAATTGTTTAATTTTTTTTTTTAATATTAAAAATGTCCTTTACATATACTCCAAAAATACCGAAAGAAAATACCCTAGACACAAACAAAGACTGGGGTGGGTGTGATGATCCTGAATCAGAAAGTTCAATTGTTCTACCATTACAGAAATACAAAGAATATATGAAAAAGACCTCACTAACTATAACAGAACCAAACGAAGGTCACTCTTGTTTGTTTAAATTCAAATACATAACAATATCAAAAATACTGTTATTTGGAACTCTAGGTAACTTTACAGCAGTTAGCTCTTGTGAAGCAAGTTGTTAGACGACGGGGATCGGATCACCCATAAAGCTTTGCCTCTAGGTGTGTATCACTGACGCTGTGTGTTTTCATCATTACGATACTGCTTTCAACAAAACAATAAAAATAAAACTTCAAAGCAATACAGCCATTGTTCAAATTTCATAATAGGAAAAACACTTAATATTCATTTTCGATTATAATCAGTAAAGCTTTGCCAAGACTCGCAAATAATTTCAGGATGAAGAATTTAATCGTCTCCAAGCATACTACAACGACTACAGAAATGCACAAGTTTGAACTTCGAAAAGTCAGACAGCAACGTTTTTCCAACCTGCAATACCATAGAACACGCATAAAAAAAAACAGAATAAGTCCAAAAAAAATAAACGCACACATTAAAATCTGTCTAGAGGAAATAACAGATAAATGAACTCCAAAGGGTTTTATTCCGTTCAATAGGATTACAAGTTTAGAAAGTCTACTGACTTATGACCCTTAGTTCTCACAGTGTCCACTGCAACAAGAAAACTCAGGTTATAAACACACATCTTTGATGTTGTATGAGGTCCACAGTGTTTCTTATTTACAACTGTGTGTGTTTAATAACGCGATCGTGTACTTAGATGGGTATTTTGATTTTGTCAGAGAAAAACTCTTGGCTGTCGAACAGTGCTTCTTTGTCAGTTGTACGTGTGTCATGACCATTTTGAACTAACCGGATCCTAAGAAATTCGCTTTGCTTTTTTAATAACACTAGTTGGCTTTCTATTGAATAGCCCACTTTGCTCTCAGTCCGACGTACTCTTTGATTTAAAGTTCCAATTCAGTTCCATCCTAATACAACTTGCAATCACCTTTTTATTTACATTCGAGTGTAAAGGACGACCATATTACTTGGTAGTCAGAATGATATCTTTCACTGATCCTATTCTGCATCCTTTCACTGAATCTGTCTCTAAATCTTTGTAAAGTCTTCATTCGGAATGTCTAGATAAATGATTCCGTGTCTGTGTACATACTTTAGATTTCTGGATAGAGGGTTTTTAAAAGTAGATCAGTATAGAAATTCTAGCATCATAGTTTTAGAACAATCAAGAACAGCAAAAAAACCCAATGAAGACTAAGGTTATCTAGTATTATACATGAATTTTTTTTCATCATTGATAGCCGTAACGGTTGTCATGGAACTTTTCCTGAGTCTTGTAATAATGCGGTTTTTGAAGTATAGTTTTATGATTGCTTTGTTTTCTGGGTATACTACTCTAACGTCCTTTGCGTTTGTGCGAGAGTTTTCCATAGTCTTACCAAAACAACTTGCGTTTCCGTGCGTGTTAAGGTGCTGTGTTTGTTCTCATGACTGAATGCCAGTTTCCACAGGATCTTGGGGCTGTAATAGAGGGTGGGGGGGGGTTGGGGGGCTGCTAGCAGTTTCTGTGGTGTATGAACAGTCCTTCATCCAGGTTGCTTATGCCAGTCTCGCAAAGCTCCTGGCATAGGTAGAAAAACTACAGTACCATTGTCATTGCCATTGTTTTGGGCTGTTCAGAAAAGTCGCCAGTATTCTGTGGTTATAACGTTCGTTTTGGCGCAGAAAAGAAAGACCATCGTCTCTCACGTTATTTGAAGTCGTCTACTATTCCGGAACTTCTAGAGATAGCTCAATGTACGTCGCTTGTTCCTTCAGGAATATTCGTTTTTGTTGGAGGTGCGGCAGATTTCGGGTTTCTTCTAACCAGTTTGCTATCTGTTGTCGAGGTCGAGGTACGATCAGTTCTTGACTATGAATGTTTCTGTAGGAGTTATCTGATGCTACTATACTGAAACTCAGCGATGATTTGGAACAAACCAACTTGGTCGTTTGTTGTTTTTTTATAAAGGGGGGAGTATTGTTACGCGTGTTTGGGTAGCGTTTTTTGTGTGACGTATTTCTGGTTTGGAACCTCAGCACAGTAATGCTATACACGTGACGCGCAGAAACACTCGTGTATTAGGACGGTTTCGTTCGCGATTGAGAATTCAGTTCCATGTTTGTCTGACTGGCACTCGGTTTTTTTTATGGTCACTAACAGCTGTTTAGTCATTTGGGATGTGGACGCGGGGTCCCTCACTAGGTTTTTTGTCACAAGCTGCTGTTGATGCAGAGTTCGTACCTATGGGATTTACTTCTCTTGTTATTTTCTATGAATACAAGTTGTATGCATATTCTTTGTATGAGAAATATCTACATTTTTGGTTCGTTTGCGATTGAGTTCGTTTACTTGGTTGTGATAGACGTCAAGGGGTGTGTCGAAGGTATTTACTCTTTGTGAATGTTGAAGAAGTTCCAATTGATAGTTTGCAGGTTCTCAAGGTGTTTTTGTGTTGAGTGCGTTGTTGTTTGGTAATATCAGTTATGTTCCATTTTGATGAATGTTTGTTCTTTGTTTATACAGGAGACTTTTTGGTTGGTACACGATCTCGTGGGCATTATATAGCCACGTACATCATTTTGGATAGCTTGTATATGGTTTGGTATGCGATCATGTCAGCTTCTGTGGCTGGCTAGGAGAAGTGGAGTGGGCATGGGCCCCAAATCTCCTTTTGACGCATCCTGACCTTTCCCTTTCCGTGCGGTGCGGTCTGGAGCAAAGTGACCGAGGTCGCAACAACCAGAAGCTGTGGTGCTGGAGATTCACAGCGGATGCAGCCCAACACGCGACTGCAAGGTTCGTTCTGCACCGGCGGGCCTGGTTGAAGAGAAAATGGCAGGAGTGCACTGGGAGCACCTGCGCTATTTACTGTCAGTTTGGTTTGTGGGATTGAGTAGTAAATAAAATGAGTTAGTTTTGGAAAACTACGAAGGAACCTACTTTTTGTGCACTTGTAAATGGAGATGGTTTTGGAAAAACTGGATTGGGAGACAATTTGAGGATTAATTAAGAAAATGTGTTATTGAAATGACATAGTTTCCCTTTTCTAGGTATATTAAGAAAAGGCGAAACACCCGAAGGAATTTTATATTTAGTGTGGAGAATGAACTGATGATGAATGATAATTGAATGTAAAACTTTCTTTTGATTTAATAGTTGAACAGGATTGAATTCTACTTGCTTTTGTGGACTGTTGTTGATTGTTTCGTCTGTGTTGTGAGGTGTGAATAATTTGGAGAGAGAGAGAAACACGAACATTGTCATGCGCTTGCATAGTCATACACTTTGATTGTTAATGTTGAATATTTCCCCTCACGCACAGGTGTAACATCCTGTTTTGTGTGGAATCTGGTAACTTTAAAGACCCAGTCATAATATACTCCATGATGTTAAAGTCAAATGGTGCTGTAAAACAAAACATTTTAAAGTTACGTAATGGTAGTGATTGACACATCGCCCAACCATAGAGATTGTTGGCGTCCAAGTACATGATGTAATTTGATGGCTTAGTAGGATCGTAGTCGTCTAAGTACTTGTTGTTAGCTTTACAGTAACCGTGTGATGCCATGGAGATTCCTCCACGTAGTCCGTCTTCAATCATTTCGAGAGTATGGGTAGGTCGGAGTGTAAGTCAATCTTTATTTTAGTAAATCTTAAGAATACATCCAAACTCATACCAGGAGCTGAAATATAATGTGTTGGGTCTAGACTGTAATGTTTCATACAGGTTTTTCTGTAATTTTCAAATACATCTGCAAGCAAACAAACGTCAGCCATCAAGTAAGGCGTCATGGTAGTCCCCCATGGTTTTGCAGTTTAACTTTTTCCACGCTGTCTGTGCGTGTTCGTAGTCAGAGTCACTTATATCTTTTCCTTTTAAACTAGAGAAGAATGCGCCTTTGGATGGTAATTCTAAATCATCAAATTTTTCCCAGGAGTTCATGTATTCATAGGGGTAGATTCCTTTTCGTACAAGTGTCGGGTTAAAGTACTTCGCTGTTATAGGACATTCAGTTAGTGACTGACCTAAAGACTCTAGTGATCACATCATATGTTGTAGTGAATCATAAAAGGATAACTGACCTAATGTAAATGTCATGTACTTTTCTGAATACTGAGCTATACAACTGACGGTTCTAAATGAATCTGTTAACTGCTTGAAGAATTAAATGGGAGTCGTATTCACGTAGATTGTGAAAGAATATAGGCAGTTTCCAATTCTCTCGGTTCAAACTTTAACTGAAGATTTCAGGAGTTGTGTGCTGCTCCTCTGAACTTTCCACTAATGTGATCATGGTCTCGTACTTTATGGTTGTCTGGATAATCCGGGTCCTCCTCTTGTATAAACCCTTTTTTGCAAATCCAACAGTTAGTAGCTTCCTGAAACTGTACATGATCTTCTGCTGTCATAATGATTTCAGTTAGATTAAGGAGATTAGAGCATTGATTACGAATTGTTTGTATGCGCTGTAAAAAGTGTTTTGCAGCATCAGGTCCTCTATAAAGTTCAGGTTCAAATGTTTCCCGTCTGATCTAACAACAATAAATGCGTATGAACAGATTTGATGATTGTTTATTACAGATGATTTAGGAAGTGATTCTGGTTTTGGTCCTTGGAATGGAACAAGAAGCGATTCAAAGTCAGCATAGGGGCTTGTTTGCAGTTTTTTTCCAGTTTTTAAAGGTAACTGAACTTCCTTCTTTTGATGTAATAAGTTTAGTATAGCAGTCGGTTGGGGTCATACAGTGTTTTCGATGTTCATTAGCCGCAAAAATACTTGGGATTCTAAGTAAGCACCTCCTACAAAAGTCTTGTTTTCCATGATTTGTTGTGGTGTGCGATAATAGTCTGCTCATTGTCCGAATTAAAGTATAATGCTTCCTTGGTCCGTATGTTAACAAAAGAAGATCAACATGGTTTTTACTAGGTTCGCCTATTGTCGGTGAATTGTTCGATACACGAATCGGTTTAAGTTTTTCTTCTGCAGACCATGTGTACACATTAATACTGATAGGCTTGTTTTGTTCCTCGAATTGATCAATTTTATCCTAGCTTACTGGAAAATCAATACCATCAAAATTTAGTTCATTAGAGTAGGATTTATAGTTTGATACTCTTTCAGCATGCATTTTAACATAATGTAGTTTTGCAAGAACACACCACATAAAACATCTATCATCAGTATTGTTAATGTTTATAAGAGCACGTTTACTAGCAAGATCTGGAGGTAGAGGAATGTATGAATTACCTACTATTGGGGTGTACTTGCTTTCTTTTAATTTGATTTTTAACACCCCACCTTCTGACCAACCAGATCCTCTCAGTTTTGCTTCTTCTGATGCGTTTATGAACTGGGAGATAAAACATTATCTGCCCAGGTTTCTGTAAAATCATTATAAGTCTGAATATTTTGCAGTTTAGTAGAGACCCATACTTGCATCTGTTCATCATGTGCAGAAACAAAATCTATATTCACGGCTAATAATAATTTTACTGGCAGATCGATGGTTACTTTATCAGGGATTTGAGAAATAGCATCCTTTACACTTTCGAGTACATTCGTTGGATCAATAACATTCAGTTCTGTCTCTTTAAAAACAGACTGTAAACTTTTTAATTCTTCGGTGGGTTCAACAAGATTACCTTCATCAAATAATTCATTATTTACTCGTGAGTATTTTTTAGTATTGGATTTCATTTTTAAGGGACAGTTATTTGCTTAATTTAAAAAATAACTATTTCATTTGTTGACTATTTAAGTAAAATCTTATGTTTTTAGTCGTTGGTGTTTTTTTGGTGTTCCTTGTCTTGTTTAAAACGGCTTAAATCACGCCTTTTTGAGGGATTAAAAAGCATAAGAAAAAGGAGTGATTTTAGCCGTTTTTTTAATAAATGGAGGAGTGAAACCGAAACCGAAACCGAAACTGTCCTGGATTGAACACTCTACTGTTCTCTCTGGTGTTTGAAAAGTCCAGTTCGAAAGCACCCTCGTATTTTCAGAAATATGAGCGCATGGCTCCATCAGAGCTGATTGGAGCCTCGGTGGAGGTCTTCAAAACCCAGATCTGAACCCCCCCTTTCCCCCTTCCTTCCCCCCCCCTCCCCCTGAGCTCCTGCCGACACCCCCCCCCCACTACCCCCGCCCCCGCTGGCCCCCTCTTTACACCCTCTACCCTACCTACTCTCCCCCCCCCCTTGAGCTGATCATCTGGGCAGCTGTTCTTTTCCCACAGCACAAATGTGTTTATAGAGAATACCGGAAACCCCATGCATCATAGTCGTCAACAAGCTGATGGAGGATGTGAATGCGAAGAAGAAGATTCTAGGATTTTGAAAATGAATGAAAAAAAAGGGGGCAAGTCCAATGGATACAAGGGGAAGGGGTGGGGGGGGGTAAGGGGGGGGGGGGGGGGAAGGCGGCCGATTCCATCTTCCCGCTAGGCCTAGCCATGGCCACTTCTTCAGCCACTCGTCTTGGAACCGGTGTTCCCTCGCACTAGTGCCGTTATCTTCGGACTGTTTCTCCGAGACTGCTGATGCAGTAGGCCTAGCTGTTTCTGCAACATCTTCTGCACACTCGTTTGGCAGAGGAGTTAATTTTTCTTTTAACTTTGCCGCCACCAAAATCGAAATCGAAGAGCGTCGTTGTCCGCTTCTTTTTGAAGAAAATTCAACATGGCGGGTAGGACTCTCGCAACTTCTTGTCGGTAAAACGAGATGAACGCGATTGGTTGATTTACGCTAACTTTCAAGATGCAAGATTCTTTAATCAGCCAATGCATCGTAATACAAAGGGAAATCGTTTTGGTTTTGCACAAGACACAGTCCAACAACAACGAAAGCATGCACATCGAATGGACAACCAATAATATTAAAAAAAAAAAAAAAAAAAGCCAACAGATTACATTATCGTGTATTAGTCTCTCTCTCTCAGGTTCTTTCTTTCTCTCAGACGCACACCTACACATACACCAACACACACCACATACCCCGTGCATACACATTTATACCAACACATGTCCCACCTCCTCACACACAAGACCGCGAGCATGCAGGCACACCGATTAAAATGCTCCAAAAAAGATAACAGATACATTTACGACAAACACAAGCAGACACACCCATTTACTCTCATTCCCTCGACCAAATAATAATCTATTCAAATCTAGTCTCCTCTATTCGGGTGGAGATTTATGGAACAAACTACCCTCCATTTTAAAAAACATGAAAAACAAGAACTACTTCAAGAAAAAAATGAAAATGTATCTCTTTAACAGAACATAATTGATAACTTTATTCCAATTATTTAAAAGAATGGAAACGTAGCCTACATAGCATATTTTGGTAAGTAAATGTGATGTTTTAAATGTTTCGTTATTGATGTTGATGTATATATTGTACATAATATGCTATTCGCATATGTCCCCATCCTTTTTCCTGTTTTGGTGTGTGGAATATTTGCTTGTTTCTTTAATTGATTGTTTACTTGTATATTTTCCTTTTCTTGTTCGCTACTTTGGAATGTTTAGTTCTTTATTTTTTCTTTATATCATTTTTTATGGATGGCTTGTTGAAAAAAAGCATGTTTTGCTTATACAATGTTCCCATCTGGAAATAAAATTTTGACTTGACTTGACTTGACACAAGTCTGAGCAAAATAGGATACAAAAATACCCCTAGGGGGGTGAGCCTACTGAGTATTGATGGCTCTGACAGCAGAGGGGTAAAAGCTGTTCTTCAGGCGGTTAGCATACCAGACAGATATTGAAAAACTGAGTAGGCCTATGCTTTCGATGACAGATCGATAGAACTGTGTAAAGGAACCAATGAAATCTCGAGAAATCCGATGCTTTCGGTTTGTGCAGACAACGGATTTTGCAGACGACGAAGGAATTCCCGCAGCGATCGCTAAAAAGTGCGGGCAGTTCTGCAAATATGCGGGCTTCGGCCCGCGTTTAGACCCGATTTTTGCGGGAAGGAACAGATTTGGGGGCTGGGGGGGGGGGTGGGGGGGGGGGGGGTAATGAGGGGGGGGGGGGGGGGGGGGGGGGGGGGTGGGGGGGGGGGGGGTTGCACCAATCCTGCGCCCTAGAATCAACTCTCAGAGTTGATTCTAGGGCGCAGGATTGGTGCATACTCTGCTACATTGAAATGGCAAATGACGCCATTTTGCAACGACACGTGGACGTTCAACGTGTTAGAGTTATGCTGGGCATTCCCCGATTGAACTTGCGTCTCTTTTTTTTTTAGACAAAAAAAAAGTCATAGGGTCAGCCCCCCAAAATAGGATAGGTCGGGATACCGTAACCACACCTTTTTTTTTTGGGGGGGGCGGGGGGGCTAACACAGAAATGAAATCCAGTACACGTTCTTACATGTTTAACTCTCACTGTGTTACAGTCTACTGTTAGTGTTAACTAGCTTGATAAGCTTGGTTTGCCTGATGATGATTCATCATGATACCGTTGGTAGTCAAGGGACAGTATCCTCGTCCAACGTCAGGGAGGTAATTATCGTAGGGCTAGACCCTAGTCGACAAGTACATGTTACACACGTGAGAAAAATGTTTTATCAGTACAAAATAAAACCCTCTCTATACAGTCGGGGTTCGCCCTCGGGGACCGCTACTGTAGCCGGATTGGATTGGTCTTCCCAGATACTACGAAATAAAGGCTACGGTCCAGGGTGTGTTTAAAAAAAAAAAAAATTAAAATCAGATCCACACTAGGTTTATTTTATGCTTACTTTCCTTTCCATTAGGCTACTTCTATCTCCTCAGCTTTCTAATTTCTTATTTTCTTACTACCCCACAAAGTGCAGCAGAATCTTCAACCTGATGAAGTTGGCTGCCTGAGGCGAAGAAGAAGAAGAGTAATACAATCACTGACTATCTATAAACAATGTCTGTGCTTGTTTGTTGAAAGTCATATTATGTGTACGCTTGTTAATGTATTGAAGCATTGTTATCACGATGGGGTGTTCATGTGAGATTTGGGCTTGCCTTTGTTAGGAAAGTATGTCAGTTCTAGCAGGCCTACAAAACGCCCCCCACCTCAAAAAAATGTTCACTAAGAAGGAACATTTTGCTGTGCTCGAGTATTCTTCATAAGCAACTTTGGTGGAGGGGAGCTAATTTATGGAGAGTTTATTTCATGATCTCGTATCCTAGCCTGACTTTGGTGGAGGGGAGTTAATTACGGAGAGTTCCCTCCCCATGTTCATTTCATGATCTCCTACCCTATCCTGACTTTGGTGGAGGGGAACTAATTACGGAGAGTTCCCTCCCCATGTTCATTTCATGATCTCCTACCCTAGCCTGACTTTGGTGGAGGAGCTAATTTACGGAGAGTTCCCTCCCCATGTTCATTTAACGATATCCTACCCTAGGCTGACTTTGGTGGAGGAGACTCATTTATGGAGAGTTCCCTCCCCATGGTCACTTCATGATCTCATATCCTAGCCTGACATGTGTGGAGGGGAGCTATTTTACGGAGAGTTCCCTCCCCATGTTCATTTCAAGATCTCCTATCCTAGCGTGACTTTGGTGGAGGGGGGCTATTTTACGGAGAGTTCCCTCCCCATGTTCATTTCATGGTCTATCCTAGCCTGACTTTGGTGGAGGGGAACTAACTTACAGAGAGTTCCCTCTCCACGTTCATTTCATGGTCTCCTATCCTAGCCACACTATTTCAATCTCAATGTATTGCAGTTTGGTTAACAAGACACCCCCCCCGCCCCCCACCTCTCTCAAATTTCATTCTCATTGTTTACTCAGAAGCAGCATTTTGCCTCGGTTTGGAAAGGGATAGGTAGGATTAGACTGAAAGAAAAACACACCGAGATCCAAAGCCGAGAACAAAGGAAGTGGGTGGGGTAGGGGTGTTTTTGTTTGTGGCTCAAGCCACAAACCTATAACTCTCACTTTGTCGGTCGGTCGGTCTGTCTGTCTGTCTGTCTGTCGGTCGGTCGGTCCAAAATTGTCGCACATTTTGACAAAATTGTCGCACTTCAAATCGAGGCTACACTTCAAAAAATTGAGGCCGCTCTTTAAAATGATGTATTTTAAAAGCGTACAAAATAATAAACATACGTAATACAGACACTACAACAGACACGAGTATGCGGTGCTTCTTTTGAGTATAAGTAGGATACATAGTTTTAAATGTTTTCCAAAAGATATAAAAAGTTACGAAATGGTGCAGAGATAACATTCTGGTTTACAGATTAAAATTATTGAAAAGCCAGGGGAGGTGACTCATGATTGGAGTGGTAAAAATAGACCGCGTGCCACAAACTATTGCGATTTCGCGCTTGTTGTTTGTTAAAGGGGCTTAGGGGCACCCTGACGGATGAGGTTTTGCAAGAAACACGTCGAGATCAACAGGAAAACACCCTTTACAGAGATCACAACACTAACTTTGCTCTGGTTTCCTAAGAACTCAAACCGTCAAATCGGCGATTCCTCCTTGGCGGAGGTGCTGGAAGTCAGATTATTTCAGTGAAAGAGAAGGCCTGTGGGCTTTTTCTTTTTTAATGGCCGCTTAGACCAAATCACGAAATTTCTACAACACAAGCCTTTTTATTTACAGTTTACCCAAAGAAGTTTCGCTCACAACAAAGGAAATGGCTCCAATTTGTTTTTTACTGCACTACAAAGAAGAAAAAGCTTCAACCACTCTGAGTGTCCTCCACCCACCCCGTCCAAAATGGCTTATCTCTCCGGCAACTCCACCAAGGAGAAATCGCCGTTTTGACGGTTTGATTTATAGGAAACCAGAGCAAAGTGAGTGTTCCGATCCTTGAAAAGGCTGTCTTTCTGGGGATCTCGATGTGTTTCTTGTAAAACCCCATCCGTCAGGGTGTCCGTTTAATTACTTATCGACTACATTAAAAATCTTCCGTGACATGAAAATAACCCTAACCTGAATCTGACCCCACCCCTGGCTTACCCGATCCAAATCCAAGGGAAATCATCACGTAGAATAAAAATAACAATGTTAGGATTATATATTAATGGTTATTACTGTTACCAATTTATTACTGTTACCACTTACCTTACCAGACGTGTTCGATCATCATCAACACTTCTTTCACTCTGCACACATCGACTACCACTACGACCTTCTAGAAACAGGTCCAACGAAACCGAAATAAAGTTCTGTGAAATCCCAGTCAAAACGAAAAGGAGTTTCGGTTTTTCTTCTAAAAATAGAGACACGCATATCAGCGCGACAAAATCTATAATGGTCACCTCTACTCGCAAAAGGAAGCTAAATCACATGGATAGGTACGAGCGCGCGCGCGCGCGTTTGTGTGCGTGTGTGTGTGTGTGCGTGTGTGTGCGTGTGCGTGTGTGCGTGTGCGAATAATGACTACCGATTTGTCTTGGTGTGTGTGTGTGTGTGTGTGTGTGTGTGTGTGTGGACTGTCTGTCTGTCTGTCCAGGCGATTGTGCCCAAACCGTTGACCGTAGACTCCTATGACCATAATGTTCTTGATTATCATCCTGCAACCTATTCAGATCCTGAATTTTAAACTTTCAGTACAAACCTCCGCCAAGGGAGACTCATGAAACCAATTTTTCCTTCTTTGTACTATATGTTTCAGTCCAAGCTGTATCTCATGAACCAATGGACAGAATGGTTTCAAATTTTGTGGGATGGTATATCACCGTGGTTCCGTAGTAAAAATATAAACGTGTTGACCTTCACCTTGACCTTTGACCTTGAAAACCGAAATTTCTTCTTTCACATCGTTGGACTTAAAATGCTCAGACTTGGTATGGAGGAGCATTGGCTCATGGAGATTCCGAATATTGGGTACCGATGAAGGTCAAGGTCAAGGTCAAGGACATAGGCCTTGGAGGTGTCAAATTGGTTTTTTGTCCATATCTTTCACATTTTTTCAGTTACAAGCTTCAAAGTTGGCAAGGTCATGATTGTGTGGTACAACGTATTGATTATCATAATGACCTTGACCTTGACTTTTGAACTTCTCTTTTTTTTAACAGTGGCTATTGTTCCGACACCATTGGCTTTACACCCACATAATCATATATATTCTTGATCAGCATGACCTAAGAAACGCAGTGGGAGACATTAGAAGCCATTTAACTTTGACCTTGACATTTGACCTTGAGACTGTTATATATATATATACAAAAACAGGTTATAGCCCACGAGAACACTTGGCTGTAGACCACTTAAACCATATATATTCACGATCGGCATCGCTTGGGGGATACTGTCTAAATGAATCTGTTGAAATCCTACTAGCTTTGTTCACTATATTTGTAGTCCCCCGTACACGAATCTGATGAAATATCTGTATTGTTGTGGTCGGACATTTGATTCTATTCGTGTACTGGGGTCTACATAGTAGAACTATTTTTAGACGTCACAATCGGATTGCATTTGGATCGAATCGTATGACTCACACAGACATCGTCACAATCGGATTGCATTTGGATCGAATCGTATGACTCACACAGACATCGTCACAGTCGGATTGCATTTGGATCGAATCGTATGACTCACACAGGCATCGTCACAGTCGGATTGCATTTGGATCGAATCGTATGACTCACACAGACATCGTCACAATCGGATCACAGTGGAAACCACACGGTTAGGCCGTGCACACACATAAGCGGATATTCCATGCGGAAACCCGTGCGCAATCCATAAATAAGTGAAACAAAG
>CM065700.1:30002060-30004560 GCA_017654935.2 Phymorhynchus buccinoides | reverse complement strand
AATAGGACCTATCCTTACCTCCCAAAATAAATTAAGGACAAAAGGTTATTGAAAAACAGACCCTCATTTGATGCCTTTTAGTGACATGGGTGTTAAATCATTGTGGTGCCAAGAGGCGACAGTGGCGATGAAAGGGTTTTAAGAACGACGAGAATGAATTGAAATAAATAATGTATACCGCAAAAGGAATATGGTTATAAACGTTGGGGATCACTTTGGCTACACATGCTAAAATTGATCAAAATAATCTGTAATTGAAGAAGAAGAAGAAGAAGAAGAAGAAGAAGAAGAAGAAGAAGAAGAAGAAGCCCACATTGAACAAAGACAAAACGACAGCTTAATTTTAAAATATAAAAGAGTCGAATCCACAAGGCATTTCTGCTGTAAACTAGTCTGTAAGCATATCTTTATTCTTGTTTTACTCTCCAGTAAAAATCACAACTTTTCACGAATGAGCAACGCAGTTTGCCGATGGGGAAACAAATCTGAAACGCTAGAGATCAGTTTGACTGTCCATTCTACAAACCTTTATTGATCCAAAGACAATGTAATAGGAATAAGACAGACAAACGGCCATTTCCCCCTATATGAGTAGTGAGGACATAAACCCTGATTATAATAATAATAATAATAATAATGGGAATTTATATAGCGCTCTTTCTCACATGAGCTCAGTGCGCTTGCCATTGATAACAAAAACATTAAAGGCAATCAAATAATTAATCATTAGAAAGTAAAATAAGCACGGTGCTTGCATGCAACGTTCTCTTACTTCCTTACAAACACACACACACACACACACACACACACACACACACACACTGAAATGTGCATGCGCACACACATTCACACACAATTAATTATACAAGAGTAGAATAGTTACAATATGAACATTCTAGGAAGAAACATAGAGACCACGTTCACATTCTCAATCAAGTTTGAATACAATACTGCAGCTTGAACATTAGCAGTAATCTAACACTGGCTGTTACTGTTTCATAGATTTTCTGGCCGTATTTGCAGCTTCCTTACCTTTCTTTGTCTCCTGGAAAACAGAAACAAGGTTTGCCCAAGCACTCAAATTTGAATCTGGTGTTTTAAAAAAAACGTCGATTCAAATTCCAGTCTTTGGATAGAGCCGCCATTGGTAATGGGATCACGAACGATAACTCTATCAGCCCGGCTCGCCGTAACTCTCCAGTTGTCTGTGTCTTATTCCCATTACAGTGTCTTTGATTGAACCCACTAAGAAAGTCTACACACTGTCTTTGAAGTCACCCACAAAAAAGAGAGAAGAAAGCTACAAGTTGGTCGTCTGGGAAATCCCAAAGGCAATGGTCTTCCGATGGAATGGCCTTAAAGGGGCACCCTGACGGATGTGTTTTTGCAAGAAACACGTCGAGATCACCAGAAAGATAGCATTTTCAAGGATCGGAAAACTCACTTTGCTCTGGTTTCCCAGAAAGCAACCCGTCAAAACGGCGATTCCTCCTTGGCGGAGATGCCTGAGAGAATAGCCATTTTGGATGGGGTGGGTGGAGACACAACCCCTTTCGGTTGAAGCTTTTTTGTTTGTGGCTCAAGCCACAAACCTATAACTCACTTTGTTGGTCGGTCGGTCTGTCTGTCTGTCTGTCTGTCTGTCGGTCGGTCCAAAATTGTCGCACATTTTGACAATATTGTCGCACTTCAAATCGAGGCTACACTTCAAATTGAGGCCGCTCTTTAAAATGATGTATTTTAAAAGCGTACAAAATAATAAACATACGTAATACAGACACTACAACAGACACGACGAGTATGCGGTGCTTCTTTTGATGAGCATAAGTAGGATACATAGTTTTAAATGTTTTCCAAAAGATATAAAAAGTTACGAAATGGTGCAGAGATAACATTCTGGTTTACAGATTAAAATTATTGAAAAGCCAGGGGAGGTGACTCATGATTGGAGTGGTAAAAATAGACCGCGTGCCACAAACTATTGCGATTTCGCGCTTGTTTTTGTAGTGCAGCTAAAATAATTGGAGTTATTTCCTTTGTTGTGAGCGAAACTCCTTTACATAAACTGCATAAAATTTAAACAAATAAAAGTAAGAAGGCCTGTATTGCGAAAAGTTCGTGCAAACGATTTGGTCTAAACGCAGGCGGCCATTAGAAAAGAGACGGCACATGCCTTCTGTTTGGGTGAAATAATTTGACTTCCAGCACCTCCGCCAAGGAAGAATCATTGACGGTTTGATTTATAGGAAACCAGAGCAAAGTGAGTGTTGCAATCTCTGTAAAGGGTGTTTTCCTGGTGATCTCGACGTGTTTCTTACCAAAAAAACACATCCGTCAGGGTGCCCCTTTAACCGTGGATAAATGGGACGATTGGGGCATTAGTAGGCAAGGCAGTCTATGAATAATTCCAATTTTATTGTGAGCGTCAGTGCAGAGATGTTGTTGGAGTGATATTATGGCGACATCACTTCCTACTTTCGCGCCTGTCTCAAATATTGAT
>CM065700.1:29987060-29997060 GCA_017654935.2 Phymorhynchus buccinoides | reverse complement strand
GTCACAGAAATTCGGGTTGCTCCCACCTGGAGAGCGCGTCGCAGCCAGAGGCGCGCCACCCAATTTAAAAAAAAAACATTTCATGCGATTTTTGTCACTGATGAGGGAGGGGGGGGGGGGGGGGGGGGGGGGGAGGGTAAATTTTGACCAAATGACAACTTTTTCGTTGCCACTGGGTTTAACGTATGCTAAGTGCATGGGCACACGGGACCTCGGTTTATCGTCTCATCCGAAATGTTATTTGTTTGTTATCTGTGTTATTCAAATCATTATTGTTCGAAAGCTTGCATAAACATCTGGAGAGGAAAACATACAAACAAATCAACATCTATCCAATGGAGAGGACAACATACAAACAAATCAACATCTGTCCAATGGAGAGGACAACATACAAACAAATCAACATCTATCCAATGGAGAGGACAACATACAAACAAATCAACATCTATCCAATGGAGAGGACAACATACAAACAAATCAACATCTATCCAATGGAGAGGACAACATACAAACAAATCAACATCTATCCAATGGAGAGGACAACATACAAACAAATCAACATCTATCCAATGGAGAGGACAACATACAAACAAATCAACATCTATCCAATGGAGAGGACAATATACAAACAAATCAACATCTATCCAATGGAGAGGACAACATACAAACAAATCAACATCTATCCAATGGAGAGGACAACATACAAACAAATCAACATCTATCCAATGGAGAGGACAACATACAAACAAATTAACATCTATCCAATGGAGAGGACAATATACAAACAAATCAACATCTATCCAATGGAGAGGACAACATACAAACAAATCAACATCTATCCAATGGAGAGGACAATATACAAACAAATCAACATCTATCCAATGGAGAGGACAACATACAAACAAATTAACATCTATCCAATGGAGAGGACTACATACATACAAACAAATCAACATCTATCCAATGGAGAGGACAACATACAAACAAATCAACATCTATCCAATGGAGAGGACAATATACAAACAAATTAACATCTATCCAATGGAGAGGACAACATACAAACAAATCAACATCTATCCAATGGAGAGGACAACATACAAACAAATCAACATCTATCCAATGGAGAGGACAACATACAAACAAATCAACATCTATCCAATGGAGAGGACAATATACAAACAAATTAACATCTATCCAATGGAGAGGACAACATACAAACAAATTAACATCTATCCAATGGAGAGGACAACATACAAACAAATCAACATCTATCCAATGGAGAGGACAACAGACAAATAAATCAACATCTATCCAATGGAGAGGACAACATACAAACAAATTAACATCTATCCAATGGAGAGGACAACATACAAACAAATCAACATCTATCCAATGGAGAGGGACAACATACAAACAAATCAACATCTATCCAATGGAGAGGACAATATACAAACAAATTCAACATCTATCCAATGGAGAGGACAACATACAAACAAATTAACATCTATCCAATGGAGAGGACAACATACAAACAAATCAACATCTATCCAATGGAGAGGACAACATACAAATAAATCAACATCTATCCAATGGAGAGGACAACATACAAACAAATTAACATCTATCCAATGGAGAGGACAACATACAAACAAATTAACATCTATCCAATGGAGAGGACAACATACAAACAAATCAACATCTATCCAATGGAGAGGACAACATACAAACAAATTAACATCTATCCAATGGAGAGGACAACATACAAACAAATCAACATCTATCCAATGGAGAGGACAACATACAAATAAATCAACATCTATCCAATGGAGAGGACAACATACAAGCAAATTAACATCTATCCAATGGAGAGGACAACATACAAACAAATCAACATCTATCCAATGGAGAGGACAACATACAAACAAATCAACATCTATCCAATGGAGAGGACAACATACAAACAAATTAACATCTATCCAATGGAGAGGACAACATACAAACAAATCAACATCTATCCAATGGAGAGGACAACATACAAACAAATCAACATCTATCCAATGGAGAGGACAACATACAAACAAATCAACATCTATCCAATGGAGAGGACAACATACAAACAAATCAACATCTATCCAATGGAGAGGACAACATACAAACAAATCAACATCTATCCAATGGAGAGGACAACATACAAACAAATCAACATCTATCCAATGGAGAGGACAACATACAAACAAATCAACATCTATCCAATGGAGAGGACAACATACAAACAAATCAACATCTATCCAATGGAGAGGACAACATACAAACAAATCAACATCTATCCAATGGAGAGGACAACATACAAACAAATCAACATCTATCCAATGGAGAGGACAACATACAAATAAATCAACATCTATCCAATGGAGAGGACAACATACAAACAAATCAACATCTATCCAATGGAGAGGACAACATACAAATAAAAGTGTCATAAAGGCGAACTTGGCACATTCGTTTTGAGAATGATGCTTTGTTTGTCTCACTTTGGTTCTGACCCACGCATTGCTAGATGATTGGTATCGTAATCAACTTTGGTGGAGGGGAGTTAATTAGAAAGAGAGTATTCACCCTTTGTTCAATTTCGTTTGTCACATCATTATCACACAGTTGTCACCTTCATTCTGTTCACACCTTCACAGTGTTCGCCACTCTTCCTCTGTCCAGTCTTTCAAAACTTCTCTGAAAACTCATCTTTTTGAAACCTCATACTCTCACCTCTAATCCACGTAGTCCTTGATGATATTACCCTGCAGTATGTGTGTGTGTGCGTGCGTGTGGGGGGGGGGGGGGGGGGGGGGGGGGGGAGGGGGGGTGGGGGGGGGGGGGAGGGAGGGCGAGAGAGATTAATACATGCATTTTGTATGAACAGTCTCACTTATTTTTAATGTTTATATTCATTGATACTTGTCTTCATGTTGATTATTCTTGGCTTGGTGTTTATCTGTATGTTAGTGTTTAGGCCTTTGTTCAGCGCTTTGAGCACCCTGCAAAGGGAGTTAAGCGCTCTATAAATAACCAGTATTATTATTATTATTATTCTGCTAGGCATAAAGTACTCGCAAAAGACAGAAAGCGTCACCAGCATTTCACCCCATACCTTTTGTGATACTCGTTTTAACCCTTTCACCGCCAGCCATATTTCATCCAAAAATTTCCATTACATTTACCTGGGTAGAGAATAAAATCCATCTGCAGTATTGGGGATTCTTCTGTGACTTATATAAAATAAGGTCTATCCTTACTTCCAAAAACTAAGACAACAGGGTCTTTGGATAACAGACCCCATTTTGATGCCTTTTAGTGACATAGGTGTTAAATCACTGTGGTGCTAAAATGCGACTTCGGCGGTGAAAGGGTTTTAAAGCGCGTTTAAGAGTATGTACAGACCATATCCTTTATAGATATGATAGATATGATGTTAGAGAACACTAAAGTGGGTGTAGAGAGTGTAGAGTGGCACAGTGGTATCGCGTTCGCTTCGTGTCAAGTAAACCCGAGTTCGAACCTGGGTACAGGGGATTTTTTCCTCTCATTCTGCACTAGGCCTTAACGGTCTGAACGTGGAGTCTTTCGGATGAGACGATAAACCGAGGTCCCGTGTGCCCATGCACTTAGCATACGTTAAACCCAGTGGCAACGAAAAAGTTGTCATTTGGTAAAAAATTACCCCCCCCCTCATCAGTGACAAAACTCGCATGCAAAAGAAAAGAAAAAACAAATTGGGTGGCGCGCCTCTGGCTGCGACGCGCTCTCCAGGTGGGAGCAACCCGAATTTCACAGAGACGCCTCTGTGACTATAAAGTACCTAATACCCTAATACCCTAATAATAAAATACCTAATAATACCTAATAATAATAAAAAGAACCCACCATAACTCAAAATTGATTAAAACAAAAATGAGATTTTTGATTTTTCAAACCTGTTGTAAGAAACTAGCTGAGCGACTTAATGTCCCTTTCGTGGTGCTGGGTCACATATTAAAGACTATCCTTTATAGACATGATAGAAAAGGTGTCAGAGAACACCAAAAATACCCATAACTCAAAACTGATTAAAACAAAAATGAGATTTCTGATATTTTAAACCTACTGTAAGAAACTACCTTGAACGATTTTTCGTGGTACTGGGTCACTGAATTAAAATAAAATTGTGATAATATCTTCAGGTTTATTATTACTGACCGATCCGGGGTGGACCATTGCAGGGTGCAGGAGGTTCCGAAGGGCTCCACGTCGTAGGCGCCCCAGCCCAACAGCGGCAGCACGGCCCAGGCGGCCGACATGAGGACCACCATCAGCAGCGACTTCAGAAACCGATCCCTCCTCAAATGAGAAACTGGACACAACAGAAAATGGGGTGGAACAAAACTAATGTTCTATACTATTCGCATCGCAACGAGTTTGAATTATTAACCCTTTCACCGCCAATGTCACATTTTTGCACCACAAGGATTTAACACCCATGTCACTAAAAGGCATCAAATTAGGGTCTGTTATCAATGGCTGGCGGTGCAAGGGTTAAACAAACTCACAAATCACTCCAGCCATGCACACAAACAAAACAGACATAAACGAAAGGAGAAATGAAAGAAGATTACGGGTTTTTGCTTCAGGTTTAGACAGGAAGTGGTAGATCAGACTTTTGCATATCGATGGCTTGGAGTCAAAACGGACTATCTTTAGATAGTCCATTGACATATTATTGAACTTAGTACGAAAACTAATAACTTGTATTAAAAAAAGACTGCTGAAATATAAAAACCAAAACCCCCTTTTTACATTTCTGCAATCTTTGTTTGATACAAGTTATTAGTTTTTGTAATAAATCCAATAATACGTCAATGGACTATCTAAAGATAGTCCGTTTTGACTCCAAGCCATCGATATATAGACTTTACATAGAAAAACTCTCTACACTGATTGATTCCCCCACAACAAACCACTACAAAAGCAAAGTCAGGGGCATTGCCTCCAGGATCGTTCCCACCATCTTCATATCTACTAATGTCCCATGTGTGTCTGTTCCAGACCGAAGGACGTTAAGCAGAATTTCACCGTCACCAGGCAAAATTGTGGTCTAAGGGAGTGAAGCGAGTTTAGACGTGACCAAGGTATGGTGTGCACACAGATTTATTTCCCTTCAAGCAAATGCATCAATTCGACAGCTATCTATTAATTACGGACATATATGGCCGGAACGACTTGAATGAGTTTTAATGTCAAGCAAACTAATGCAACATCTCACTCTGTTTGTTTGTCAGTTTCTGTCTGTCTATCTTTGTCTCTTTGTTTGTGTTGTGTGTAGGTCTGTCTGTCTCTCCGTCGGTTTCCACCCCTCTCTCTGTTCCTGTTTTTGTCTTTCTGTCTCTCCTTCCAAGTCTCTGTTTCAGTCTGTGTCTGTCTTTCTGCGCGCACGTGTGTGTTTCCCTCCCTTGTTGTTTTAAGGGAGGACTTTGAAAGACGAGAGGCTGTTTGAGGTTCGGAGTACAGAAGGAAGGTTGTTCCAAGAGGAAGGAGCTTGGACAGAAAAAGAACGTTCGCCAAGAGTTCCGGTGCGGAAACGAGGGATCTGGAGGACGTGGGTGTCAGAGGAAGAGCGTAGCTGTCTAGAAGGAGTGTAGCTGTCTAGAAGGAGTGTAGCTGTCTAGAAGGGGTGTAGCTGTCTAGAAGGAGCGTAGCTGTCTAGAAGGAGTGTGGCTGTCTAGAAGGAGCGTAGCTGTCTAGAAGGAGTGTAGCTGTCTAGAAGGAGCGTAGCTGTCTAGAAGGAGTGTGGCTGTCTAGAAGGAGTGTAGCTGTCTAGAAGGAGCGTAGCTGTCTAGAAGGAGTGTGGCTGTCTAGAAGGAGCGTAGCTGTCTAGAAGGAGTGTAGCTGTCTAGAAGGAGTGTGGCTGTCTAGAAGGAGTGTAGCTGTCTAGAAGGAGTGTAAACAGTCAGAAGATCAGAGAGATAGGATGGGGCCAGACCATTCAGCGACTTGCAACACAACAGAGCAAGTGTATACTTGATGCGCTTTTCAACGGGGAGCCAGTGAAGAAATTGGGGCAAAGGAGAAACATGCGAGGACTTAGAGCACCTCAGTTCAAGGCGTGCGGCATTATTTTCCACCTTCTGCAATTTAATCAGAATATTCTGTGGGCAGCCAGCAAGGAGAGAATTACAGTAGTCTAGTCTTGTAACAACGAAGGTAGAAATAAGAGTTTTGGTGGCTTCTTTCAATGTATGAATTATGTTGTCATAATCATTCTTCGCTATAATCACCCGTTTTCCCTAGTAGCCACAATTTTACAGTATCCTTTTTCAAAATCCCCATTCCCCATCTCTGCTGGTTATGCATCTATATATATGTAAATAATGTTCTTGATTTTAATTTTTTTTAGTTGTTTCTTTTCTTAGTTTGATTTTTTTCTTCTTCTTCTTAATTGTGCTTGTTTGTTGCTTTCTTGTTGCTTGCCTCAGGGCTGAGTGGAAAAAAGCATGGACTCACAGGCCATGGGGTGGCAGACACAGATGTAGCGAGTGATGCCCAGAGCGGAAAGGACAAAGATGTCCACAATGCCGAAGAAAAAACCCAGAAACCCGTTTATCAGACAGCCTGCAAGGAGAGAAAGATGTAAAACAAAGATAAACATACACCAGAAACCCATTGATCAGACAGCCTGCAAGGAGAGAAAGATGTAAAACAAAGATAAACATACACCAGAAACCCATTGATCAGACAGCCTGCAAGGAGAGAAAGATGTAAAACAAAGATAAACATACACCAGAAACCCGTTTATCAGACAGCCTGCAAGGAGAGAAAGGTGTAAAACAAAGATAAACATACACCAGAAACCCATTGATCAGACAGCCTGCAAGGAGAGAAAGATGTAAAACAAAGATAAACATACACCAGAAACCCATTGATCAGACAGCCTGCAAGGAGAGAAAGATGTAAAACAAAGATAAACATACACCAGAAACCCATTGATCAGACAGCCTGCAAGGAGAGAAAGATGTAAAACAAAGATAAACATACACCAGAAACCCGTTTATCAGACAGCCTGCAAGGAGAGAAAGGTGTAAAACAAAGATAAACATACACCAGAAACCCATTGATCAGACAGCCTGCAAGGAGAGAAAGATGTAAAACAAAGATAAACATACACCAGAAACCCATTGATCAGACAGCCTGCAAGGAGAGAAAGATGTAAAACAAAGATAAACATACACCAGAAACCCATTGATCAGACAGCCTGCAAGGAGAGAAAGATGTAAAACAAAGATAAACATACACCAGAAACCCGTTTATTAGACAGCCTGCAAGGAGAGAAAGATGTAAAACAAAGATAAACATACACCAGAAACCCATTGATCAGACAGCCTGCAAGGAGAGAAAGATGTAAAACAAAGATAAACATACACCAGAAACCCGTTTATTAGACAGCCTGCAAGGAGAGAAAGATGTAAAACAAAGATAAACATACACCAGAAACCCATTGATCAGACAGCCTGCAAGAGAAAGATGTAAAACAAAGATAAACATACACCAGAAACCCAGTTATCAGACAGCCTGCAAGAAGAGAAAGATGTAAAACAAAGATAAACATACACCAGAAACCCGTTTATCAAACAGCCCGCAAGAGAAAGGTGTAAAATAAAGATAAACATACACCAGAAACCCGTTTATTAGACAACCTGCGTGTAAAATAAAGATAAACATACACCCAAAACCGTTTATTAGACAGCCTGCAAGAGAAAGGTGTAAAATAAAGATAAACATACACCAGAAACCCGTTTATCAGACAGCCCGCAAGAGAAAGGTGTAAAATAAAGATAAACATACACCAGAAACCCATTGATCAGACAGCCTGCAAGGACAGAAAGATGTATAACAAAGATAAACTTACACCGGAAACCCATTTTATCAGACAACCTGCATTTGTTAATGGAAAATATGTACACTTTAGACAAAACTGTTTCCTATACAAGCCTTTGGTTATGTAATGGTTATGTGTAGGCCTACTATAAAATTAAGTTTGAAGCTTCACTTTTCCACAATGTTAACAAATATTGAAATTTGACATAGATTGCTAACAATTCGTATCTGTATTGTAAAACTTCGGGACTTTACTGGTGTTGCACTGCCTCCGGGCATTGCCTCCAGGATTGTTCCCATCATATTTATATCTACTAATGTCCCATATATGTGTCCGTTCCAGACCGGAGGACGTTAAAAAGATTTTCATTCAGATTGCTAACAACTAGGATCAGACCTGGTTTTGCAGTATCTCCAGGATCTGCTCAGAGCACTGAATGATGGTTGGTTGATGATCCGTCCCATATGTGCTGTTATTGCAGCAGAGTGGATGTAAAACCTAACTTTCATTCAGATTGCTAGCAAACAGTCAAGTTTGTAATCTGGTATGGCATTAAATGTGAAAGTACACAATCTGGCATTTAGATCTAGCTTCGAAAACATAAAGCGAGTGAGCCTTGAAGGCTCTGCTTCTTGTTTTGTATGATCTAGGCGCACCAATTAATTAACCCTACCCCTTTTCTGATCTTCAGTAAACTAACGGGGCAAATAACGGTCGATTTTATGTTCAAGGAATAACACACTTCTACTCCTCACAAAAAGTCAAGCAACAAAACGTCTCACTGCAAATACACTTTAATCATAAATCGTACGTAAATTTTTACTGTTGTGATTTCATCTTCAGCATTTCATTAAGTGAAGCTGAGTAAATCACATAGCCGATTCATCTCAATCTCAAGATACTGAGCAACAAAAGAAATGGGTGTCAAAAACAGGTGTGAAAGACTGCCAATTTCATATTCAAAGATATCAGTGCGCAAACATTTCATATCGTCATGAACAGCGAGTGTGACCTCCGTAAGCATGAATACAGGCTTGGAAGCGGCTTGGTATTGAGGCAATGAGTCCATCCAGCTGGATCTGTGGGATGACTCCTCACTTCCTTACCAGGTCTTCTTCCAAGGCATCCAGTGTCTGGGGACGGGCGGGCATGCCGTAATCAGCTCACCTAAGCATGTCCCATGCCATGTTCAATCGGGTTGAGGTCAGGGATCTGGGGTGGCCAGTCAAGGTGGGCGATGTTGTGGGTGTTCAACTCATTGCTGATGACATGTGCCCAGTGACATGGCACGTTGTTGTCCACAAAAACAAAGCTACCACCATGCTATGTCATCAGGGGGGTCACTTGAGGTCTGATGATGTTATTCAAGTAGCGTATCGTGTTCACAGTGCCCCTCCGGAAGACCCCGAGGTCGGTACGTCCTCCAGTCCAAAATGCCACCCAGACCATCAGACTGCCACCTCCATAACGGTCATGCTCAGCAACAGCAAAGGCCAACAATCTCCCCAGGCCATCTTCACACTTGCTGACGCCCATCATTAAAATCCAAACGCATTATTTCACATTAAGAGCTAGCCTGTGCATTTTCAAAGGCTGATTAAACACCAATTTGATTTCGTTGCTTGACTTCTTGTGAGGAGTATATGTTCTCAAATTGAATAGAACATATATTTTTGTTATTGAACCCACGGTGACCTTACTTCTTCTTCTTCTTCTTGGATCGCTCAGACAGTTTCCTGTCAATTATGAGCGCAGATGCATCATGCTGCCGTTATGCGCCTAACTAAGAAATAGTTAGGTCCAGCAAGTCCGACTTCGTCTGGAGGAAATCGTTTTGAAAGTGTGTCGTGAAAAAAGGCAGGAGGAGAATGGACCGGTTAGGCAGAAAAATAGTAGATGACAGAAAGCAAAGGGAAAAGGCAGAGTCAAAGAGAGTGGCAGATTAGAGGAAGTTACAAGCACAGAACTTCCAGAAGGTGGGGAAACTATTTTTTTTACGAAAGACCCCCCGGTATCCCCACGGGGAGGGTGACCTTACGAAACACAATATCCCTTACATTTTGTGAGCAGTATATAGCTCACCTGTGTCGCCAAAGA
>CM065700.1:29969560-29972060 GCA_017654935.2 Phymorhynchus buccinoides | reverse complement strand
GCGAGTCATTGAGCACTGCACTCCCTCAGCGAGTCATTGAGTCATTGAGCACTGCACTCCCTTGGCTAGTCTTTGAGTCATTGAGCACTGCATTCCCTAGGCGAGTCTTTGAGTCATTGAGCACTGCACTCCCTCAGCGAGTCATTGAGCACTGCACTCCCTCAGCGAGTCATTGAGCACTGCACTCCCTCAGCGAGTCATTGAGTCATTGAGCACTGCACTCCCTCAGCGAGTCACTGAGTCACTGAGCACTGCACTCCCTCAGCGAGTCATTGAGTCATTGAGCACTGCACTCCCTCAGCGAGTCACCGAGTCACTGAGCACTGCACTCCCTCAGCGAGTCATTGAGTCATTGAGCACTGCACTCCCTCAGCGAGTCACCGAGTCACTGAGCACTGCACTCCCTCAGCGAGTCACCGAGTCACTGAGCACTGCACTCCCTCAGCGAGTCACTGAGTCACTGAGCACTGCACTCCCTCAGCGAGTCATTGAGTCATTGAGCACTCCCAGCGATTCATTGAGCACTGCACTCCCTCAGTGAGTCATGGAATCATTGAGCACTGCACTCCCTTAGCGAGTCATTGAGTCATTTGATAGCACTGCACTCCCTTAGCGAGCGAGTCACTGAGCACGGGCACTCCCTCAGCGAGTTTGAGCAACTGAGCACTCCCTCAACTAGTCATTGAGTCAACTGAGCACTGCACTCCCTCAGTGAGGCATGGAGTCACTGAGCACTGCACTCCCTCAGTGAGGCATTGAGTCACTGAGCACTGCACTCCCTCAGCGAGTCATTGAGTCTACTGAGCACTGCACTCCCTCAGTGAGGCATTGAGTCATTGAGCACTGCACTCCCTCAGCGAGTCATTGAGTCACTGAGCACTGCACTCCCTCAGCGAGTCATATGAGTCACTGAGCACTGCACTCCCTCAGTGAGGCATGGAGTCACTGAGCACTGCACTCCCTCAGCGAGGCATGGAGTCACTGAGCACTGCACTCCCTCAGCGAGGCATGGAGTCACTGAGCACTGCACTCCCTCAGCGAGTCACCGAGTCACTGAGCACTGCACTCCCTCAGTGAGGCATGGAGTCACTGAGCACTGCACTCCCTCAGTGAGGCATGGAGTCACTGAGCACTGCACCCCCTCAGCGAGTCGCTGAGCAACTACTACGGCACTCCCTCGACACTGAAGTCATTGGGGGTATTTAACTCTCTCGGCAAGTCATTTGCGTGGTTTCAACTTTCAACCCCACGCAGTCAGTCAGTCGCTACTAGTAATTGAGCACACGGCTCTCCCGAAACCTGGGCCTGTATTCACGTGAGATAGCATGAGACTTAGCATCATGCTAACTTAGAAGCTCTTCCAAAAGTCCTATTAAATGCCTATAGGACATTGGAAGAGCTTCTAAGTTAGCATCATGATGCTAAGTCTCATGCTATCTCAACGTGAATACAGGCCCTGGCCTTCTTCTGCGACGCAGTCGGTGTGGTCTGCGAGATCTCTCCGGCACTGGCATCGTCGTCAGCAATTGCGCTTTAAATGGTCGGCTTAGCTCGCCCCTTTTCGCCGCACGGTGGCGAAGCAATCAAGAGGGTCCCACCCAACCTAATGGTAACGTTTGTTGGGGGGGGGGGGAGAGATGGGGGGAGGGGGAGGGGGGGAGGGGACTATTAGTGGTAACCTTGTTGGGGGAGAGAGAAGAGAGAGAGAGAGAGAGAGAGAGAGAGAGAGAGAGAGAGAGAGAGAGAGAGAGGGGGAGGGACTCTCTCTTTATTGGGGAGAGAGAGATAGGGTCACACACCACACACACACACACACACACACACACACACACACACACACACACACACACCACACCACACACACAGTGATAGACCAGTCGTGGTGGTCCCATGGGTCACTTTTGAGTCATTAGTAAATTGGGTTTGATGGCTAGGCGGCGAACACCCCCCCCCCCCCCCTCTATTTCTATTTCCATCCCCCCCCCCCCCTTCTCTCTCTGTCCTTTTCATTTTTCAATTGAAATGTAATGTCAACTTCTGCTACATGTGTTCACTTTAGCACGAGATTTGTTCTCTTCACCAAACCTCCCCCTCCCCACCCCTTAAACACAACTGACCCTTGTTTCCAACTTCTACCATCTGTGATTGCGTACTCACTGTCCCCAACCTCTCTCACTTCAATCCCCCCCCCCCCCCCCCCCCCCACCCCCCACCCCCCCCCCCTTGATTTGTGTTCACAGCCTTGCTCTTTGGTTTCAACTTTGTTGTATCATTTACACGTTGGACTGTAGAGGGGAAGTATTGTTTTTATTTTGATCTTGATGTGTGTGTTTTTATTTTTTGCTCCTTCTGTTGCCTACTTTTTGCTCCTTTTGCTATATTTGATGTTTGCTGTTTAATTGCTTGTCTGTGTTGATAAAGGCGCATTCGCCGAAATATCCAGTAGTTTTGTTTTGTCTCTTGTGAATAAAATAACGTCACTTTGCACTTGTCGTGTAGT
>CM065700.1:29959560-29964560 GCA_017654935.2 Phymorhynchus buccinoides | reverse complement strand
TCCATATCTCTATACTTCTCTGTTACCACCGTGCATTTCATGAACGAATACAATAGTTTTTGATATGAAGAAAAACAAGCGCGAATCGCAATAGTTTGTGGCACGCGTCGTCTATTTTTTTACCACTCCAAACCATGAGTTACCTACCCTGGCTTTTCAATAATTTTAATCTGAAAACCAGAATGTTATCTCTGCACCATTTCGTAACTTTTTATATCTTTTGGAAAACATTTTTTTAAAACTATTTATCCTACTTATACTCATCGAAAGAAGCACCGCATACTCGTTCGTGTCTGTTGTAGTGTCTGTATTACGTATGTTTATTATTTTTGTACGCTATTTTAAAATACATCATTTAAAGAGCGGCCTCAATTAATATTTGAAGTGTAGCCTTGATTACACCTATCTGTATTGCTAAAAAAATCGGGACTTTACTGGTTGAGTTGCACTGCCTCCGGGCATTGCAGCCAGTATTGTTCCCCACCATCTTTGTTTTTACAAAATGTCCAATATGTGTCTATGACCGAGAAGACCGTAAAACACCATTTTTCATTCATTCGTTTAGCCTCGATTTGAAGTGCGACAAATTTTGTCAACATGACCGACGCATTTAACAGACGACAGACCGACCGACCGACAAAGTTGAGTTATAAGGTTTGTGGCTTGAGCCACAAATAAAAATGTTAATTTGGTTGTTTGTTTGCCTGCTGTTTGTTCACTGTTGGTGTAATTTGGTTTGTGTAACATTAGTAATGGGAGTGTGACTGATTCTGGAAGTCTTGACAAAGATTAATAAATCGAATGTTGACAAATGTTGAGCTTCTTGTTTTGCTTCTTCCCCCCTCAGATCCGTCTGTATACTTCTTTGTTCATTTCGACTGCATTGACGCATTACACGGTCTGTCTAGAAAGATTTTCTTTTAAAAAAAAGAAGAAAGAAAATGGAAAAGAACGATAAGAAAAAGAAAAAAGGGGCATACCCTCCTCCTCCCCCCCCCCCCCCCCCCTCCCACCCCCACCCCCCCCCCCCCCCCAGCCCCCCCCCCCCCACCCCCCCCCCCCCCCCCCCCCCTCCCCCCCCCCCCCCCATCCCGCAACCCCCCCCCCCCCCCGCCACCCGGGCGCCCCCCCCCACCCCCCCCCCCCCCCCCCCCCACCACTCTCTTCTCATCGTATTCAATCTACAGTCTACGGTCTTTTTCCCTTATTATGTCTCACTCCTAGAAAAATAAAAAACAAAAGTCGCCGCCCCCCCCCCCCTCTCTTTCTAGCCTCTCTTTTTTTTGAGAGAGGGAGGTGTGGGGTTGGGGAGAGAAAGAGAAAAACGCAAAATGCGAAACTTTAATTCTGTTAGGCCATAGCACCCCTCAGAATGGGGGACCGATACACCATACGACAACAACTTTTCTGAAATCCATATGAACATAAAAATCATATATAAACGTAATGAGACTGTAAGGAGCCGGCTATTCACTGAGATTTTTCTTTCATGCTAAACGTAATAGGCTCTATGTTAATCAAGTCATCTAAATTAAGTTATATAATAATACATAATATCTCATTTTAAAAACTTCATATGAAGCCAAATGTGCTTTCTCGTTGCCAGAGAGAGAGAGACGGACAGAGAGAGAGAGAGAGAGAGAGAGGAGAGAGGGAAGCTGCTTTGAGAATGTCCCATTAAGGTCCTCGGTAACACGTTGACATTATTCACGGGATATATTCTATTTCCTCATGGCATGCAACACAGTGAGCTGCTAAGTCATAACTAAGAGTGGGCTATCACCGTGTTGCCTATGGGGAAATAGAGATATCCCGTGGAAAAAATGTTACATCGCGTACCGAGACCTTAACGACGAAGACTGTTCACATTTAGCACGTACCGGTGTCGTCTATAATGCTTTGTCGCCGTGGGACTATGTCGCACGCGGGATATATACTATTTCCCGTGAAGTACTGTCGCAGTAACATTATTTTCTGACTGAAACTATTAGTCGCGCGACACCCTTTTTTGTTTACATTGCACCTCCTACTCCAAAACCCAATATGAAAGATGTCCAATAAAATAGGGTTGCTGCCCATAAAATGCCGTCGCGGGTCATTTTGCGACAGGACACTGTGAACTATAAAGTCATTGAATGTTGTCGCTTGCGACAGGTTTCTTCGCGATATGTTGCTGCCAAAGTTATTATTGTCTGCCATACTCCGCCTTCAGGGAGAGTATGGATGAGGGCAAGTTGCTAGGATTTGGGTGAGGGTTGTACATACCTGTGTCCCGCTATGTGTAAGGGTTAGGGAAGGTTTTTTTTTTACAAACTTGTATCACTCTATCAGTAAGGGTAAGGATTAGGGTTTGGACACGATTTTTACAGACCTGTATGACACTTTGTGTAAGAGTAAGGATTTGTGTTAGGGCTTTTGCATATCTGTATTGCCCTATGAGTAAGAGTAAGGATTAGGATTTTGGACACGGTTTTTTTATATCTCTATCACACTTTGTGTAAGAGTAAGGATTTGTGTTAGGGCTTTTGCATATCTGTATCACCCTATGAGTAAGAGTAAGGATTAGGATTTGGACACGGTTTTTTCATATCTGTATCACACTTTGTGTAAGGGTAAAGGTTTTGGTTAGGGTTTTTACATATCTGTATCACACCATGTCTAAATGTAAGGGTTTGGGTTAGGTTTTTACATATCTGTATCACATCTACAGCGTAAGGGTAAGGGTTTGGGTTAGGGTTGTTGCAGATCTGTATCACTCTGTGTGTAAAAGTAAAGGTTTGTGTTAGGGTTTTGACATACCTGTATCACACTACGTGTAAAAGAAAAGTTTTGGGTTAGGGTTATTACAGATCTGTGTCACACTATGAGTATGGGTAAGGATTAGGAGTTGGACACGGTTTTTACAGACCTATATCACACTATGTGTAAGGGTAAGGGTTTTTACAGACCTATGTCAAACTATGTGTAAGGGTAAGGGTTTTTACAGACCTATGTCACACTATGTGTAAGGGTAAGGGTTTTTACAGACCTATGTCAAACTATGTGTAAGGGTAAGGGTTTTTACAGACCTATGTCACACTATGTGTAAGGGTTAGGGTTAGGGAATGTTTTCAGACCCGTATCACACTATGAGGAAGGGTAAAGGTTAGGATTAGGTTTTACAGACCTATATCACACTATGTGTAAGGGTAAGGGTTTTTACAGACCTATATCACACTATATGTAAGGGTAAGGGATTTTACAGACCTATATCACACTATGTGTAAGGGTAAGGGTTTTTACAGACCTATATCACACTATGTGTAAGGGTAAGGGTTTTTACAGACCTATATCACACTATGTGTAAGGGTAAGGGTTTTTACAGACCTATATCACACTATGTGAAAGGGTAAGGGTGTTTGCATATCTGTATCACCCTACGAGTAAAGGTAAGGATTAGGGTCTGGACATAATTTGGACAGACATGTATCACACCATGTGTAAGGGTAAGGGTTTGGGTTAGGGTTTTCACAGATCTGTTTTCACAGATAGGGTTTTCACAGATCTGTATCACCTTATGAGTAAGGGTAAGGATTAGGGTCTGGACACGGTTTTTACAGACCTGTAGCACACTATGTGTAAAGGTAAAGGTTTGGGTTAGGGTTTTTACAGACCTGCAGCACACTATGTGTAAAGGTAAAGGTTTGGGTTAGGGTTTTTACAGATCTGTATCACACTAAGAGTAAGGGTAAGGATTAGGATCTGGCCACGGTGTTTCCAGACCTGCATCACACCATGTCTAAAGGCAAAGGTTTGAGTTAGGGTTTTCACAGATCTGTATCACACTAAGAGTAAGGGTAAGGATTAGGATCTGGCCACGGTGTTTCCAGACCTGTATCACACCATGTCTAAAGGCAAAGGTTTGAGTTAGGGTTTTCACAGATCTGTATCACACTAAGAGTAAGGGTAAGGATTAGGTTCTGGCCACGGTGTTTCCAGACCTGTATCACACCATGTCTAAAGGCAAAGGTTTGAGTTAGGGTTTTCACAGATCTGTATCACACTAAGAGTAAGGGTAAGGATTAGGATCTGGCCACGGTGTTTCCAGACCTGTATCACACCATGTCTAAAGGCAAAGGTTTGAGTTAGGGTTTTCACATATCTGTATCACACTAAGAGTAAGGGTAAGGATTAGGGTTCTGGCCACGGTGTTTCCAGACCTGTATCACACCATGGTCTAAAGGCCAAAGGTTTGAGTTAGGGTTTTCCCAGATCTGCATCACACTAAGAGTTAAGGGTAAGGATTAGGGTCTGGCCACGGTGTTTCCAGACCTGTATCACACCATGTCTAAAGGTAAAGATTTGAGAGTTAGGGTTTTCACAGATCTGTATCGCACTGTGTGAAGATACAACACTGCTAAAGGTTATGGGCTGAGTCTGGACAGATCCTGTATCACATTACAGTGTAAGGTTGAAAGGAGATGAGAGAGAGGGAGAGAGAGAGAGGGGGCGGGAGAGGGAGAGAGGAGAGAGAGGAGAGAGAGAGGTGTATGGGGAGAGAGAGGGAGATGAGAGACAGGAGAGGGAGAGGGAGAGAGAGAGAGAGAGAGGAAGTGAGAGCAGAGAGAGAGAGAGAGAGAGAGAGAGAGAGAGAATGAAGAGAGGAGAGAGAGGAGAGAGGATCGGATGAGAGAGAGAGAGAGAGAAGGAGAGAGAGGAGAGAGAGAGAGGGAGAGAGAGAGAGAGAGAGGGGAGAGAGAGAGAGGAGAGTTAGGGAGAGAGAGAGAGAGAGACGAGAGCGAGAGAGAGAGAGACGAGAGAGAGTAGAGGGAGAGACTGAGAGAGAGAGAGAGATCAAATCAAACAAATCGTTATCATTGCAATAGCAACAAACCCCGAATGGCAAGTGGAGGGCAAATACTGTGGACTCAAGGTTGACAAACTCGGAATAAGTACATTGTTTACAACTTAATTATTCCGATCCCACGACTCTCCATGGAAAACATCTCCTTCACATTACA
>CM065700.1:29953678-29959060 GCA_017654935.2 Phymorhynchus buccinoides | reverse complement strand
AGATAGTCCGTTTTGACTCTAAGCCATCGATATTTTTATTATGTCACATCTCTCTCCCTTCTTGATTTATGCCCCCCTACCCCGCTTCCCCCCTTCAATGTGGCCTCCCTTCCGTGTCAGATTTTGGCCTCTGATCCAGCCACACCCTCTGGCCTCACTCTCACTCACCACAGTCCACCTCTTCTCGCCCCCCAGGGCAGTCGACGTGAGAGTCGCAGACTGCGGACAAGTCGATACACTTGGTGCTGTGGGGGCACAGGTAGCCTCCCTTCCCTTCACACCACGCCTCTGAAACAATGGGAAACGGTTAAAAACCACATCATGTGACATGAGTCACAGTGTTTTACTTTTATACACATACACACACAGTCGTAGACTTGATAAGGCAGAACAGTTGCTCTCGGGGACATAAGTAGGCTAACTTCCACACAATGCCTCTAATAAAACAAAATTGGACTTCATGCAGCAGCAACATGTGAGCGTGCACGCACACACACATACACGCGCGCACGCAGACAGATTCTAAGCTTGCGCGCGCACACGCACACGCGCGCATAAAGCCAACGTGGGTGATTTGTCAATTGTGGATGTGTACATTCACAAAATGTTGCGCGTGCACACACGCACACGCACACACACCTAAACACGCATACCATGCAGACAGTCAAGACTTTTGTTTATACTCTCATTGTTTATACACACGCACACACACACACACACGTACCATAGCCTACAGACAGTCAGACTGTTGTTTATAACTCTCGTTTAGTTTAAAAAGTCCATGCATTCAGCCCCTATCACTTTCGTTCAAACCCTATCCATGCATGTCGCCTCCTCTCACCACAGTCTCTTTCGTCCTGGCCCCCCAGACACTGGGTCACGCCGTTACAGTGGGAGTTTTCCGCCGGTAGACATCGTGTGCTGTTGGCACACAGGAACCCGTGCTGTCGATCACATAGTGCCTCTGTTCACAGACATTGACATTATTGTAGATCTGTATATAGCTGTTGTCATTTATATGGTCAACAACCGTGGTGTGGTCACCATCAAATCAAATCAAATCAAAAGAAGCCAACTGTTTTTAAGCTTCAGCTATTTGTTTTCCACAAACACACACATAAGACAGGGACACATAGAGACAGGGACACAGGCCAAAATTGGGGACAAAAGACAGGGACACAGACTAAAATTGGGGACAAAAGACAAGGACACATAGAGACAGGGACACATAGACCAAAATTGGGGACACATAAAAACAGCAGGGACACATAAAAACAGCAGGGACACATCAAAACAGCAGGGACACATAGTGACAGCAGGGACACATGGACAGCAGGGACACATCAGACAGGGACACATAGAGACAGCAGGGACAAATAGAGACAGCAGGGACACATAGTGACAGCAGGGACACATGGACAGCAGGGACACATAAGACAGGGACACATAGAGACAACAGGGACACATAAGACAGGGACACATAGAGACAGCAGGGACACATAAGACAGGGACACATAGAGACAGCAGGGACACATAGAGACAGCAGGGACACATAGAGACAGCAGGGACACATAAAAACACAGGGACACATAAGACAGGACACATAGACAGGGACACATCAGTAGAGACAGCAAGGACATAGAGACAGCAGGGACACATAGAGACAGCAGGGACACATAGAGACAGCAGGGACACATAAGAGCAGGGACACATAGACACAGGGACACATCATAGATACAGCAGGGACATAGAGACAGCAGGGACACATAGACAGCAGGGACACATAGAGACAGCAGGGACACATAGAGACAGCAGGGACACATAGAGACAGCAGGGACACATAAGACAGGGACACATAGGGACACATCAGTAGAGACAGCAAGGACACATAGACTGAGACAGCAGGGACACATAGAAACAGCAGGGACACATAAGACAGGGACACACAGACCAACATTGGGGACACATAGAGACGGGGACACCATAGACCAACATTGGGGACACATAGAGACGGGGACATCATAGACCAACATTGGGGACACATAGAGACGGGGACACCATAGACCAACATTGGGGACACATAGAGACGGGGACACCATAGACCAACATTGGGGACACATAGAGACGGGGACACCATAGACCAACATTGGGGACACATAGAGACGGGGACACCTAGAATGGGGGCACATAAACCTACGTGACCCATACCACAGCCTATTTCATCGGCCCCGTTCCTGCACTGTGTTGCCCCATCACACAGGGCGGAGGGAGAGAGGCACTGGGTGCTGTTGGGGCACAACGTATCACCCCTCTCCACCCGACAGTACTCCTCTGTAAACAACAGAAACAAACATAATAGATATAGTAAGATACAGTACTCCTCTGAAACAACCAGAAACAAACATATAGATATAGTAAGATACAGTACTCCTCTGAAACGAACATTGTAAAGATAGTAAGATACAGCACTCCTCTGAAACGAACATTGTAAAGATAGTAAGATACAGTACTCCTCTGAAACAACCAGAAACAAACATATACACTACTCACAAAAAGTTAAGGATCACTATGAGAAAACAGGTGCGCAATAAACTCCGTTCGCTCCTGTTATTTATTTATCAGTCAAGCCAAATTGTTATGAATTCTTGTTCAGCTGTAAGTGGGCGATGTTGTGTTAGTGGAAACATTGCAGGTGATTCTCTATTACTGAGCTTGGCAGCAAAAGAAAAAGCGGAAACTTGCGAAAAAGGACCTTGTTTTGGATCGTTCTGCATGAACACATTGCACAAGCCAGATGGAAAAAACATTATGCACGTGCAAGCACTACTGTTTATGTGTGAGATGCTGTCTCTTGCTTGGCTTTATAAGAAGACATACCACCAGTATTAGGCCTGATTTGACAATGCCTCCACGACAAAAATTGAGCGAGTTGGATAGGGGACGAGCTGTTGCATGGTTCCAAGATGGTGTTCCCAAGCGAGAAGTGGCCAGGCGACTTCAGGTGTCCATCTCGGTCATTGTCAGACTGATTCAACGCTTCACAGCCACTGGGAGGGTCCATGAAAGACGCAGATCTGGTCGACCGAAGAAGACAACTCCACGTGAAGATCGTCTCATTGAACGACAAGCCCTGCAGACAAGAACAGCCTCTTCCAGCATCATTCGAAGGCAGCTGAGGGTGGCTACTAACATCAACATCAGCCAGCAGACCATACGGAACCGCCTTCATGGGTTTAACCTCCGTTCTCGTCGCCCAGCTGTACGGCCACGCTTAACTCCAGCCCATAGGGCAGCACGCCGCGCCTTCTGCAGACGTCACGTGAGGTGGACACGTCAGCAATGGTCCCAGGTCCTGTTCAGTGATGAATCACGCTTCACCCTGAACCACAACGACGGCCGACTGAGGGTCTGGAGGCGCCCAGGGGAACGCTTTATTGACGCCACTGTCCAAGAAAAGGTGGCCTTTGGTGGAGGTTCTGTAATGGTCTGGGGGGCCTTCAGCCTTCACCACAGAACACCCTTGTATCATGTACAGGGTAACCTGACTGGCCTCCGATACCGGGATGAGATCCTTCGACCGCTGGCTGTGCCTACACTGCAGCAGATGGGACCGCCGGCTGTCTACCAGGATGACAACGCTCGCCCCCACAGGGCAAGGGTGGTCAACGACTTCCTGCAGCAGTCTGGAGTCAACAGAATGGAGTGGCCAGCATGCAGTCCCGATCTCAACCCGATTGAGAACCTCTGGGATGAGCTGGATCGCAAAGTGAGGAGCAACCACCCCCCTCCCAGGGATGCCCAGCACCTCTACCAGATGCTGCAGGCTGAGTGGCAGGCGCTTCCACAGAGGATCTTCACCACCCTGGTCAACTCCATGAGAACTCGCTGCGTCGAGTGCCAGAACAGCCATGGCGGATACACGCATTACTGAACTTTTGGGAGCATCAGAATGCCCTGTCTTGTGATTTCAATGACTTTGGGAAATCAAATTTCGATACGTACCCACTTTGATCAAATGTACAGACCAAACGATTGCTCGAAATTGAAGGCAATTGTGCATCGTTATCACTAAAGCATTGAATTAAATGTTGGCCAAAATTCAACGCATTGGCTTTCTTATTTGGAAAGTTATGAATTAGTTTGCAAGTGATCCTTAACTTTTTGTGGATAGCTTAGATATAGTAAGATACAGTACTCCTCTGAAACAATGGAAACAAAGATGTGGATATAGTAAGATACAGTACTCCTCTGAAACAACCAGAAACAAACATACTCTGAAACGACATAAACAAACATATAGATATAGTAAGATACAGTACTCCTCTGAAACAACCAGCAACAAACATAGATATAGTAAGATACAGTACTCCTCTGAAACAATGGAAAAAAACATATGGATATAGTAAGATACAGTACTCCTCTGAAACGACAGAAACAATTATATAGATAGTAAGATACAGTACTCCTCTGAAACAACAAGAAACAAACATATGGATATAGTAAGATGCAGTACTCCTCTGAAACGACAGAAACAATTATATAGATAGTAAGATACAGTACTCCTCTGAAACAACCAGAAACAAACATTTATAGATAGTAAAGCCATTGAAACACATATACATGTATGCATAAGCGTGGGCGTTCATACATACACAAACGTGTGTGTGCGCACATGCACATGCATACGCGCGCGCAACTACACGTGCAAACATACGCGTGGGCACACACACACAAACGCGTGCGTGCACTCACACATACACACACAACTTGAAAATGCGTGCATGCACACAGACGTAGCCTACACGACACACGTACACACACATGCGCGCGCACACGCACCCACACACGTGCGCAGTTACGTAGCACACACTCACATACATGCATGCATACATTAATTGATACGTTAGTTAATATTAATTTTCTTTTCTTTGCCCCAAATCCTTTTTTTTCTCTTTTCCCTTCTACCCATCACGGTCATACTCTCTCTCTCTCACACACACACTCACACACACACACACACACACACACACACACACACACACACACACACACACACACACACACACACACGCGCGCGCGCGCGCACGCACGCACCCCCCCCCCCCCCCCCGCACACACACACACACACACACACACACACACACACACACACACACACACACACACACACACACACACACACACACACTCACACACTCTTTTCCCCTCATTTTAATTCAATATTTGTTTATGTCTGTTTTGCTTTTGTTTAATTAATGTCAGTAATTATTTCAGTCTAATATCACCATTGTTGTGAACAGACTTTAAATTAAATCAATCAAATCAAATGCACATACACACACACTCACATACATGCACATACACACACACTCACATACATGC
>CM065700.1:29891178-29943678 GCA_017654935.2 Phymorhynchus buccinoides | reverse complement strand
GAAGAGCAACACAACAAAAGCTGCAATACTGGGAATTCCTCTGTGATATGTATAACATTAGGCCTGTCCTTGCCTCCCAAAATTATTAAGAAAAAGGGTCTTTGAATAACAGACCCTGATTCGATGCCTTTTAGTGACATGGGAGTTAAACCATTGTGGTGCATAAATGCAACATTGGCGGTGAAAGGGTTAACAGACCTATGCACATACACGTGTTGTTCTTGTCCGCATGAACATGGAATAATTAATTACTCTAAATGAATGGAAATGTCAAGTACCACTACATAATCATGTAGGGTGCAACTACACAAAATGAAACAAGCGCGGATTCGCAATCGTTTGTGGCGTGCGACAATGTATTGAAAACGAAACATCATTTTAAAGAGCAGCCTTGATTTGAAGTGCAGCCTCGATTTTTCGACAGACAGACCGACAAAGTGAGTTATAGGTTTGTGGCTTGTGCCACAAACATAAACGCACCTGAAAGGCCGGGGTCCAGGGGTATAATGTCCCCCTACAGCTGAAGCAAGAATTGATTTATGAAGGTATTTCAGTTTCCTTTTTCCACAGTATAGATCATAACAAATGTTTATTTGAAAGTGTTTCAAAAATACAGTAGACAAACACAAAGATCTTGTTTGACAAATGAAACCAAAAAAAAGGAACTTCCTTTTCTGGTAAATTAATTCCAAAACAGGAAATCCTTGTGTATACCAGGAAAATTTAATTGCACGCATGCATAATTCTGTGGGTTATTTTTAAACAGACACGCAGATACATACTAGTACAGTGGAAACTCCCTTATAAGACCTTCAAAAATCATTCAAAATGAGGTCTTATAATGGAGGGCGCTAGGGGTCTTCTAAGGGAGGTAATTTTAAAACTTGCAAAGAAGGGCAATGTTTCAGAGAAGTAGGTCTTATATGGGAGGGAGTCTTATAATGGGAGGTCTTATAAGGGAGGTTCCACTGTATAGATAATTAAAAAAACAAAAAACAACGACTGACCTTCTGCACACAATGAATGATCAATCTTTTTTTTTGTGGTCACGATGTTAATTTATATCATTAATTATCATTTGCTTGCAGCATCATTATTCTCACTCACTCGATATCGGTACAGCAAAAGAGGACACCGGCAGACAAAGAACCAGAAGTCAAGGAAACTAATTAATGTGTGGACGAAGACGATGGACTATAGAAGAAGGAAGAGTAGGCTAGCTACAATCTCTGAATGATGTCTCACGTCGTAAAAGCCCACTCAGCCTGTTCCAAGGAAGTCGGGAGAAGTAAGTTTTGAGTTTCACACGACCGAACATTGCAGTGTATGCTCCCGGCTACCTTCGCTTCGTGTTTTTTTTTTAAAGACCCACCACATCCATGAGTGAAACATTATTATATACATCTGTATTGTTACAAATTCGGGGCTTTCCTGGTGTTGCACTGCCTCCGGGCATTGCCTCCTGGATCGTTCCCACCATCTTTAGCCTATATCTACTAATGTCCCATATATGTGCCTGTTCCAGACCAGAGGACGTTAAGCAGAATTTCATACAGGAGTGAAAATCACGGGTTTCACGTCTCTCTCTCTCTCTCTCTCTCTCTCTCTCTCTCTCTCTCTCTCTCTCTCTCTCTCTCTCTCTCTCTCTCTCTCGCTGGTAAGAAAATCTTATTTTGATCAGGTTTGACTCCCATACAAATGACCCCCAATTGAAAACGAAACAGAGACTTTCGGAAGAGCAGCCTCATTTTGAACTTGGGGAATTAGTATGTGGGTCACACCTAGCCAGGACCCCCCCCCCCCCCCCCCCCCCCACCCAGGGACTGAAAGCTGCTGGGTCAGTGGGTCTTTAAACTATGGCCATTGGTTTTGAAGTGCATTGCATCGCATGGGCACTACAAAATGTCTCCCACAGCATTCCTTGCTTCATGCTGATTTCAACACACACACAAAATCTACCTGGTTATAGGGGTCTGCGGCTAACGGTTTTTGGACTATGGCCAGTTAACGTGCCAGTGAAGTTATACTTCCTTGGCAGAGGCTTTCCAGAGAGCGTCACATGGCATGATGACACTGGTTTAACGTCTCCTGCTGCTTTCTTCGGGTTGTGCCAGGGGCGGATCTGAGGGGGGTTTCCAGAGTTTCCGCCCCCCCCCCCCCATCTTTGCTCCAAGAATGTACCTTATACAAGGGTAAAACGTACGAAAATGGCTCAATTTTTGCTTTAGGAATCACTACATTGCAACATTTTCAGGGGGCATTGCCCCCTGGGCCCCCAGAAGGCTACTACCCCCTCAACCCAGGACCTATGCAGCTCCCCGGACTACCCGCGGACCCCCTCTCTATTACGAACCATTTGGTCCGCCCCTGTGTGCTGATCATAGACATACTAATAATTATGCGGTTCTGGTGGTCTACAGCCAACGGCTTTCCAACCTTGGCTATTGGTCTCGGCTCTCATACTCACTTTACTATTGCCTCCTCCAAAAATATCGTTCACTGCATTCCTCTGGTGATGCTGATCAGGAATAATAATTATTATATGGTTATAGCAACTTAGGACACTTAGAGAGCATGCACATCTCAGCTCTCACTCTCACTTTGTTATTGGCCCTGCCCTTTTGGAAATATCTCCCTCTGTATTCCTCGGGTGATGCTAATCACAGAATTGCGGAGTAGAGTGGCACAGAGGTAACGCGTTCGCCTTGTGTCAAGTAAACCCGAGTTCGAACCTGGGTACAGGGGATTTTTTTTCTCTCACTTTGCACTAGGCCTTGAACGTGGAGTCTTTCGGATGAGACAATAAACTGAGGTCCCGTGTGCCCATGCACTTAGCACACGTTAATCCTAGTGCAACGAAAAAGTTGTCATTTGGTTACCCCCCCCTCCATCCCCCCCCCCCCCCCCCCCCCCCCCCCCCCCCCCCCCCCCCCCCCCCCCCCCCCCCGCTTCCTTCCTCATCAGTCACACAAAAATCGCATGCAAACTTTTTAAAAAAAAATGGGTGGCGCGCCTCTGGCTGCGACGCGCTCGCCAGGTGGGAGCAACCCGAATTTTACAGAGACGCCTCTGTGACCATAAAGTACCTAATACCTAGTCTAATAATACCTAATGCCAAAAATACGTTAATTTACAGGAATACGAGTGTGCAACTAATGGTTTTCATACCATGGGCACCGGTTGTGGACTCAAACATACGCAGGCCTACACACACAGACAGACAGACAGAGACAATGTGTACATGCTGCCCAGTGGCGGGAAAACTCTCAACCCGTTTCTCCTGACCAAACTGGACAGTCTGAAGAATTGTTCGCGAAGACTCGGTGAAGTTTCTTTGTTTTTTGTGAAGGAACGCGTACAATCGCGTTCGATTGGTCATACTATAATTATACCAGCCTGTGATTTCCGACTATGACTGCCAGATAACTGCGGAGTAGGGCACCTGCTATTTTGGGGAGCTGGGTTAGAATTTGTTAGTGTCCTAGTGGAAATGTCTTGCCCAGGTTACACCCCCACTTTGTAGACCAACAGGACTTGAGGATAGCCAGTCATTAGACTATGGCCAGTTAATTCTCCAAATGGATTTGTTCTCAACATGTCTGCGTATGTGCGAAATCGATCATGACGTACCATCAAATGTTATCTTTTGTGTATTCGACAGTAAATTGACCATAAACCTATCCCTAACGCTAACCCTATCCCTAACTCTTCACCCATGCGCAGACATGTTGAGAACAAATCCATTTTGAGAATGCCACACCGGCATTCAAGTTTAGTAAGTTTAGGTTAATAATATAAAAGCAAGACGCCCATATTATAGCCTAATAATAAATAATAGGTCTACTCGAAATAGGGACATCGTTTCTTTAAAAGAGATGACCTCAGCTTATCAGGTCACTTCCGTTCGAACTCGGAAGTCATTGATACATTGACCTTTTCGACCCAGGAAGGTTGTAGGGTCATTACATTATGACCGTGTAGGGTTTCCCGTCTAACGAGCCTTGTATTTGTGTCCAATACAAAGACAAAATTGTATGAACGAGACGGCTCATAATTATTAGTAGTATAGCGCATCGCCCGTCTCTTTCTGCTCTTTCTGAACTCTTAAGTTCTATGACCGAGCTGAAGTACTTTGCACTAGGGAACCAGACCCAGACAGAGCCTCCGTGCTTATTGCTTTTGTTTTTTTTATATCGTCGGTGAAATTCAAAAACCTCGTATCTCAATTTTGGTAGTTTTGAGAAAAATGAAAAAAAAAGTTTAAAAAATGAACAAAAAGTTTCAAAAATTAACCGCGTTGACCACAGTTGATTAACTATGATGACTAATTATGCTGTTCAAGACATTGCGAGTTTAGTCCTGCATTTTGTTAAAATTGCTTGATTTTTTTTAGATTTGAAAAGAATGAAGATACGAGGTTTTTTTGGTCCTTAACTGGATCTGAATTTTGGACTTACGGGCCTACGAGTTTTTCGTCTATTTTCACAACCTCATTCACACCAGATAGAAAGTCGTTAGAGATACGAACTTTTGGTGGAAGGTGGCGGGAAAAATTAGAAAGCTGACTTTGTATCTAACTCAACCCCCCCCCCCCCCCCCCCCAAAAAAAATCTAGATACGAGGTTTTTGAATTTCACCGACGATATGTCTGTGCGTGTAACAACTAGACATAAATAACAAAACAGCAAAGACAACAATAATGTTTCAACGTTCAGGCTGGAACTATTCGTTTGATCGTGGCGATATAATTATAGCAGGATAGTCTCTGATGTGCTGTGACGGATGCTCATTACTCTTTTCATTTATCCTGCAGGGCCGGATCCAGTGGGGTGCGGGGGTGGGGGTGGGGGGTTACCTGGGTCCCGCCTAAAAAAAAAGGACAAAAAAGAAAAATAAAGAAAAGAGAGCGAGAGGGAGAGAGAGAGACGGAGAAAGAAGTCATTATTATTGCTTAATTGTTCTTAGGTACGATTTAAAGGGGTTTTTGCACTTTATTATCTTTTTAAAAAAAGCTTCAGCTTCAGGGGACGTTGCCCCCTCACCCCCACCAGGGGCATTGCCCCTGGACCCCCGCCCTTGTTTGTAACCCCCCTCCCCCAGTCGAATGTGTCCCAGGTCCGGCCCTGCCCTGAACCATAAAAACAAATTAACGAGTTTACCGACAGCCTTATCGTTTTAAGTGGCATAGGGAAGGTGAGATAATACACTAAAACAAAGGGTAAGAACTCTCCTTTAACTCCTCTGCCGCCATGTATTTTTGTGACATTCTTGGCCCCCCCGTGGGGATACCGGGGGGTATTTTGTACAAATAGGTACCCGACCTTCTGGAAGTTCTGTGCTTGTAACTTCCTCTAGTTCTGTCATTCTGTTTGATTCTGCCTTTTCCCTTTTGCTTACTGTCATCTGCTATCTTTCTATCTCACTGGTCCATGACCCCCCCCCCCCCCCCCCCCCCCCCCCCCCCCCCCCCCCCCCCCCCCCCCCCCCCCCCCCCCCCTATAAATTCTTACAAAGATTTCCTGCAGCCGAACATGTCGGGCCTAACTATTTCTTAGTTAGGCGCATAACGGCAGCATGACGCATCTACGCTCATTTGACAGGAAACTGTATGAGCGAACGAAGAAGAAGAAGAAGAAGAAGAAGAAGAAGAAGAAGAAGAAGAAGAAGAAAAACAAGAAGAAGAAGAAGAAGAAGAAGAAGAAGAAGAAGAAGAAGAAGAGACAGTCTTGGTTGTTCGTTGCATCTCAACCGACAAGAAGGGAGTGACTAATTTTGTTCGAGCGTGTATGCGTTGATTCAATGGGAGAAACGGTGATAATAAGCTCTAAATGCAGACCCCCCACGCACTTGGCAGGGAATGTCTTTGCGCTTGGTGGGAGTGAAAGGTGATATCGTGGGTGAATGTATTCACCCACGGTGCTAGAAGAGTTAATTATTAAAGACACGTAAGCCTAATTCCTGGTGTAGTTCTTTGTGTGCAATAAAAGGGGGGGGGGGGGGGGGGGGGGGGGGGGGGGGGGGGGGGGGGGGGGGGGGGGGGGGGGGGGGAATCAGCAACAACAATAATGAAGAAAAAGAAAAGAAAATGACTAGTTATCTAATTGGTAAAAGTTGCACCATCTTAAAACTCCTTCTTAACTTAGTGATGAATAGGCCTATTCCCGCCTATTATTGTACGATAATTAATAACGGGGTCTATTTTTAAGTTTGCAGGCTATTGTGAGTATACTTATGCGCTTGCTGAATTACTCGAGTTTAGGACAGATCTTTCATTCTACACTGCCACTTAGAGAGAGAGAGAGAGAGAGAGAGAGAGAGAGAGAGAGAGAGAGAGAGAGAGAGAGAGAGAGAGAGAGAGAGAGAGAGAGAGAGAGAGAGAGAGAGAGAGAGAGAGAGAGAGAGAGAGAGAGAGAGAGAGAGAGAGAGAGAGAGAGAGAGAGAGAGAGAGAGAGAGAGAGAGAGGAGAGAGAGAGAGAGAGAGAGAGAGAGAGAGAGAGAGAGAGAGAGAGAGAGAGAGAGAGAGAGAGAGAGAGAGAGAGAGAGAGAGAGAGAGAGAGAGAGAGAGAGAGAGAGAGAGAGAGAGAGAGAGAGAGAGAGAGAGTGGGGGAGAGGGACTTAATGTGTGTGTGTGTGTGTGTGTGTGCGTGCGTGTGCGTGCGTGTGTGTGTATGTGCGTGCGTGCGTGCACGAGAGAGAGAGAGAGAGAGAGAGAGAGGGGGGGTGGGGGAGAGAGAGAGAGAGTGAGAGGGGGGAGGGAGATATGACTTAAGCAAGAAATACTTTTCAAGACGCTATACTCACAAATTAATCGTGTTATTGAACTTTTCAATCTCCTAATAATGATGTAAACGAACCCCTAAAAAAAGGTAAAAATCTATGTGAATTTTGTTTTAAAGTGTAAAACTGAAATTGGCAGCGTGCTTGAGTTATTTTTCACTATTGGTTTGACACAAGAAATGGTCAATTAAGAAATTGTTATCAAAATAAAAGCGTGTTGAACGTGCTTTAAAACAATCCTTCAGTGTTTATTTTTGTAAAACAAAATATCGTCCAAGCACAGATAAACAAACAGCCCATTCACAGACAAAGACGTGATAATTTTTTAAAAGCCAATTGCAAGAAATACGCACAGAAAAGGAATAATTATTGTAATTGCTGTTTATTTTGAACCCAAACCAAAGCGTAGAATCACATTTTTGTTCTGCATAAATTACATTTCCACCAGTAATCAACTTTCATCTGAGACTTTTTGGGTGGGCTTAATTTCTTTCTGCAGTCGAAATTAAGAGAGAAAACTTAAAATTAAAAAATTATAATAGGACAATACTAACACTCAAATGAAAGCAGATTAATAATCATAATGCTCACATTCAAATGATGCCAAAATTACAACAGGACAATGATAGCACTCATATGAAGGCAACCCTCCGAGTGGTGGGGTGGGGGTCTTTCGTACAAATAGTCCTCCCCCCCCCCCCACCTTCTTGAAATTCTGCGCTTGTAACTTCCTTTAATCTTGTACTATCTTTGACTGTGCCTTTTCTTTTCGCTTTCTGTAATCTACTATCTTTCTGCCTTACTGGTCCATTCTCCTTCGATTTGATAACAAAAAAAGTTACCAAAGAAAGGTTTCTTTATGCACAAGATCATACATAATTTAACACCAAAGTATCTTATTAATAAATGTACAGTTCTTACAATTCGCAGCAAAAACAAGAGTGGCCCACGAACAGATTTTTATCTATCACCCATTACGCTATGTGGTAACTTAAGGAACGACATCTCAGATGATCGAAAAAACCCCACCAAACAAACAAACAAAAACCAAACCTAGCGCTTGAATAGAGACTCCCAGTCTTTGGTTAGGTTAGGTTAGGTTAGGTTACTAGGGACTAAACACATAGCCGTTAGGCTTCAAGCGTCCCATCCTTAATAAGATTTTTAACGTACAAGGTTTTATCGTGCACTCAGGTTTTAGATAATCATTCATCATATTCATATGTCAAATTTTTATGATATTCCCAGTTATCTAATAGATTTTTGAAAGTGTTAGTATTAGGTGCTTGCTTAATATTAGTTGGTAACTTGTTCCACAAAGGTGCAGTTCTGTTAGTAAAAGAGTATTTTCTAATGTTAGTCTTACTATATTCAATATATATTTTGTCGACACTGTTTCTAGTTTTGTCAACATTTGATAATTTAAAAAAATCTTGTATATTTAGGTCATCAATATTGTTAAATATTTTGAAGCATTGAATTAAATCACCCCTGACTCTTCTAGCCTTTAAAGAAGGCATTTAATATTACTAGCGTTTACCTTCCACAGAAGCAAAAGGTGCTGTACTCACTTGAATACTTCTACCGCATCTCGTGGTCTTCTTCAGCATTCCGAGGCTTGTGCGTTGTTGGCAGTCAGATTTCGCTGTGGCGAGTAGATTTCAGTTGAATTTGTTTGGTCACAGGTAGGGTGAATTGACAGTCTGTGTAGGCTGCCAGTAATAGAATTGTAGTCTGGTGGCAAGTCAATGCTAAAATCGGGTGCGTAGCGCTATCGCTACGTATCGAAAGAACTACCCGTTGTTACCACTATACTACCCATAGAGAACAATAGATGATGACTGTGCCAATCTGTCAGTTTGAATTCCGACAGACTAACCCTAACCATAACCAGAACCCTTTTCGTAACCTAACCCAATTCTGTGTCTTACCTAAGTTTAACCCTACTTTAACCCTAACCCTTAGTTGCCCGCAGTGATTTAGCCCGGTAGTGCTATCCATACGTAGTGATAGGCGTACTGATTTATCTTGGTAGTGTTATCGATACGTAGTGTTATCCATACGTAGTGATAGGCGTACTGATTTATCTTGGTAGTGTTATCCATACGTAGTGATAGCGTACTGGTTTATCTTGGTAGTGTTATCGATACGTAGCGATAGCGGGATGTCCCGCTAAAATCTCTGTTCAGACTTGGTCTTCTGAGTCTAATGTTAACATAAAAAGACAATCAATAGCGATTGAAAAAGTTCAGAGAAGAGCCACGAAATTAGTTAAAGCACGTAAAAATATGTCTTATGAGGAAAGTTTAGATTCTCTAAAATGACCATCCTTAAAGGGAACAAGGCTTAGAGGGGATCTAATTCAAGTATATATAATTGTACATAATCTTGATGATGTAAATTTGTAATGACTTTTTCATGAAAAGCACAATACTAGATTAAACAAGAAATAGTGATGGCAAGTTGTTTCTTAACAGATCCAATACTAACACCCGCAAACTGGTTTTTTTTTTACTAACCGTGTTGTTCAGACGTGGAATAATCTACCAATTAACATAAAAAATGCACCTAACATTAACGAACTCAAAACTCTTTAGGACGAAACCCCAAATTTGAAAAACAAAATTTAAAAGTTTTGATGATATATGAATAAACAAAGCCATTCTTAAAAATAAAAAAATACTTTTTGATTCGTTTTTATTTTAAGGAGACGCGCGTACGCAAACCCCTTTAATAAAAACATAAACAAATAAATACATAAATAAAAAATCAAATTCATTGAGAAGGGGCGCAAAAGGGCCGCGAGGTCTATAAATAGCCCTAATCTACCTACCTACCTACCTTGATGGCCTCTTTATTTTCTATTTTGATAGGATTCTATTATTGGTAGGCTACGCAGACAGTCAACTCACCCTGCCTGTGACCAAATAAATTCAACTGAAATCTACTCACCACAACCATATCTGACTGCCAACAACATACAAGCCTCAGAATGCGGAAGAATACCGCGAGATGTTATTTTGTTGTAGAAATATTCAAGTGAGTGCAAACTTCTTGTCTCTGTGGAAGGGAAACACTAATAGTGATATTATTCTAAACAAGAATTGTCATTTGACATTTTTGGGTCTTAATTCAATTCAAACCACCATTGCTCAATTTTGTTTTCACTGTTTTAAAAACATTCAATTCCATTTAAAAAAAAGAAGTTATTTTTCAGTGTGTGTGTGTGTGTGTGTGTGTGTGTGTGTGTGTGTGTGTGTGTGTGTGTGTGTGTGTGTGTGTGTGTGTGTGTGTGAGAGAGAGGATGAATGAATGAATGCATGAATGAATTTTATTTATAGAGGGTAATAGAATAAGCAATAACATGTTTTTTTTACATCCAGCCCTCTGGACAAAATACATATATAAAAGTAGAAAATGGAAAACGAAAATAAACACATACAAAGTAATATAAAGCATGCAAAAAAAATCTCTATATTGTAACACATCAATAATAATCAAACCTATTATTAATAACTATACTCATTATTAACATTCAAAATGTGTGAAGTAAGCGCATACACACGGGAAAATAAAACCCAATCCTACTTTTCACACTCATCTTTAAACATTAAAAAATAGAGAAGTACACAAACATGAACACCCCCCCCCCCCCCCTCAATGATACTTTATATATTCATCATTAAAATGTACTTATTTGAAAAAAAACCCATGCACATAATAAGTCAAAATTAGTATTACTTTACCTACTCATCTTAGCATGCACAATTTAAAATGTAAATACATGTACCCATGGCAACATGAAACCTATTCCTACATTACATTATTCATTTTTAGCATGAACAAATTAAAAAGTAAACACACACTCTAACAAAAGCAAACATAGTCATATTGTTTGCATGCCAATACACATATTAAAAAGTAAATACTGCTCATGAGAGAGAGAGAGAGAGAGAGAGAGAGAGAGAGAGAGAGAGAGAGAGAGAGAGAGAGAGAGAGAGAGAGAGAGGCATGGTGCATATAAGCTCGTTGTAGCTTATCCATTTTACCCTCAGTAAAACATTCGCATTCATTTGTATTCCTGCCTTTGCTCTAGACATTATTACAAAGGTGGGCCAATCTAATTCTTAGTAAAACGCATAACAGCAGCATGACGCATCTGCGCTCGTATGACAGGAGACTGTCTGAGCGATTGATGAAGAAGAAGAAATTAAGGCAAACTTACAATGGCACAATAGATATAAACAACAGCGTCAAAACAATCTCAAATGACGGTGGACTGAAGCTACAACAACACACTGAAAAACACCACAGAGTTAAGTTAAGGTGGACTCAAGCTACAACAACACACTGAAAACCACCACAGAGTTAAAGTTAAGGTGGACTCAAGCTACAACAACACACTGAAAAACACCACAGAGTTAAGTTAAGGTGGACTCAAGCTACAACAACACACTGAAAAACACCACAGAGTTAAGTTAAGGTGGACTCAAGCTACAACAACACACTGAAAACCACCACAGAGTTAAAGTTAAGGTGGACTCAAGCTACAACAACACACTGAAAAACACCACAGAGTTAAGTTAAGGTAGACTCAAGCTACAACAACACACTGAAAACCACCACAGAGTTAAAGTTAAGGTGGACTCAAGCTACAACAACACACTGAAAAACCACCACAGAGTTAAAGTTAAGGTGGACTCAAGCTACAACAACACACTGAAAAACCACCACAGAGTTAAAGTTAAGGTGGACTCAAGCTACAACAACACACTGAAAAACCACCACAGAGTTAAAGTTAAGGTGGACTCAAGCTACAACAACACACTGAAAAACCACCACAGAGTTAAATTTAAGGTAACGTAAGTTTGAGTTTTACGTCCTCTCGACCTGAGTTAAATTTAAGGCGAGCGAAAATGGAGTTTTACGTCCTCTCGGTCTGAACCAGACACATATGGGACATTTGTAAATACAAATATAGTGGGAACAATACTGGAGGCAATGCCCGGAGGCAGTATGAAACCAGTAAAGTCCCGATTTTTAAAAATTAATACTTCAGTTAAATTTAAGGTGGACTTGCAGGGGCTTAAAGGGATAACTACCGATCCATAGGATCGGGTAACGGATAGTCCGACACTTCTGACTCGGCGAGCGAAGCCTGCTGTCTCACACAATATAGGGAAAAGAGGGGAAAACCCGCTTCTGCGGCTGCAGCGATTCGAATACTGAGCGCGCGTGGATGGAAGTTCAGTTTAACGTCGCGTATCGGCTTTCGCCATGTACGACGGGCTGAACAAACCAACCAAGGTATAAACAACAATTTATGTTCCTGAATCACTGTCTTAGCCAAAAGGCCGAGAAGCGATCAAAATGGATGGAAGTTCAGTTTAACGTCGCGTATTGGCTTTCGCCATGTACGACGATCAAAATTAAAGCCTTCACTCCTTTTATACTGCGGTTGTCGGTTTAAAGACCCAGTACGTCACGTGTCAAAATCACGGTTTTCGCGTGTTTTCCCTCTTATAGCTGGTAAGAAATCTTATTTTGAACAAGTGTTGCTCCCATACAAATTGCCTCTTGCACGAAAACGACACATCACTTTAAAGAGCAGCCTCGATCGTATACGAGGAAAGTCTGAATGTGGGCCACACCGACCCAGAAAAAAACCAAGGGACTTGATCCAGCCGGCTCTGTGGGTCTTTAATGGTAAGATTCAAACGCAGGCATGACAAAAACAGCACATTACCTGCAACAGTTCCTCCAAAATTACAACACAAAACAAGGCGTTTTGGGCACAAACCATCATCAGGTGAGGAGTACAGGTGACATAATAAAAGAAGTCAACAACACAATGCTAAATACTCAAGGCTAAATACAATGCAATGCTAAATATTGAAAGCAGAATTTGTCTTACAATGGCACAATGCTAACAATCATAATGAATGCAGAATTTACACAATGCAGATACTCAAATGATGGCACAATGCTAAACCTCAAATAAAGACTTACAACAGCAAATAATAAAAACAAAACAAATGAAGGCAAAAGGTATAACCATAATGGCATCATGTTAAAAAGGCAGAATTAAAGCAACACAATACTGTACTAACACACAAATGAAGACAGAATTATAATGGCACAAGTAAACTATTTTATCATATTTGTTTCCATTATAGTCTCGTCAACAGCTATGGTCATCTCAGGACTGTCACCGCGTAAAGTTCGACCACTTATTACAAAACACTCATCAATGTATCTTACCAACGTTCAACAACCTGTAAACAACAAAAGTACATCATACAGTACAATTCATAACATGACACCTCCATGATTGCACCCTATAGCACATAATTCCACACAGTGTTGGAAACGTTGAGCCACTCTACTCTATTTATCGAATCCAGGTTAAAAAACACACAGTAAAAACGGATAACAAACACATACTAATAAAAACATATATAAAAATTGCTATATAGGCAAATATGCACTGCAGAATGGACAACAGGTGCCCACTCAAGTGCGCAAGGTCTCACGTGTGGACGCCAGTGAACAAAAAACCATCAACTGGCATTCCACGAACCTGAAACGCAAGTGGGATTGTAATAGCACAATGAGAAATTTTAAATAATGTATAATAAAACCAGCAGATTAGACTTAAACCTGAAGTTTTGGTGGAAATACAACACAATTAATAAACGTAGGTAAAGGCAATTACCAGTGAAACAGCACATTAATGAAAACACTCAATCAAAGGCATAAATACAATGGTACAATAAGAAATCAAATATAGGCACATTAAAATAATAAAAAGAAAAACAAGCGCTGTTAATGCAAACACAAACATATTCTTTCAATTTGTTTCGCTTGATGCATGGAGTGAGAGAGAGAGAGAGAGAGAGAGAGAGAGAGAGTGTGTGTGTGTGTGCGTGTGCGTGCGTGCGTGCGTGTGCGTGCGCGTGTGCGTGCGCGTGTGCGTGCGCGCGTGCGTGGGCGTAATAGTAATACAAAAGAGCTCTTGAAGCCTATCCATTTTACCCCTAATAAAATATTCGTATTCGCATTCATTCGTATTCCTACCTTCGTTCTAGAAAGTATTAACAAGATTATTCTCCAGCTGAAGACCGACAAGCTGGGCCTAACTATTTCTTAGTTAGATGCATAAAGGTACCATCATGCATCTGTGCACATATGACAGGAAATTGTCTGAACGATTGATGAAGAAGAAGAAATTACGGTAAACTTACAATAGCACAATATATAAAAAACAACAAGAAGAAGACAATATTAAATGAAGGTGTAACTACAGTAACACACAAAAAGATACAAGAGAGTTCAATGTAAGGTGGATTTGCAATGGCTCAATGCTAAAATTCAAAGGCATGATAAAAACAGCACACTACTACAAACACTGATTAATATGAAGGCAATTAATAAATACGAAAAAGTACAACTTAACCCCCATTTCACCCCTTTGAATTAAAAAAATATTATAGCCCCAAACGAAATAAAAAAACATTGGCGTTTTGGGGCAGAACCCATCAGTAAAGGTGTCAAAAATCAACAAAACAAAAATGCATCCCAATGCAAAACACTCAAATGAAGGCATAATTTACAATGGCACAATGCTAAAGCACAAATGACGGAGGCACTCTAACATCACAATGCTAACGAGCATATTAAGGCAGAGCTATAATTACTAATGGCACAATGCTAAAACACAAATGAAGGAGGCACTCTAACATCACAATGCTAACGAGCATATTAAGGCAGAGCTATTGTCATAATGGCACAATGCTAAGACACAAAGGAAGGAGGCACTATAACATCACAATACTAACAAGCTGATGAAGGCAGAGCTATAATTACTAATGGCACAATGCTAAAACACAAATGAAGGAGGCACTCTAACATCACAATGCTAACGAGCATATTAACCCCTTGACTGCCAGAGAAAACGAAAGAAAAATTCATTGGGCAAATCATGACATGAAAAAGACAACTGATAGAGCCAATCTGAGAAAATGGTCTGGGGATAGTACTCTCTTGATTGTGTTAGAGCAAAGGCCAGCATATCAGGGTTATTCCTCTTCATCTGATAACATCATCAGTGATGTCATCAGGTCAGTACGTAATACGTTGGTGGCGCAGAGCTATTGTCATAATGGCACAATGCTAAGACACAAAGGAAGGAGGCACTCTAACATCACAATGCTAACGAGCATATTAAGGCAGAGCTATTGTCATAATGGCACAATGCTAAAACACAAAGGAAGGAGGCACTCTAACATCACAATGCTAACGAGCATATTAAGGCAGAGCTATTGTCATAATGGCACAATGCTAAAACACAAAGGAAGGAGGCACTCTAACATCACAATGCTAACGAGCATATTAAGGCAGAGCTATTGTCATAATGGCACAATGCTAAAACACAAAGGAAGGAGGCACTCTAACATCACAATGCTAACGAGCATATTAAGGCAGAGCTATTGTCATAATGGCACAATGCTAAGACACAAAGGAAGGAGGCACTCTAACATCACAATGCTAACGAGCATATTAAGGCAGAGCTATTGTCATAATGGCACAATGCTAAGACACAAGTGAAGGAGGCACTATAACATCACAATGCTAACAAGCTGATGAAGGCAGAGCTATAATTACTAATGGCACAATGCTAAAGCACAAATGAAGGAGGCACTAAAACATCACAATGCTAACGAGCATATTAAGGCAGAGCTATAATTACTAATGGCACAATGCTAAGACACAAATGAAGGAGGCACCATAACATCATAATGTTAACAAGCATATTAAAGCAGAGCTATTGTCATAATGGCACAATGCTAAGACACAAATGAAGGAGGCACCATAACATCACAATGCTAACAAGCAAATTAAAGCAGAACTATAATTATTAATGGCACAATGCTAAAACGCAAACCGAGGAGGCATTGTAACACCACGATGCCAAGAATCCAGAGGAGTTAGAACTATCAACAAAATGGCACAATGGTAAAACTCAACTAAAGGCAGAGTTACAACAACGCATACTAACAAGCAAAATGAAGACAGACTTGTAATCATAAAAGGCAGAATTAGACCAATAGAACAGCACAATATTAAAACGCAAATGAAGAAAGAATTATAATGGCACAATTAAAACAAACATGAAGATGAAGATGAAGCTAAAATTCAAATGAGCGAATAGACCTAATTAAAAAAAAACCCACATCACATTGATGCTAAAACTAAAATAAGCCAATTGAGCTTTTAAGGTAATGTGCTATAAAACTTTCATAAATTAATAAATAAATAAGGTAGAACTACAACAACAGAATACAAACATAAGTAACTATAGACAATTGCCTGTAAAACAGCACATTATTGCAAACACTCAATTGAAGGCATGCATTCAATGGCACAAAAAATCAAATAAAAGTATATATTAATAATTATTAAACAAAAGAAAAATCCCAAATTGATGTTAATGCAAACACACACAAAATTTTTTAAAATAAAAACCTTACTGAAGGCATGAATACAACGGCACAATGCAAAACCTGGAATGAATGATGACACATAAATGAAACCTTAATTTAGCAAGCCATATAAACTGTCTCCCAACAAGTCTGATCGTGGAAGGAGAAAAAGCAGAAAGAGAGAGATGGGAAGGGGGGGGGGGCACAGATTAACCCTTTCACTGCCAAAGTCGCATTTTAGCACCACAGTGACTTAACACCTATGTCACTAAAAGGCATCAACTTGGGGTATATTATCCAAAGACCCTATTGTCATAGTTTTGGGAAGTAAGGATAGACCTTATTAAATATAATGATACAGAAGAATCCCCAGTACTGCAGATGGATTTTGTCCCCTACCCAGGTAGATTTCATGGAATTTTGTGGCTGAAACATGGCTGGCGGTGAAAGGGTTAAGTAGAAGTAGTGTACACTCTCTAAGTTATCTACATCTAAAAAAACCTTATTGTGATCTTCTAGTAGTAACGAAAGAATACCAACATACTAACCAAAACAAAAACATATACTAGCATGAAGTTGAAACAGGAAACATCAAACACTATTTAAATTACAATCTTGACTACAATGACAAAGGTAGATGTACATTGAACCAAAAAGGGCAACAATTCAATCGCTCCACCACAAAAATATGTGATGGTTTAAATAGCATTTTTATTTCTGAAAGTCACAAATGAAAAACAACAATGATCATTAGATAGGGCCACAAGAAAACTTATATAAAGCCCTAAAATACGTGATCACTGCAATCAATACAGCAAATCCGCCTCGTTAGCCACACCACCATGAGCTCTGTTCAGGTGACCGTAGCACTCTGCACGCGTGGAATACTTCTCCCCACATAGCCAGCAGAAGTGGGTCTTGCAAGCGAAGCATGTCATGTCATTGCAGCCTCCGGTCTTTACAATGATGCACTTGCATCCCGGGCATGCTTTACGTGCCTTTCTGTCCCCCTCCATCCAGCTCTCCAAGTTACCGGCTCTTGCGTCACGCACCATGCTGCAGGACATGCCCTTGTGAGTCTGATCTCCACAGCCAGTGCAGACCTGCACCTCGCACTCCCCACACTGGATGGTGCGGGCGTCTTCCTCGGCCGTGCGGCGGTACGCCCAGGGGCAGTTGGGCGTGGGGCAGAAGCTGGCCTTGTCGCGGTTGGCCAGCACGTAGGCGCACAGCGCGGAGGAGGCCAGGTCTGGAAGTGTGAGGCTCTTCAGGCGAACCAGGGAGGTGAAGTCTTTCAGACACAGGGGCACGTCACAGTCGTCTTTACAGCACAGCACGGGCAGCTGGCGTTCCTTGACAGCTAGAGCCACCTGCAGCAGTAAAGAGTAAAGAAGAAGGTGCTTTATTATATACTCCTAGTCGCTTAGACATAGACACAAATGTACAAGGTATCATAAGTTACTTGCTTTTTCTTACACTGCTCGGAAGAAAGGACGGTAAGGAAAGAGGTCTTTCCCACAGATTGGAACTAGTCTTTCCGACTCTGTAACCAGCAAAAGTTTGTTTAACCTTTACCGGATGTTGCTTGTGATTATACTTCTCCAGATGATGCGGGTCTCCTCAGTACCCACAGATTTTTACATGCATTTTAACAGTGTTTATCCCTGTCCAGATGATGCGGGTCCTCCAGGACCCATACTCGTCAAAGAGTCACCATGTGTTTATACTACTCCAGATGGCGCGGGTCTCTCATGACCCATACTCAATGCACTGCAGTGACATATTTCTGCTCTTTAAAGTAGGGGTCGTGGGAGACCCGCGCCATCTGGACAAGTATGTTAAAATGACGCGTCATATTACGGCATTTATATTTTATGCACATTAATGAAATTTAACACACTTAAAGCCATTTACGTGTTTGACAAAGTCATGAACTTTCATGAAGATTGCTTCAATAGTTTTAGAGATATAACATTTTTTGTGTGTCAACGGGTCGTGGGCGACCCGGGAAGTCTGGTAAACTTATTATCAGTGATTTGATCATATTTGTGCGCAAATAATAAATATAACAAAACAGAAACAATGCCATACACACCGTACCACAAAATACAATACTACACAACGCAATCTGATTTGAAACACGAATCTGGCCATGTAACACAACACAACACAACACAACACAACACAACACAATACAACATAACACGATAAAACCGAAGACATCACAATTTGTGCTAAGCTGTACCTGGCGTTGGAAGCAGTCTTGACAATAGGGGTGAGCACAGGCCTCCAGACGATGCAGCTCTTTGGTGTCAATGGGGCAGAAGCAGACCACACAGTCGATATCTTCATCGTCATCGCTGGTTTTGTGACAAGTCGTGGCCAATGTTCGGCTGTGTTTTTCTATAAGCTCCTTGGCCTTGGCTATGGTCTCAGGAGGCCCGGTCAGCTTCAGCTTGTGCCTGAGACGTTTGTGTTTCACAAGTATATTACACAAAAGAGCATGACAAATGTGCACAGACATTACACATTGGATGTGACATCCCTTCAACAGCAAATGCAGGCATACAGACACAAAATATATTAATGCATGTGATGACAAAAGCAGGACAACACGCGCTTTAGCTGTGTCTGAATAATAAGTCCAATTACATTCTCATCTGACTAAAAAAAGTAAATCCTAATAGAACATGCTTTTACAAATTACATCATAACTTTAGAAAGTGTCATGAACATCTGTTCAAAATGCTTTCAGCTACTTTCCCAAGGAACAAAAAGTGGTAGGCTACAAAAAGGTTTTAAAAATCCGAATACGGTTGGCAATCTAGGTTACAAAATCGTCAATCGAATTCAGTTTAATAAAACCAAATATTTGCAGCTGCATAAATAATGAATGACTGGTACTGCAAAATGAACCCTACTCTCAGGTGCCTATTTACTGCTGTGTAGAGTGAGAAAAAATGTCATTGTCACCATCTTTCAAGCTTAATGGCTAATGGAATTTTAGTTGATACTTTTGTACGCAAGAAAATTCAAATAAAATCTGTGGATAATTGTTTTAGCATAATATTGCTAACAAGCCACACACTGACAAACAGACTAGACAGACATAACTCTAAAAGCTAGCGACATACCCTTTTCGGAACAAACAATAACCTTAAATCTTCAGCACTGCTTCATACTTGTGTAGGGGAGGTGTTATCGATCTGTATTCAGTGAAAGTGCATAATTATATCAAATATCAGACATCTTTAATAGACTGAGTTGCTGAGTGGGTAAATCGTGCAACTGTCTTCTAATCTGAAACCAAAAGGACTGCCAGTTGAGGGTTCGAATCCTGTTCTGTTTGATGTTGGTTTGGGAAAGATAACTTAGTCATATTTTCATCATTCCACTCATGTGTAATCCGAGGGTTTTTTTAGGGATGTAAAGGCAAAGCAAGGAGAGGAGTAAGGTATGCCTTCCAATACCTAGCCCTGTTGATAGTAATGAATTACTTCACGGACCCTACGACCAATTGATTCTGTTTGTTTTTTACCCTTTTCAAGAAACAACCGTCTTTTGGTTGCGAACAAAAGGGCTATAATGCTTTGAAATATATACCATAAAAACAACAGTGAGAAACACAAGCAACAAAAAAACCAAACAAACAAAGAAACAAACGAAAATAAAAAACACCAACCCAGAATTCATTTTTCAGTAGAAATAATGACCTGATATTAAAAATAATAAATATAGAGCACGAAAAGCTAATGAATCAAAATATATTAAGATGTATCATAAAAGAGCTATAATACTTTAACCCTTTCACCGCCAGCCATATTTCAGCCAAAAATGTCCATTAAAATTACCTGGGTAGAGAACAAAATCCATCTGCAGTATTTGGGGATTCTTCTGTGACATATGCAAAATAAGGTCTATCCTTACTTCCCAAGACTAAGACAATATGGTCTTTGGATAATAGACCCCAATTTGATGCCTTTTAGTGACATAGGTGTTAAATCACTGTGGTGCTAAAATGCGACTTTGGCGGTGAAAGGGTTAAAACATATCCCATACATGGTATAAAGATAACGAGGTAAAGGAAGGCAATCCCCCAAAAAACAACAACAACAACAACAACAAAACACCCAACAACAACAACCTGGAAAAGTGAAAACAATGACCTGATATTTAACTGCTTTTACAGAGCACAAAGAGCTGGTGCATTATAAGCTGCATCATAAAAGAACCCTGGATGCACTGACCATCTGTAGTGAATGGTGATGCCCACCAGCGCAGTGTCTGTGCGCAGGGCGTCCATGTCTTCACCGTACGCCTGCACCAGTCTCTTCAGCAGGCCCGGGGGACGACCGCTCCCCTTCAGCTCCACCTCCTCCTCAATCCCACTCACCACCTTTGCCAGGTAGCTGTTGATTTTTGTCCTCACTGAAAAAGAGACAACAGTTAGATATTTTAGATATGTTAGATAGTTTAATGAATCATCTCTATTTTCTCGAAATACTTACATCTTCAACCAACACAGACACCGTATGATTGACCTCGATCTTCACAATGAATACATATGAAACAAAAACACCCACGAAAACAGACCTAGACATCTTCACTGAATAAAGATATTAAATGGTTGACAGGTATTTTCACCCAATACAGACATTTTTGTAAAACAAGAGACATCGTTATTTACATAGCACACATCAGATAGTTGATCCTTCTCTGCACTGAATACATATATCTTCAGTAACTTATGCAGGTATCTTCAATAAAAACAGACAACCCCACAAAATGCATCCACCTGATAGTTGATTTCAATCTTCACTTAAGAGAACAGCAACAGATAGCCAAGGCAATGCTTGAAATTTATCTTCACTAAATATATCATATTAATATGATATAATGCATAATTTAATATAATATAAGTGGAATGAAACACACACACACACATAATGTACACACACCAAACACACACAGATGGAATCAAACTTTAATATCAATGAGAGCGTTCATATTTTGACTATGCATCCACAGTAATAAACACGAACACACACACACACACACAGTAACACACACACACACCACACTTGCCACACACACACACACACACACATATGGTCTTAAAACACACCATCAATTGAAAATGCACTAATAGACAAAAACAGAGGCACACACACACACACACACACACACACACACACACACACACACACACACACACACACACACACACACATTACATAGTACAAAGCTAAAATCTCATCCATGAAATAATGAGATAGTTTTCAAAGAAACGGTAATACAGGTTAAACAGAAAAGAACAAACAACAGACACACTGCAATAGTACTGTTACTCACTCTGAGCACGGGCTTTGGTCGATCCGTGGATAGCCAGGGTCTGAGTTCTGTTGTCGAAACACACGTAAGCCGAAGTCTCCGCCTCTGCCGCTCTGATCATCTTCATCCCTGCAGGAGTCAGGAGGTGCTGCAGGTCAGGGGCGGCGGTGCAGTCCAGGACGTCCTCTCGGATGACCTCGTTGACGAAGGTGCGGGCCTGCACCAGGCTTTCCATGTCGTCCGCTTTCAGGCACAAGAGGTAGTTTTGTGAGCCTCTCTTCTGTTTCACCTCCATCTTCGCGTTTTTCAGCTTATCAGCTTTCAGGGTGTCCAACTCCTCCCGACAGGCCTTATACACCAGGTGTGGCACAAACAGTGTGGCCGATGTGACAGGTTGAATGTCCACCACGCCAAGTTCCATCTTGATTCTTCCCTTCAGCTGATTGCAAGCTTCAAAGCCTTCTGTAGGATCTGTGAACCTGGCTTCTGCTATGAACCTGACGTTGTGCTCTTCGGGCTGCCACACGCTGACCTCAACTGATGACGCAGTCAGTTGTCGTTGAATTTCAACCTTCAAGTGTTCCTGCATTCCTTCCAATCTCCTCTTGTCAGTTGCGGCCACCTTCTGTCGCACAACAACAACTTTCGTTATGATTCCATCTTGGCTGCTGTCATATCTGAGGGCGTGAAGCAGAGAACGTTTTATTCCATCTTCTGTTACATCTGAAGGAAGATACCGCAGGTAAAGACCATCATCAGGTCTCTTGTTGTTGTTTTGAATGGGAATGGAATTGTTCTGAACATGAACACTATTAAGCTGTAGAAATGGGGCCATGTAGGCAGGTGAAATGTCCACGTAGGCCACACCAGTGCAGGGCCGTCGGCACCAGGACAGCCTGGCTTTGAACTCTGCCTGGTGTTTCACTGCATGGCGTCGCTCCATTTCACCCGCAACGCTGTCATCATCTTTGGTGCTTTCCACAGCAAGGGTTGCCTGAGCTGGTGTCATGTATTCCAGAAAACCCCAGTTCCTTCTTGAAGAAATCTGCTGAATGTGACAGATATCACCAAACTGTTCAAACTTTTCCCTGACTTGCTGCGGTGTCAGGTCCTCGGAGGCATTGGTCACAAATACCTTCCTGGTCTCTTCAGACATGAGGATGTATGTGAGCTGGCCACCTGCTCCCAGGAGGACTCGGAGCCCCGAACTCTCAGCTCCTATGGGCACCTCCTTCACTTCCTGCTGCACCTCCGTCACAGCCTCAGCAACAACTGTGACCAGCTGGTTCTTCAAAGATTCCACAGTGTGTGACGTGCCTGTGGAGAACACCTTCACTTCACCTGCTTCTCTGTTGGCCTCGATGATGACGACCTCATCAGAATTCTCTGCACAAAACTCTTGATAGCGGCGCAGCGTCGTGTATCGAGGTCCAATCATCGCAAAGAATGCATGGTGCCCTGCCGGTTGTGTGAAAGCAAGATCCAATTTCTTCTGCCTGACTTGCTCCACATCAAATCCATTCAATTGAGGAGACAAACTTTGCAGCCAGGCCTCGTCAACCGGAGTGATACCCCTGATGAAGTCCCGCGACGTTTTCAGCAGCTGGTCGTACACCACCCACTGGGGGAAGTCAGCCAAAGCACACATGGTGGTTGAGGGGTGGAAGTGCACCTGTCTCCTAGCTTGGGCAGCAAAGTATCCAGCTTTCTCCTTGCCAAGGTAGTGACAGAGGTTGGAAACATTGCATTGAAAAATCATCTTGCGCAGTTTGTCAGCAGCATCCTGGGCATCAGAAAACTTTTGATCCACTACAATGCAGGCTTCTTTCTTGAGAATCTTCAGGATGTCATGAACTGTCTCCCTGACGCCTCTGACGGCTTTACTGTTGATGCTGTTGGCCACACACCAAGCATTCTTTTGCTTTTCCTCTTCAGCTTGCCAGGCCTTGTACACCTCTAAAGAGGAAAGACCATCACCTCCTTGATGGCTGAACTTCAGTTTGATTCTGTCCAGGTTTTCGTGATCTTTATCTGATGTGCCACGGTAGAAGAAGTTGCTGTCAGCGCTCATTACTGAAGCCAAAACAATGGTGTCATACAGCAAGCTACAGTGGCGGCCGTACAGCGTCATCAGACCCAGCTTTGGGTCAAAAGGAAGCCTGGCGATCCAGCGGCCAGTGTCAGTGATGGCGTCCTCATCATCCAGGGCTCCCAGCTGATGCAGAGTCCTCAGAGCGGCATCAATGCTGTCCTGGCTGGGCGACTGAACAAAGTCGTACATGTCAGGGGTGACACCCAGCTGCGCCAGCTTCAGCAGAGCGTGGCCCAGGTGGATCTTGAGGATCTCGGGCAGACTGGCTTTGTCCATGCTCTGGTAGCTCCGCTTGGAGTACAGCCTGTAGCACTTGCCCGGGGCTGTGCGGCCTGCCCGGCCTTTCCTCTGCTCTGCGGAGCTCTGACTGATGGTGGTGACCAGCAGCGAGTTCACCTGCTTCTTGGCGTCGTAAACCATGTCCTTGGCAAACCCGGTGTCCACAACGTACTTGATGCCATTGATGGTGATGGAGGTTTCAGCGCAGTTGGTGGCATAGACGATTTTGCGGACGTTTCTTTCCAAGGGAGTGAACACCTTCTGCTGGTCCTCAGACTGCAGCTGGCCATGAAGGGGCAGGCACTGGAAATCTGTGCGATTTTTCAGTTTCTGCTCAGTCAGGTCACAGCATTTCTGGATTTCTGCCGCTGATGTGAGGAACACAAGAACATCCCCAGGAGGCTCTTTACTGTGTATCTCAATGACCTTGTTCACAGCAGCATCAGAATAGTTCTCAAACTCGTTTTCTTCACTGTCTGAGTCCTCCCACTGTACGTCGACAGGGAAGGCTCTGCCACTCACTTGCAGGATGGGGCAGGAGCCAAAGAAGTCGACAAACACTTGGGGGTCAATGGTTGCGGAGGTAATGATGACTTTCAAGTCGGGTCTCCTGCGCAGGCATCTCTTGATCATGGTTAGTAGCAGGTCAGTGTACAGACTCCTCTCGTGGGCTTCGTCCACCACCACGCAGGAGTAAGCTTGCAGATGAGGGTCCGCCAGACACTCGTTCAGTAGCGCATGGTCCGTCATGTACAAGATCTTTGTGGAAGGCGACATTTTGACTTTCTGACCGGCTTTGTAGCCCACCCTATGTCCAACACTGGTGGCTAGCTCGTCAGCCACACGCGTGGACAAGCTGATGACGGCCACTTTACGGGGCTGAGTGCAGACGATCTGGCCGTGTTGGGCCACACCTGCCTCGAGCAGATACTGCACGATCTGCGTGCTCTTGCCTGAGCCCGTCTCTGCCAGAACAATGGACACTGGGTGCTCCTGGATCAGGCGCACCACTTCCTGGCGCCGGGCGTACATGGGCAGGGCTCTCTCCAGGCGGCTGTACTCCACTCCCAGCTGTTTACGCAGAAGCATCACGTCATTCTCGTAAACGTCTCTGTCCAGCAGTGCTACCAGCTGTGTCCTGAAGCCGTCAATAGTCGAACAGAATTCCTTCTGTTGATTAAGGAGTTCCTCCATCTTGCTCTCCAGAGCGGCTATCTCTGCCAGGGTGTCTCTGCGCCTGGCAACATCTCCCAGCTTGCTTTTGCTTGTGTCCATCTTCTTCTCTATGTCAGTTATGGTTTCTTGGTGTTTTGACATTGCCTTTTTTGACATGATGTTTATTTCAGATACAACCTCCATTTTCAGCCTTTCCCTTTCAACAGTGTGATCCCTTTGGTAATGAGCCATTACGTAGTCCTTATTGTCTTTTCCACAAACCAAAATTTTAACTGAGTCTACTGGTACTAAGGACTGGAAGCATAGTTACGATGAAACTGTCTTGACTGAAACAAAGACACATTAACACCCATGCAGACACATGTGTCAACACACACACACACACACGCACGCACACACACACACACACACACACACACACACACACACACACACACACACACACACACACACACACACACACACACACACACATATATATATACGCACTACAGTACAACACAAAACAACAACACAATGCAATACAATATTGCTTCAGTTACATTCAAAACAACACTGCAATGCCTCAGTAAATAATCTTGTGACTAGCGCAACGCCGAGTACCGGTAACGCCTAGTACCGGTAACGCCTAGTAACGGTAACGCCTAGTAACGGTAACGCCAAGTACTGGTAACGCTGAGTACAGCAAATTTGAAGCGATTCGGTTAAGAAACGGCGGAGTTATAAGGCCCCGTTTCCCGTTGGCGCTGCTCTGAGAGTGACGCGCTCTCTCGATTCTCTTCAAAGTTGCTGCCAGGCTTTGCCCCGGCCACAGCAAACCTGACAGCAAATTTGAAGCGATTCGGTTACAAAACGGCGGAGTTATAAGGTCCCGTTTCCCGTTGGCGCTGCTCTGAGAGTGATGCGCTCTCCCGATTCTCTTCAAAGTTGCTGCCAGGCTTTGCCCCGGCCACAGCAAACCTGACAGCAAATTTGAAGCGATTCGGTTACAAAACGGCGGAGTTATAAGGTCCCGTTTCCCGTTGGCGCTGCTCTGAGAGTGACGCTCTCTCCCGATTCTCTTCAAATTTGCTGCCAGGCTTTGCCCCGACCACAGCAAGCCTGACAGCAAATTTGAAGCGATTCGGTCGAAAAACGGCGGAGTTATAAGGCCCGTTTTGTGTTTCAGACAGACAGACAGACAGACAGACAGACAGACAGACAGACACTTGCCTTTTTATGATATGATCAATCCTAAAGACATGCTACATCAGAGCCAATAATTATACCACAGGGCTGAGCAGCTAATACGCCAGCACAGCCAAGTACCTATTAACCCCTTGACTGCCAGAGAAAATTAAAGAAAATATCATTGTACAAATCATGCCATGAAAAAGACAACTGATAGAGCCAATCTGGCAAAATGGTCTGGGGATATAACTCTCTTGACTGTGTTAGAGCAAAAGCCAGCATATCTGATTTATTCCTCTTCATCTGATGACGTCATCAGTGATGTCATCAAGTCAGTACGTGATACGTTAGACGGCAGTCAAGGGGTTAAACAGTGAGCATACACTACGTCTGCCTGACAATGCTGATGCTAGCATGCCCCCCCCCCCCCCCTCTCTCTCTCTCTCTCTCTCTCCCCCCCCCCCCCCCCTCTCTTCTCTCTCTCCTCTCTCTCTCTCTCTCTCTCTCTCTCTCTCTCTCTCTCTCTCTCTCTCTCTCTCTCTCTCTCTCTCTCTCTCTCTCTCTCTCTCCCCCCTCTCTGTAACAGAGGTCCATTTTGTGTTACGATGTCCCATGTATGATAACCTAAGGCAACAATATATCCCTGCTAAATATTATAATACTCCATCTCTCTTTAGACTGACTTTATTATTAGCATGTGAAAACAAATCTGTGGTTTTACGTTTGGCTGTGTATTTAGATAAGGCATTCAAGGTACGTTATTTGAATATGCTTGAGTGAATCCTGTATCCATATGTATTGAATGCGCGAGACTGTTTGATTAATTGTTTGTATATATTTGTGCATGTGCATGTACTGTGAAATCAATGATAATTAGCCCTCTTTTTTTTGTAACCATCCCCAGTGACATGGGCCAATGGCCTATTCATTAAAATCGTTCAGTGTTCAGTGTTCTCTCTCTCTGTTTCTCTCTCTCTCTTTCTCTCTCTCTCTCTCTCTCTCTCTCTCTCTCTCTCTCTCTCTCTCTCTGACCATTTCTACCCCCTCTCACCTGTCTCTCTTTTTGTACTTGTCCTTATTTTCCTCGTTTGTTTTCTTCTAGGGGAAGACGGGGTAAAAGGCGCATGGGCGGGTAAGAAGCCCACCCCAATTATCTCATGAAATGAAGCAAATTTCAGTCTCATTTTGCCCATGAGACGAGCGTTAATGTCTAGCATTCGTCTCATGGGCAAATTTGACTGAAATTTTCTTTATTTCATGAGATAATTGGGGTGGGCTTCTTACCCGCCCATGCGCTTTTTTACCCCGTCTTCCCCTATTATTTCCATCCTCCCCATTCTTTTTCTGTCTTTGTTCTTTTTCTTCCCCTGTCTCTCTGTTACTGTCTGTCTGTCTGTCTGTATCTCTTTCATGCTTACTGAAAATATTTCGCGGTTTTGTATTTCACCTCCAATAATATGGGCCAAAGGCCTGATCACGCATGTATAGTCAATCCCCTATATACCCACATGCACGGACAGAGAGAGAGACAGAGGCAGAGAGACATAGAGAGACAGAGAGGGGGTGGTTGATCTATACCTTTACTATAATAACAGAGAGGGTGGTTGATCTACACCTTTACTATAATAATAGAGAGTGGGTGTTGATCTACACCTTTACTATAATAATAGAGAGGGGGTGTTTGATCTATACCTTTACTATAATAATAGAGAGGGGGTGGTCGATCTTTACATTTACTATAATAATAGAGAGGGGGGTGGATCTACACCTTTACTATAATAATAGAGAGGGGGTGGTTGATCTACACCTTTACTATAATAATAGAGGGGATGCTTGATCTATACCTTTACTATAATAATAGAGAGGGGGTGGTTGATCTACACCTTTACTATAATAATAGAGAGGGGTGGTTGCGTGTGTGTGTGTGTGTGCGCGCGCGCGCGCGCGCGCGTGTGTGCGTGTGCGTGCGTGCGTGTGCGAGCGGGCGTGAGAGAGTAGAGAGAGAGAGAGAGAGAGAGAGAGAGAGAGAGAGAGAGAGAGAGAGAGAGAGAGAGAGAGAGAGAGAGAGAGAGAGAGAGACAGAGAGAGAGAGAGAGAGAGAGAGAGAGAGAGAGAGAGAGAGAGAGAGAGAGAGAGAGAGAGACAGAGAAGAGACAGGAACACAGAGAGAGATGACAGACACAGAGACAGATAGAGACATAAAGACGACGGGAAATAGAGACAGTTAAACACAAACACTTACGCACGTGCGCGCGCGCACACACACACACACACACTCACAAAAACACACACACACACACACACAAGACGTATCTGGGACACAACGGGCCTGAGACACATAGCCCCCCCCCCCCCCCCCCTTTAACGGGGTGCACACCCTTTACCGCGACAGAGATAGAGACATGCAAACAGACAGACATGCTGAGTGCATTGAGAGCGATGCACACCCTTAACAAGGTGTACACCCTTAACAGAGACAGGAATAACACACACACACACACACACACACACACAGACGCACACATAAGAGAGAGAGAGAGAGAGAGAGAGAGAGAGAGAGAGAGAGAGAGAGAGAGAGAGAGAGAGAGAGAGAGAGAGAGAGAGAGCAGAGTTTCGCGCGCACACATGTAAATCGATGTATTGTTAGAGCATGGTGAGAGAATTTTAAAAAATCGGGAAAATCCGATGTGACTGCTCGATCGATCTTCCTTCTTTGTTAAGCTATTAATGAAAAAGCTTTTTTTTTTAATCGTTTAAAACATAAAAATTAACATAAATTACTGGAAACGATAGAGGTGGAAAGGCTTTATAGGCAGTAAGAAAGGCAAGTGTGAAATTAAATGTGGGGAGAGCCGAGAAAGGTAAGGGGGCGGGGTGGGGTGGGGAGGGAGTCTTAATAGGGAGGTTCCGCTGTATATATATATATATTATTTTTTGGGGAGGGTGGTGGGGGTGGGGTGGTGTCCTTTTCCTTCTAATGATCGCTCACCTTTGCATTATAGCAGTGGAGCGTGTTGGTCTGATGTGAGTAGCTCCCCTATAATTTAATCTATTGCAGTTGGTTGATTGCCAGGGCCTGCTTTATCTTTCATTCTACTAAGGCCACACACACAAAAAAGGTGTGGTTACGGTAACATGGCCCAAAAAAATGGGATAGGTAGGTAGGCCTAACTCTTTAAAAAACATTTTTTGTTGTTGAGATCGCCGAGTGGTGTAGAGAACAGTAGAGTGTTCAATCCAGGACAGTTTCGGTTTCGGTTTCGGTTTCACTCCTCCATTTATTAAAAAACGGCTAAAATCACCCCTTTTTCTTATGCTTTTTAACCCCTCAAAAAGGCGTGATTTAAGCCGTTTTCTTGCGTTTTTTATTCACAAAAACAGTGTGATTCAATCGTTTTTACTCGCGAAAACAGCGTGATTTAATTGTTTTTTAATGAAAAAAAGAAGAAAACAAAGAAGGAAATTCCCATAAAATCTTTTTTTAATTTTTATTTTATTAGGTTAACCAAATAATAACCTACAATGCATTGACTTCCTATGAGATAGCTACCTAGATGCATACAGTTTGTATTAGGTAGCGACCTGAATGCATACAACTTTAATGAGATACCAACCTACATAATATGCGTAATTTTGTATACATAATTAACGGACAGGAGCGTTGAACATGGTAAGGGCAGGACAATAATTACCCCTATAGGGTTTTAGATAATGAAATAATGAGACCGAAAGATCTTTAGACCGAAAGATCTTGTTGCCTTACTAATTGCACCTGTACTGAGTATTCATTTCTTTAGACGTGACATAGCATGTGTTCTGTGTGGCGCGACGGCAAGTGCATCATGTGATTGACTTAAACCAATCAGAATGCTCTGTGCATCACGTGATTGCTGACGTTTACCTCATGAATTTACTTTAGCTGCCATTCTAGCAAAAGACGGCAAAGAGTAAACAAGTCTGTGCGTTGTGTTGTGATAAAAGACAGCTTAGATAAAACAATGGAATCTACTAGTCAAATATTACTTGATTTGTTTAAATTAAGTCAAAGTTCTCAATCCAGTGCAACTAACTTAGTGGAAAATCTTACTATTCATTCTTCAATGACAACTAGTGACAAATCTAACTTCATGTGCAGAGCGCGCGACTTGCCTTGCTCGTGTGTGTAGGCAGACCATTGATTCACCTACTACATCGCGATAGCTGAGCAAAATTAGGACAAGTAGTCCTCGAGGACTATTTGACACAGTTTTAGATCAGCACCTAGCTAGGGCAAACGGGTCCGCATACCCGGTTGACACAGTTTCAGACCTCACAATTAGGACAAGTAGTCTTCGAGGACTACTTGACACAGTTTTTGATTAAAAATAACACTGCTCTTCAAGGCGCAGTTTTATTTTTAGTATCTTAGGTAGAGGCAACTAAAAATCCTGAGATTACGTGCTAGGTAACACAACTTACGTGTGTTTATTTATAGCTGATTACTAGTGATTTACTTGGACTAAAAAAAATAAAACAAAATGCATGCATACATTAATCCCTTCATAAGCGTACAGCCATAGCCCTATTCAAAATAAAGGCAAATAGGCTGTACGTACACAACCCCCCTTATTAAGTTAACAAAATGATTTATCAAGTTATTGTTTAATATCTTGTTAAGTTCTTTTTAAGTTCTTTTTTAAGTTCTTATTTAAGTTCTTGTTAAGTCAACTTCAAGTTATTAATAAGTTCTTTGTAAGTCACATCAAGTATTTATTAAGTTCTAACACAAAAACTTGTCAAGTTCTTACTTAAGTTCAAGTTCAAGTTCTTCTTAAGTTTTTATCAAGTTCTAAAACAAAAAAATTATTGCATTAAAAATGGATCGCTCTCAGGTTTTAAGCTTTTTAGTGTTTGGTTTTCTTGTTTGTCTGCTACTTTTTCTGGTTGTTTTGTTTGTACTTCTACTCGTTTTTCTAGCTTTGGTTGCATGTGTGTTTTATATAATTTATAAGACAAATAACCAACACCAGCAACCACACCAACAGTAAACAATACAACATCGTAATTCGTACTGTTTTGTTTGATTTCTTCTTTTTTAACTGGTATTGCGCTTATGGTTGATTCATCTTCATTCTGAGACAACAGTTTTTGTTTTGTTTGATTATTCATTTTTTGTTGTCGATTCCACTCTGATAACCTTTTACCTGCTTCAACTCGACCTGGGCTCTTCGTTACCTTGGTTATTGTCGGACTGAGGTTTGTTTGCTGTTCCATCTGATTCGTTTGATTCTCTGTCACGTTCATTTTTAATAGCCATAAAATCTATATGATTAAAAGTAATTAACCCCATAACAACTGGTGATAAAAGCCCGCCAAACCTATAATAAAGATCACAACTAAGAGACTCTAACGATTTAGTTAAAACAGGATCTTGACTTAAATCGTACATTAAATCTTGGCTTGAATCGAGTGGAAAAAACTGACTAACTAACTTAGTGTACAAGCCTATTACAGTTTGACCTAAACTTTTAACCATTTTAGATCCTAATTGTGCTTCGTATCTGTTGTAGTACTTTTCAATGTCAGCAGAAGACATTTGTTGAATCTGTTCTATACTAAATTCTGTTCCTAAGTATTGTTTTGTTTTTCCACACGCAGCCAGAGAATACAACTTTTCCTTTTTATTCATAACACTTGTCGACACTTCATCAGAAATTACTGCTTCCTGCGCATTTAATAACAGTTCGTCACAATTCATTTTTAGTTGATTTATTATTTTTATTTTAAAAACAAAAAATGAGTGCTGAAAAAACTGTTGCTAACCTTGTATATCAATCTGCTCTGATTGGTGGACTTTCTGTTGCGTACACGATGGTTGGTAAGAAACTATTGAAAATGAAAGCAGCTGACCTTGGAAAACTTGACCTAGAGGACTCCGGTAAACTAATCGCGATAATCACTGCTTCAATCGCAACGAAAGACTTTCTAGTTAAGCAAGGAATAATTCCAGAAAATATAAATATGTAAAAATAAAATGGCTTCACTCGCAATGATGATTGGCGGTGCTGTAGTAAACGCACTTGCTTTTTCAGGCAGTAATTACATGTTTAGTAAGCTAGAAACAAACAAGGAAAGACAAAGACATAATCGAGCAATGGAGCAATTAGCAGCAGCACAAGACGACTATGAAAAGCAAAGACTCGCTCAGTTAGATTTTATTAACAACAAATTAAAACTGCAAAACCATGCAGCATACACTTTTAAGAATGTTGACGACGCCATTAAAGAGTATTATTTAGTGACAGGAGAAGACCTCCAACAGCTCCCACCACCGAAATTAAGTGACTTCTACCAACCATCCGAAAAACAAAAACTCCAGGAAATAGCATTTATCGTAGTTGGTATGACTGCTGTTTATTTTATCGCAAAAAACGTGTAGTATTAAAATGAACAACATGGCCAAAATTTATTATTCACCGAAAGGTTATTGGAAAGGTTTAACTGCAATAAATAAACTCAGTCAAGCTGCAGGAGTCACTGAACAAACAGCAAAAGAATGGCTATCTAAACAAGCTATTTGGCAAATCTATTTACCAGCGCCTAAACGAATTAAAAGACCGCACTTTGTTAACTCAACACCAAATGACACTCATCAAATGGATCTTCTATACCTCCCTCATGATTTAATCAGAAGAAAAAGATTTAAATACGCGCTTACAGTTGTTGACATCTCTTCAAGATATAAAGATGCTGAACCATTGACTGATAAAAGTGCTACTTCAGTCTCTGTCGCTTTACAAGAAATCTATAGACGCGGTCCATTAACCTATCCTCGTTTAATTCAAGTTGATGAAGGAAAAGAATTTAAAGGACAATTCAATCAGCTACTGTTAAAACACAAAGTCGTTATTAAAAGGGGTATTCCTGGAAACCATAGATCTCAGGCTTTAGTTGAAAACTTTAACAAACAATTGGCAGAAAGACTTTTCTCTTATCAATACCATAGAGAACTCCTTGATTCAACTAGAAACACTGAATGGGTTAGAAGACTACCCTCCGTTCTGCGTGTCATGAATAACGAAGAATCTAAGGTCACTGGATTTAAACCAGTAAAAGCAATACAGAAGAAAACAATTGACTCTTCGATAGACTTGCCAATTCAACATTCAATTACAAAACAACTAATACCATTTGGAGTAAAAGTTAGGTTTCTTTATGCACCAGGGGAAGCAGAAGGAGACACTCGCATAAGAGCAACTGATCCAATTTGGAGCATTGATCCCTATGAAATAAAAAGAATAATAGAAATGAATCCTCCCGTGTATTATTTAAGAGAAACTGATACGACAACACGACCTGCTCCAAAAAGAGCATTTGTTAAAGAAGAACTACAGATAATCCCACCAGATACAGTTCCTATCATTTGATTAATCTAAAAAATCGAAGATAAATTTGTTAGACTTTTAACAACAATTCAAAAAAAAAAAGTCCTTACTGACACTTCTTTTTTTTTTCTTTTTTTTTTTTTGCTTTCACAAACATTTGTACTGACTAGGAAAATCTGTTTTTAATACTAGTTTACAGAATTTTTCTTTTCTTAGCTTTTGTTTTATTTTTTTTTTTTCTTCTTTTGATTCGACAACATCATTTTCATCAAGACATTCTTCAAAGCTGTTTTTGTCTTTAGTAAAAAACAAAACAACTGTCTTTAACTGTTCTCTAAAGTCTTTTAAAACCGAGTTATATTTTTGTGTTAAAATCCATACGCTAATTCCTGCATGCCGACCACTGAATGCTAGTTTTGCTAAACTATTTCTTTTTTTGACTATGTCTCTTTCAGCCGAACAGTCATCAATGATAAACAAAGTTGATGTTCCTTTAAACAGTTTATAAAAATACTCTAAACAATCGCTTAGTTTATTACTTGGATTGACTAAATAGATTTCATCATCTGTCCAAATAAACTTTCTTTCTTTATAAGACTTGTTGAATTCTAATGTAGTACAAAAAATTACTATGTGTTCAAAGTGATTACGATAAACCGTTTGTATTAAATCTAAAGCGAACACACTTTTTCCGCAGCCTGTCATTCCACAAAATAAACCACAATGAGGTTCTTTTGTAAGGAAATTTAAATTAGTCTTCAAATCCATTATTTTAATACACGATATCTTTTAATCTGTTGTCTTCAATGTTCAGCTGAGCATCGCATAGTAAATAAACATAAATATATATTTGCTTATTCTCTTCTGCTTCTTTGTGGATTTGAATGTTTATTCCTCCTGACCCATCACCAACTGTTCTTCCACTGTTCTAAGATCTAGCCACAACGCATACTTCGAATATAAATAATCTTCGAGTCTAACATCATGAAGATGGAGGTCTTTGCAAATTAAATCAGCTGCCGGGTCTCTTTGCCGACCACCTCCACCCAACAGCTTTCGTATTTCATCAAAATGCTGATAAGGTAAAAGACCGCATGCAAACATCTGATTCGGCTGTCCTTCAATCGTACATGTTAGTTTAGTTATTTTAGGATTATGAAACTTCTCGCTTAATCTGTTAAAGGGTTTTTTGGACTCTTCAAACAGCAACAAAATCCCTTTCAATGACCTTGCTGATACATTCAAATCGATGTTCCAAATTGTGTCTGATTTGTTTTTAGGTATTTTACTATGATTCAAAATTCTGTTGTAGTATATTGCTAATCTTGTTTGGTATTGTTGGGAGATCAACCGAGCTAATTCTGGATGACGAACAACATCAAACTCTAATGTGATGTCTGAAATACTATATTTTGCATCAGGATCTGTCGCTGATCTGATAACACGGCTGTAATCATTAAAAGTTAATTCATACATAAGCTTATCTTATAAAGCACCCTGATAATACGGGGAGTGCGTGTTTAATAGCTCGAAGTCAAGAGGTATATAAAATCGAATACCATCAATTCTATGTTTTATACCATTATCTCCCTGTATTCCTTGATAAGTTCGATCTTTTCTTTCATTTTGTGTGAGCCATAAATCGCAATAACTCAAAAAGACATCTGCGTTATCTAATGACATTACCTCTCTCCCTTCAAGTTTAATAGTAATCTTACTAACGATCGCTCTACCAAGATTAGCAACTAAAGTTCTGTTCGGATCCGTCGCTGACTCCAGTTGTATTTTAAAAGCAAGACGTGCGGTACCTGGCACAATGACTTCATTAGATCCCAGACTAGGAAATCTTACTGATAATATTTGTCTTTGATCGATAGTTGAAGGATTATTACTTATAACAATACTCTGCCTGGTTCCTTTAATACCGAGTGGTTCTTTTAACCGTCTGTATGGATCAAGAATTGTTCCGTATGATTGTGACATCTCTTTTTTTAAAAATAAAATAAAAACATAATTATAAATAAAAACATGGCAGGAATAGAAGCAGACCACGATTATGACGTCTTTGAACCTGGAGATGACATGAGTGAAGCTATTCAACCTCGTCATCAATCAACTTTAAGACGTGAACTAATGGAAGGTAAAGTAAGATCGTTTTATGAAAGTATAGGACAAGAACCGCCTGAAGTTTTTGATTCTAATGACTGAATATAAAGACGGTCATTTATTTGCGAGGGATAAAGATGGAAACCCAGTTCAACTAACAACTAAGCCAAACCCCTCAAAGTTTTTGAAAAAGAGTACAGTTCGTGGCAGGCTCAGTGTTAGTGATCAAGTACGATTTAATATTGATCCAGAACCAGTCCTAAGCACAAAAGCTGTTTCTTCACTTCAAAACACACTACAAGAAATACCTACTGATTCCCAACTTCAATCGATTCCTCTTAGAGACTTAAGCGCAACTGCAGACCAGACAATAAAAACAATAGAAACTAGTTTTATAACTTTAGAAGATGAAGAAACCCATTTAAAAACATTACATGATTCACCATTACCTATGAGAGAACTAATGGCGCTCAATTCAACATTACAATCTACCAGAGGCGAGTTAACAAATAATCTAGCAAAGTTAAGCGAACTGGATGCACACATTGACAGAGAAAAACAGAAATTAGTTGAAGCGGACGACAACAACCTAGGACAAGACGTGAAAGACAGAATCATGCAAAGACTAGATGATCTTCAACAAGAGAGAGCAGCAAGACTAGAAGTACTGTCAACTAACCGTGAACAATTACGCACACAATTCAACAGAATAAAAGAAACCATCCAAATAATGTTATACGAAAACACGACGTTAGCTGAACGAATAAAAACTTTATTTAGAGAGCAAGGAGTCACGATAGCGAGCGTTATGACAGCTTTAGGGTTTGCAATCTCTACTTTAGTGTTTGCTTTAACAGGAACAGGTGGTGGTGGTGGTCAATTACCTTCTCCACCTTCTCCACCTTCACCGTCAAAAGACTCTTGGATTAAAAAACAACTGGAACATTTAACGAATCTATTAAAAAAATTAGGAGAAAAAGCTCTAGATGCACTACCCGGTATATTAGGTGGAATTGTTAGTTGGCTTTTTTCTACTGCAAGCAAAGTAGTCGGTTTTATGGCTGAACACTTATGGATGCTAATAGTTTTAGTTGTAGGATTACTCTCTAGTAAAATAAAAATAAACTAGACCAGCTGCAGTTAGAAAAATAACTAGTGCTGTCTTTTCGTTTTCATGACTGTCAGTTAAGTTCGTTAAGTTCGTTGAATTAATATTCTATTCTTTTTTTGACTGTCAGGGATTGGATGGTGTGTTCTTTGTATGATCGACAATGTAGAATTTATTTTTGAATTTTTACCAACTGCTTGATTATCTCTCGCTATAAGGATTTCGTTGTTATAGTTTACAATTGTTCCTATTTGAAGTCTAAGATCGGAGGGCAGCATGTATAATCCACTACCAACAGCAAAGTCTACTTTCGATCTTGCGAATCTTAAAACGTCTTGATACCTTTTAATGCTAGCTGGGAGGTCAACTGTAGAATTGATTGCATCTTCTAAATTAGCTAAATACTGTTTCTGAGCATCAAACCCAGTAGAAGGATCCATTATCTCAGATTTAACTTGCGCTTGAGATCCCAGCAAACACCACACGTAAGTACGAATAGAATCATTTACTCGTTCTATCCCCCCCCGCCTTAGTTAGTCCTTCAGAAGTATCAAGAATAAATGTAGACCAAGCGTTTTTATGTTTTTGTTGAATAGATCCCAGATGAACGGTCGTACCTGAAGAAAAAGACGTGTAAGGAGGATTCCAATCATAGTTATACTTTCTGTGCATGCCCCAATAATAAAGTGTACCCAAACCATGATTACGATCTAACTTTTGTCTAAAGTCTGTATTCAAGTTAATGTTAAACTCATTACAAATTCGTTCAAAGGCCTTCATGTCAATTCTGTTGTTGAACGGATTAAAAGTAGAATCATTCGGTAATGGAGCATGCAGTTCAGACAAAATACGCTTGAAAGTATAATAGAAATGAAATCTGTAAACTGCTTTTACCATGAGATCAGGATGATTTAAGTGATCAGTGAAAGAAACACCACACCCTGTTGTAGCACAAAACACAGCAAAGTTTAACTGGTTTTGATAAAACTGCATTGGATGACCAAACCATGCCTTTGCGATGTTATCATGTTTGATGCTAGGATTTAAATAATGGTTTAATGGATTACTGACCTTAACTTCAAAAGAATCAACCCCCACTGCAACAACTATTGAATCAACAGCTATAGTTTTAGGGTTATATGATCCAACTGCATATTTAGCGTCTTTGTTATATTTAAAAGCATTCATTTATATATTCGCAATAAAAATGTTTATTTATATAACTGATCAAGACGAGCCAATACTTTTACAACGCCCTATTGAAAATCATGGTTCTCTAAAAGTAGCGCTCCATGAAATTTATTACAAAGTTAAATGGATTAACATAAGCAAAACCTTAAAGAACAATTGGATAAGAAAAATTACCAAAGAAGAAAGGGTTGAACTAACTATACCAGACGGTTATTACGGTTTTTGTTCATTAAAAGAGATGTTAAACGACTTCGACATTACTTTAAAACTTAATGAGGGAAATTTGAAAGTGAAGATGATGTTTAGAGGCCAAAAAGGAGTAGTATTTGAATTTGCTAGTGAATTGGCTAAACTATTAGGTTTTAGATTAGACAGGTTCCATGTCACTGATAATGCACTGGAAAGTAATTCATTTACGGCTGTAAAATCACTTAATCTCGGAATACATTCTTTATTATACTTTCATTTAGATATCCTGAGTACGGATGACAACTTATTTGATAACCAGCCGTCTACTGTGTTAAGAGTTCTTCCAACAGCAAAAGCGGCATACTGTGATTACGAAATTATTACATTCACCAACTTACAGTTTAAAGAATTAATTTGTGGGGTTCACCATTCACTAAAAATAAGAATAACTGACGAAAAAGGAAAAGAAGTTCAGTGCGACAGCCTTAATGCTTTGTTAGAAATAAAATAATTTAGTATAAAACTATGTCGCGCGGACCAGATCAACCGGTTATGCTTGACCCTGTTAGATGCGCAACTTTAGAATTGAAGGACCTAGCGGACACAGAAGACTTTGATTTAAATGGAGAGATAGGAGCGCTGTATGGTTTTGAGTACACAAACAACGGCTATTATAAACGAGCAGAAGTAAGCGATAAAAAGGTTCCTAAACTAGAGCAACTGCGTAATGTAGTAGCTGACAATGTTGGCCAGTTTGAATATAAAGTTGTTAAGAAAAGGGATAACAAATGGCATTTAATTCCATTCGTTGATTGGGAAATTAAGTTTGAATTTTTAAGCCCGTTTACATTCTTTGATAATGACAAACACTTTCGCAAATCATTTAACTCAGGACCGTTACATGTTAGTCTGATTCCTCAAAACAACAGCAGAAGAGAAATAGCAATCAAACCTTATAAAAAGAGACAGTACATGCTGCACAGAAAAAAGACAGTGACAAAGGATGCAGCCACGCTATTAGAGTTCATTCCTAAAATGGCTTTAGCAGACGAATTTACTATGATATTTGAACTTTCTGTTAGAGCAGACAACCCTGATTCCCTACCTGTTGGTGTTAGCGACAACCTAATGAAAGGGATTCTTATTTCTTGGCAAAACTTGGATGTTGAATCAGTGAGATGTACTATCGTTATTCAAAACCGCGGTGAAGAAATTAAGGCAGTGTCGACCAGCGATAAAGTTATATTGAGTGTTGATCCAAACAATCTCAAAGAATTAACGTACATTAATGTTACTAATTTAGATCTCATTGGGTTTTTATTACACTGAAAGCATTTTGTCTGATGATCTTCTTAAAATGATAGCAAGTGCAAATTAAATGTTAATTTTTTTTTTTTTAAATATAAAAATGTCCGTTAAAGTATATCCAAAAATACCGAAAGAAAATACTGACAAACAAAAGACTGAGGGTGGTGATGATCCTGAAATCAGAAAGTTCAGATTGTCTACCATTACAGAAATACAAAGAGAATTGGAAAAAGACCTCACTAACTATAACAGAACCAAACGAAGGTACTCTTGTTTGTTTAATTCAATAACATACTTAAATACTGGATTTGGAACTCTAGGTACTTTAACAGCAGTTAGCTCTGTAGGGTTGTTAGCGACAGGGGTCGGATCACCCATAGCTTTGCCTCTAGGTTGTGTATCACTGACGCTGGGGGTGTTTTCAATCAGTACGTCTGCTTTCAACAAAAAAATAAAAATAAAACTTCAAAAGCATACAGCCATGGTTCAATTAATAATGGCAAAACTTAGTTCATTTCGATTAATAATCAGTAAAGCTTTGCAAGACTCTCAAATTTCGGATGAAGAATTTAATCGTCTCCAAGCAGACTACAACGACTACAAAATGCAAAAGTTTGAACTTCAGAAAAAGTCAAGAGCAAGTTTTTCACAACCGCAAGACATAGAAGCAATAAAAAAAAAGAATGTGAAAAAAAAATAAACGACACATTAAAATCTGTTCTAGGGAAATAACAATAAGAACTCCAAAGGGTGTTTATTCAATTCAATATGATTACAAGTTTAGAAAGTCTACTGACTATGACACTTAGTTCTCCAGTGTCCAACTGCAAAGGAAAACTCAGGTGATTTAAACACACGCTTTGTGTTGTTTGAGTCAAGTGATTTTTTATTTACAACTGTTGTGTTTATCTCGTGTAACTTAGATTGTATTTTTATGTTGTCATGATAAAACGTCTTGCTGTCGAACAGTGCTTCTTTGTAGTTGTCGTGTGTCATGACCATTTGAACAACCGGTCTAGAAATTCCTTTTGCTTTTTTAATAACACTAGTTTGGCTTTCTATTGAATACATCTTTGCTCTCAGTCCGACGTACTCTTTGATTAAAGTTCCATTCAGTTCATCCTTCATCTTGCCAATCACCTTTTTATTTACATTCGAGTGTAAAGGAGATTTACTTGGGTAGTCAGATGTATCCTTTCACTGATCCTAGTCTGATCCTTTCACTGAATCTGTCTCTAAATCTTTGTAAAAGTCTTCAGTCGGAATGTCTAGAATAAATGAGTCCGTGTCTGTGTACAATACTTTAGATTCTGGATAGAGTGGTTTAAAGTAGTCGTATAGAAATTCTAGCATCAATAGTTTAGACAATTCAAGAACAGCAAACCCAATGAAGACTGGTTTATCTAGTTTTACATGAATTTTTTTCATCATTATACCGTAAAGGTTGTCATGGAACTTTCTGAAGTCTTGATAATGCGGTTTTGAAGTTAGTTTGATTGCTTTGTTTTCTTGGGTAACTAATCTAACGTCTTTGCGTTTGTGCGGGTTTTCCATAGTCTTACCAAAACAACTTGCTTTTGCCGCGTGTTGGTGCTGTGTTTGTTCTCAGGACTGATGCCAGTTCCACAGGTCTTGGGGCTGTGCTGCTGCAGTTTCATGGTGTATGACGTCCTTCATCCAGTTGCTTATGCCAGTCGCAAGCTCCTGGATAGGGAGAAAAACTACAGTACCATTGTCTTGCCATTGTTTGGGCTGTTCAGAAGTTCGCCAGGTTTCTGTGGGGTATACAGTTCGTTTTGCAGACGGACCATCGTCCTCTCACGTATTTGAAGTCGTCTACTTTCCGGAATTCTAGAGTGCTCAGGTGGTCGCTGTTCCTTCAGGAATATTCGTTTGTGTTGGAGGCAGTTTCGGGTTCTTCTAACCAGTTTGCTGATCTGTTGTCGAGGTCTGAGGTCGATCAGTTCTTGACTTGAATGTTCTGTGAGTTATCTGCTGCTACTGCGTTGTTTGGAAAAAACAACTTGGTCGTTGTTGTTTTTTATAAAGGGGGGAGTATTGTTACGCAGTGTTTTGGGCGTTTTTTGTGATGCCGTATTTCTGGTTTGGAACCTCAGCACAGTATGCGTATCACGTGACGCGCAGATGTGTATTGACGGTTTTCGTTCAGTTGAGTTCAGTTGCCATGTTTGTCTTGAACTGGACACATCGGTTTTTTTTGGTCCTCAGCTGTTAGCTTTGGGATGTGGACCGGGGGCAACTCACTTATGTTTTTTGTAAGCTGCTGTTGATGCAGGTTCGTACCTATGGGTTTACTCTCTTGTTATTTCTATGAATACAGTTGTTGCATTCTTTGTATGGAATTCTAATTTTTGGTTTCGTTTGGTGAGTTCGTTACTTGGTTGTGATAGACGTCAAGGTGGTGTGTCAAAGGTATTACTCTTTGTGAATGTTGGAAGAAGTCAATGATAGTTTGCAGGTTCCAAGGTGTTGTGTTGAGTGCGTTGTTGTTTGGTAATAATCAGTTTGTTCCATTTTGATGATGGTTTGTTCTTTGTTAACAGGAGACTTTTTGGTTGGTAAGTCTCGTGGGCTGTTAACACGTACATATTTTGGATAGCTTGTATATGGTTGGTATCGATCATTTCAGCTTCTGTGGCTGGCTAGGAGAGTGGAGTGGCATGGGCCCCATCTCCTTTGACGCGCTGACTTTCCTTTCCGTGCGGCGGTCTGGAGCAAAGTGACAGAGTCGGCAACACCGGGATGCACGCGGGCAGACGCGACTTCGTTCTGCACCGGCGGGCCTGGTTAAAGAGATAACGGCAGGAGTGCACTGGGAGCACCTGCGTTATTTACTGCCAGTTTGGTTTGTGGGATTGAGTAGTAGATAAAATGAGTTAGTTTTGGATAACTACGAAGGAACCTACTACTTGTGTACTTGTAAATGGAGATGGGTTTGGAAAACTCAAATGGGAGACAATTTGAGGATTAATTAAGAAATTGTGTTATTGAAATAGTTTCCCTTTTCTAGGTATATTAAGAAAAGGCGAAACACCCGAAGGAATTTTATATTTAGTGTGGAGAGTGAACTGATGATGAATGATAATTGAATGTGAAACTTTCTTTGATTTAATAGTTGACCAGGATTGAATTCTACCTGCTTTTGTGGACTGTTCTTGATTGTTCGTCTGTGTCGTGAGGTGTGGATAATTTGGAGAGAGAGAGAAACACGAACATTCTCATGCGCTTGCATAGTCATACACTTTGTTTGTTAATGTTGAATATTTCCCCTCACGCACGGGTGTAACATCCTGTTTTGTGGGAATCTGGTAACTTTAAAACCCAGTCTAAGTACTCCATGATGTTAAAGTCAAATGGTGCTGTAAACATTTTAAAGTTACGTAATGGAAGTGATTGACACATCGCCCAACCATAAAGATTGTTAGCGTCCAAGTACATGATATAATTTGATGGTTTAGTAGGATCGTAGTCGTCTAAGTACTTGTTATTTGCTTTACAGTAACCGTGTGAAACCATAGAGATTCCTCCACGTAGTCCGTCTTCAATCATCTGGAGAGTAGGCAGGTCAGAGAGTAAGTCAATCTGTACTCCAGTAAATCTTAAAAAAGCATCCCAACTCATACCAGGAGCAGTGATGTAGTTCGCAGGGTCAAGACTGTAATGTTTCATACAGGTTTTTCTGTAATTTTCAAATACATCTGCAAGCAAACAAACGTCAGCCTTCAAGTAGGCGTCGTGGTAATCTCCCATGGTCTGGCAGTTTAACTCATCCCACGTTAACTGAGCATGTGCGTAGTCAGAGTCACTTATATCTTTTCCTTTTAAACTAGAGAAGAATGCGCCTTTGGATGGTAATTCTAAATCATCAAATTTTTCCCAGGAGTTCATGTATTCATAGGGGTAGATTCCTTTTCGTACAAGTGTCGGGTTAAAGTACTTCGCTGTTATAGGACATTCAGTTAGTGACTGGGCTAAAGACTCTAATGAGGCCGGCAAGTGTTGGAGTGAATCATAAAAGGATAACTGACCTAATGTGAATGTCATGTACTTTTCTGAGGACTGAGCTATACAAGTGACGGTCCTAAATTCATCAGTAACTGCTTGAAGGATTAAGTGGGAATCGTAGCCACGCAGATTATGAAAAAATATAGGCAGTTTCCAATTCTTTGGTTCAAACTTTAACTGGAGATTACAGGAGTTGTGTGCTGCTCCTCTGAACTTTCCACTAATGTGATCATGGTCTCGTACTTTATGGTTGTCTGGATAATCCGGGTCCTCCTCTTGTATAAACCCTTTTTTGCAAATCCAACAGTTAGTAGCTTCCTGAAACTGTACATGATCTTCTGCTGTCATAATGATTTCAGTTAGATTAAGGAGATTAGAGCATTGATTACGAATTGTTTGTATGCGCTGTAAAAAGTGTTTTGCAGCATCAGGTCCTCTATAAAGTTCAGGTTCAGAATGTTTCCCGTCTGATCTAACAATAATAAATGCGTATGAACAGATTTGATGATTGTTTATTACAGATGATTTAGGAAGTGATTCTGGTTTTGGTCCTTGGAATGGAACAAGAAGCGATTCAAAGTCAGCATAGGGGCTTGTTTGCAGTTTTTTTCCAGTTTTTAAAGGTAACTGAACTTCCTTCTTTTGATGTAATAAGTTTAGTATAGCAGTCGGTTGGGGTCATACAGTGTTTTCGATGTTCATTAGCCGCAAAAATACTTGGGATTCTAAGTAAGCACCTCCTACAAAAGTCTTGTTTTCCATGATTTGTTGTGGTGTGCGATAATAGTCTGCTCATTGTCCGAATTAAAGTATAATGCTTCCTTGGTCCGTATGTTAACAAAAGAAGATCAACATGGTTTTTACTAGGTTCGCCTATTGTCGGTGAATTGTTCGATACACGAATCGGTTTAAGTTTTTCTTCTGCAGACCATGTGTACACATTAATACTGATAGGCTTGTTTTGTTCCTCGAATTGATCAATTTTATCCTAGCTTACTGGAAAATCAATACCATCAAAATTTAGTTCATTAGAGTAGGATTTATAGTTTGATACTCTTTCAGCATGCATTTTAACATAATGTAGTTTTGCAAGAACACACCACATAAAACATCTATCATCAGTATTGTTAATGTTTATAAGAGCACGTTTACTAGCAAGATCTGGAGGTAGAGGAATGTATGAATTACCTACTATTGGGGTGTACTTGCTTTCTTTTAATTTGATTTTTAACACCCCACCTTCTGACCAACCAGATCCTCTCAGTTTTGCTTCTTCTGATGCGTTTATGAACTGAGATAAAACATTATCTGCCCAGGTTTCTGTAAAATCATTATAAGTCTGAATATTTTGCAGTTTAGTAGAGACCCATACTTGCATCTGTTCATCATGTGCAGAAACAAAATCTATATTCACGGCTAATAATAATTTTACTGGCAGATCGATGGTTACTTTATCAGGGATTTGAGAAATAGCATCCTTTACACTTTCGAGTACATTCGTTGGATCAATAACATTCAGTTCTGTCTCTTTAAAAACAGACTGTAAACTTTTTAATTCTTCGGTGGGTTCAACAAGATTACCTTCATCAAATAATTCATTATTTACTCGTGAGTATTTTTTAGTATTGGATTTCATTTTTAAGGGACAGTTATTTGCTTAATTTAAAAAATAACTATTTCATTTGTTGACTATTTAAGTAAAATCTTATGTTTTTAGTCGTTGGTGTTTTTTTGGTGTTCCTTGTCTTGTTTAAAACGGCTTAAATCACGCCTTTTTGAGGGATTAAAAAGCATAAGAAAAAGGAGTGATTTTAGCCGTTTTTTTAATAAATGGAGGAGTGAAACCGAAACCGAAACCGAAACTGTCCTGGATTGAACACTCTACTGTTCTCTGGTGTTGAAAAGTCCAGTTCGAAAGCACCCTCGTATTTTCAGAAATATGAGCGCATGGCTCCATCAGAGCTGATTGGAGCCTCGGTGGAGGTCTTCAAAACCCAGATCTGACCCCCCCCCCCCCTTCCCCCTTTCCCCCCCCCCCTCCCCCTGAGCTCCTGCCGACACCCCCCCCCCCCACCCCCGCCCCCGCTGCCCCCCTCTTTACACCCTCTACCCTACCTACTCTCCCCCCCCCCTTGAGCTGATCATCTGGGCAGCTGTTCTTTTCCCACAGCACAAATGTGTTTATAGAGAATACCGGAAACCCCATGCATCATAGTCGTCAACAAGCTGATGGAGGATGTGAATGCGAAGAAGAAGATTCTAGGATTTTGAAAATGAATGAAAAAAAAGGGGGCAAGTCCAATGGATACAAGGGGAAGGGGGGGGGGGGGGGGGGGGGGGAGGCGGCCGATTCCATCTTCCCGCTAGGCCTAGCCATGGCCACTTCTTCAGCCACTCGTCTTGGAACCGGTGTTCCCTCGCACTAGTGCCGTTATCTTCGGACTGTTTCTCCGAGACTGCTGATGCAGTAGGCCTAGCTGTTTCTGCAACATCTTCTGCACACTCGTTTGGCAGAGGATTTTTTTTTTTAACTTTGCCGCCACCAAAATCGAAATCGAAGAGCGTCGTTGTCCGCTTCTTTTTGAAGAAAATTCAACATGGCGGGTAGGACTCTCGCAACTTCTTGTCGATAAAAAGAGATGAACGCGATTGGTTGATTTACGCTAACTTTCAAGATGCAAGATTCTTTAATCAGCCAATGCATCGTAATACAAGGGAAATCGTTTTGGTTTTGCACAAGACACAGTCCAACAACAACGAAAGCATGCACATCGAATGGACAACCAATAATATTAAAAAAAAAAAAAAAAAGCCAACAGATTACATTATCGTGTATTAGTCTCTCTCTCTCAGGTTCTTTCTTTCTCTCAGACGCACACCTACACATACACCAACACACCCACATACACGTGCATACACATTTATACCAACACATGTCCCACCTCCTCACACACAAGACCGCGAGCATGCAGGCACACCGATTAAAATGCTCCCAAAAAGATAACAGATACATTTACGACAAACACAAGCAGACACACCCATTTACTCTCATTCCCTCGACCAAATAATAATCTATTCAAATCTAGTCTCCTCTATTCGGGTGGAGATTTATGGAACAAACTACCCTCCATTTTAAAAAACATGAAAAACAAGAACTACTTCAAGAAAAAAATGAAAATGTATCTCTTTAACAGAACATAATTGATAACTTTATTCCAATTATTTAAAAGAATGGAAACGTAGCCTACATAGCATATTTTGGTAAGTAAATGTGATGTTTTAAATGTTTCGTTATTGATGTTGATGTATATATTGTACATAATATGCTATTCGCATATGTCCCCATCCTTTTTCCTGTTTTGGTGTGTGGAATATTTGCTTGTTTCTTTAATTGATTGTTTACTTGTATATTTTCCTTTTCTTGTTCGCTACTTTGGAATGTTTAGTTCTTTATTTTTTCTTTATATCATTTTTTATGGATGGCTTGTTGAAAAAAAGCATGTTTTTGCTTATACAATGTTCCCATCTGGAAATAAAATTTTGACTTGACTTGACTTGACACAAGTCTGAGCAAAATAGGATACAAAAATACCCCTAGGGGGGTGAGCCTACTGAGTATTGATGGCTCTGACAGCAGAGGGGTAAAAGCTGTTATTCAGGCGGTTAGCATACCAGACAGATATTGAAAAACTGAGTAGGCCTATGCTTTCGATGACAGATCGATAGAACTGTGTAAAGGAACCAATGAAATCTCGAGAAATCCGATGCTTTCGGTTTGTGCAGACAACGGATTTAGCAGACGACGAAGGAATTCCCGCAGCGATCGCTAAAAAGTGCGGGCAGTTCTGCAAATATGCGGGCTTCGGCCCGCGTTTAGACCCGATTTTTTGCGGGGAAGGAACAGGGGGGGGGGGGGGGGGGGGGGGGGGGGGGGGGGGGGGGGGGGGGGGGTTGCACCAATCCTGCGCCCTAGAATCAACTCTCAGAGTTGATTCTAGGGCGCAGGATTGGTGCATACTCTGCTACATTGAAATGGCAGATGACGCCATTTTGCAACGACACGTGGACGTTCAACGTGTTAGAGTTATGCTGGGCATTCCCCGATTGAACTTGCGTCTCTTTTTTTTTTAGACAAAAAAAAAGTCATAGGGTCAGCCCCCCAAAATAGGATAGGTCGGGATACCGTAACCACACCTTTTTTTTTTGGGGGGGGCGGGGGGGCTAACACAGAAATGAAATCCAGTACACGTTCTTACATGTTTAACTCTCACTGTGTTACAGTCTACTGTTAGTGTTAACTAGCTTGATAAGCTTGGTTTGCCTGATGATGATTCATCATGATACCGTTGGTAGTCAAGGGACAGTATCCTCGTCCAACGTCAGGGAGGTAATTATCGTAGGGCTAGACCCTAGTCGACAAGTACATGTTACACACGTGAGAAAAATGTTTTATCAGTACAAAATAAAACCCTCTCTATACAGTCGGGGTTCGCCCTCGGGGACCGCTACTGTAGCCGGATTGGATTGGTCTTCCCAGATACTACGAAATAAAGGCTACGGTCCAGGGTGTGTTTAAAAAAAAAATAAATTAAAATCAGATCCACACTAGGTTTATTTTATGCTTACTTTCCTTTCCATTAGGCTACTTCTATCTCCTCAGCTTTCTAATTTCTTATTTTCTTACTACCCCCACAAAGTGCAGCAGAATCTTCAACCTGATGAAGTTGGCTGCCTGAGGCGAAGAAGAAGAAGAGTAATACAATCACTGACTATCTATAAACAATGTCTGTGCTTGTTTGTTGAAAGTCATATTATGTGTACGCTTGTTAATGTATTGAAGCATTGTTATCACGATGGGGTGTTCATGTGAGATTTGGGCTTGCCTTTGTTAGGAAAGTATGTCAGTTCTAGCAGGCCTACAAAACGCCCCCCACCTCAAAAAAATGTTCACTAAGAAGGAACATTTTGCTGTGCTCGAGTATTCTTCATAAGCAACTTTGGTGGAGGGGAGCTAATTTATGGAGAGTTTATTTCATGATCTCGTATCCTAGCCTGACTTTGGTGGAGGGGAGTTAATTACGGAGAGTTCCCTCCCCATGTTCATTTCATGATCTCCTACCCTATCCTGACTTTGGTGGAGGGGAACTAATTACGGAGAGTTCCCTCCCCATGTTCATTTCATGATCTCCTACCCTAGCCTGACTTTGGTGGAGGAGCTAATTTACGGAGAGTTCCCTCCCCATGTTCATTTAACGATATCCTACCCTAGGCTGACTTTGGTGGAGGAGACTCATTTATGGAGAGTTCCCTCCCCATGGTCACTTCATGATCTCATATCCTAGCCTGACATGTGTGGAGGGGAGCTATTTTACGGAGAGTTCCCTCCCCATGTTCATTTCAAGATCTCCTATCCTAGCGTGACTTTGGTGGAGGGGGGCTATTTTACGGAGAGTTCCCTCCCCATGTTCATTTCATGGTCTATCCTAGCCTGACTTTGGTGGAGGGGAACTAACTTACAGAGAGTTCCCTCTCCACGTTCATTTCATGGTCTCCTATCCTAGCCACACTATTTCAATCTCAATGTATTGCAGTTTGGTTAACAAGACACCCCCCCCGCCCCCCACCTCTCTCAAATTTCATTCTCATTGTTTACTCAGAAGCAGCATTTTGCCTCGGTTTGGAAAGGGATAGGTAGGATTAGACTGAAAGAAAAACACACCGAGATCCAAAGCCGAGAACAAAGGAAGTGGGTGGGGTAGGGGTGTTTTTGTTTGTGGCTCAAGCCACAAACCTATAACTCACTTTGTCGGTCGGTCGGTCTGTCTGTCTGTCTGTCTGTCGGTCGGTCGGTCCAAAATTGTCGCACGTTTTGACAAAATTGTCGCACTTCAAATCGAGGCTACACTTCAAATTGAGGCCGCTCTTTAAAATGATGTATTTTAAAAGCGTACAAAATAATAAACATACGTAATACAGACACTACAACAGACACGAGTATGCGGTGCTTCTTTTGAGTATAAGTAGGATACATAGTTTTAAATGTTTTCCAAAAGATATAAAAAGTTACGAAATGGTGCAGAGATAACATTCTGGTTTACAGATTAAAATTATTGAAAAGCCAGGGGAGGTGACTCATGATTGGAGTGGTAAAAATAGACCGCGTGCCACAAACTATTGCGATTTCGCGCTTGTTGTTTGTTAAAGGGGCTTAGGGGCACCCTGACGGATGAGGTTTTGCAAGAAACACGTCGAGATCAACAGGAAAACACCCTTTACAGAGATCACAACACTCACTTTGCTCTGGTTTCCTAGAAATCAAACCGTCAAATCGGCGATTCCTCCTTGGCGGAGGTGCTGGAAGTCAGATTATTTCAGTGAAAGAGAAGGCCTGTGGGCTTTTTCTTTTTTAATGGCCGCTTAGACCAAATCACGAAATTTCTACAACACAAGCCTTTTTATTTACAGTTTACCCAAAGAAGTTTCGCTCACAACAAAGGAAATGGCTCCAATTTGTTTTTTACTGCACTACAAAGAAGAAAAAGCTTCAACCACTCTGAGTGTCCCCCACCCACCCCGTCAAAATGGCTTATCTCTCCGGCAACTCCACCAAGGAGAAATCGCCATTGACGGTTTGATTTATAGGAAACCCGAGCAAAGTGAGTGTTCCGATCCTTGAAAAGGCTGTCTTTCTGGGGATCTCGATGTGTTTCTTGTAAAACCCCATCCGTCAGGGTGTCCGTTTAATTACTTATCGACTACATTAAAAATCTTCCGTGACATGAAAATAACCCTAACCTGAATCTGACCCCACCCCTGGCTTACCCGATCCAAATCCAAGGGAAATCATCACGTAGAATAAAAATAACAATGTTAGGATTATATATTAATGGTTATTACTGTTACCAATTTATTACTGTTACCACTTACCTTACCAGACGTGTTCGATCATCATCAACACTTCTTTCACTCTGCACACATCGACTACCACTACGACCTTCTAGAAACAGGTCCAACGAAACCGAAATAAAGTTCTGTGAAATCCCAGTCAAAACGAAAAGGAGTTTCGGTTTTTCTTCTAAAAATAGAGACACGCATATCAGCGCGACAAAATCTATAATGGTCACCTCTACTCGCAAAAGGAAGCTAAATCACATGGATAGGTACGAGCGCGCGCGCGCGCGTTTGTGTGCGTGTGTGTGTGTGTGCGTGTGTGCGTGTGCGTGTGTGCGTGTGCGAATAATGACTACCGATTTGTCTTGGTGTGTGTGTGTGTGTGTGTGTGTGTGTGTGTGGACTGTCTGTCTGTCTGTCCAGGCGATTGTGCCCAAACCGTTGACCGTAGACTCCTATGACCATAATGTTCTTGATTATCATCCTGCAACCTATTCAGATCCTGAATTTTAAACTTTCAGTACAAACCTCCGCCAAGGGAGACTCATGAAACCAATTTTTCCTTCTTTGTACTATATGTTTCAGTCCAAGCTGTATCTCATGAACCAATGGACAGAATGGTTTCAAATTTTGTGGGATGGTATATCACCGTGGTTCCGTAGTAAAAATATAAACGTGTTGACCTTCACCTTGACCTTTGACCTTGAAAACCGAAATTTCTTCTTTCACATCGTTGGACTTAAAATGCTCAGACTTGGTATGGAGGAGCATTGGCTCATGGAGATTCCGAATATTGGGTACCGATGAAGGTCAAGGTCAAGGTCAAGGACATAGGCCTTGGAGGTGTCAAATTGGTTTTTTGTCCATATCTTTCACATTTTTTCAGTTACAAGCTTCAAAGTTGGCAAGGTCATGATTGTGTGGTACAACGTATTGATTATCATAATGACCTTGACCTTGACTTTTGAACTTCTCTTTTTTTTAACAGTGGCTATTGTTCCGACACCATTGGCTTTACACCCACATAATCATATATATTCTTGATCAGCATGACCTAAGAAACGCAGTGGGAGACATTAGAAGCCATTTAACTTTGACCTTGACATTTGACCTTGAGACTGTTATATATATATATACAAAAACAGGTTATAGCCCACGAGAACACTTGGCTGTAGACCACTTAAACCATATATATTCACGATCGGCATCGCTTGGGGGATACTGTCTAAATGAATCTGTTGAAATCCTACTAGCTTTGTTCACTATATTTGTAGTCCCCCGTACACGAATCTGATGAAATATCTGTATTGTTGTGGTCGGACATTTGATTCTATTCGTGTACTGGGGTCTACATAGTAGAACTATTTTTAGACGTCACAATCGGATTGCATTTGGATCGAATCGTATGACTCACACAGACATCGTCACAATCGGATTGCATTTGGATCGAATCGTATGACTCACACAGACATCGTCACAGTCGGATTGCATTGCATTTGGATCGAATCGTATGATCTCACACAGACATCGTCACAATCGGATCACAGTGGAAACCACACGGTTAGGCCGTGCACACACATAAGCGGATATTCCATGCGGAAACCCGTGCGCAATCCATAAATAAGTGAAACAAAGAAGGGAAACGTTTTGCGCACGTGTCCGAATGGGCTATATTCACATGTATGCCCGTCAAGAACGATAATTAGTAACAGAAAAGAACATAGCGATTTCAAGTCCTTTTCAGTCAACAGGTTATCGTTCTTGACGGGCATAAATGTGATTATAGCCTCCGAATGTCCCCTATAATGAGAGACTTAGTGCGATTTTTTTTTCACGCCAGAGGGCATGACGCTCGTGTGGGGCTAATCCTCTCTATATTCTTAGTTGGGGATAAAGAAAATGAGAGAGAGAGTGAGTAGTCCTACCATCTCTCTCTCTCTTACTACGCCCAAGTAAGAAAATCGCGTGATAAGCCCCTAGTGCATTGACTGCCCTCTGGCGTGACAAATA
>CM065700.1:29883678-29886178 GCA_017654935.2 Phymorhynchus buccinoides | reverse complement strand
ATGACGCAATGTTTCATTAATACTTTTGATCGGTTTTTTTCAAACTGATAATTTCATATTGAGTACATTGGGCAAAATATTATAATATAAATTAACATAGTCGTCATTCGTCTTTTTATGAATGTGTCACTTTCTGTATGTTGAGATACAATTAAAAAAAAGAAGAATATCGTATTGAAAACAGCTCCGATAATGCGAAATTGAACAAAGGGTGAATACTCTCTTTCTAATTAACTCCCCTCCACCAAAGTTGATTACGATACCAATCACCCAGCAGTGCGTGGGTCAGAACCAAAGTGAGACGAACAAAGCATCATTCTCAAAAATGAATGAGCCAAGCTCGCCTTTATGACCCTCACCCACACAGTACACATCAACAATGGTGGAGAGGACAACATACAAACAAATCAACATCTATCCAAGAGTGGCATAGCCTTCTAGCCTTGAATATGTCACACATAAACAACACAACACAGAATAGTTTTGCGATTCACTTGATAATCAGGACATGCTGACTCGTTGTATTATGAGCTTATCATAGAATCAAGCCAAAGAAACTTCCACAAAGTGTATCTCAAAGCCGCCTCACAATATCCGACCGAGCTGGATGAAAACGATTGTGTCCTTTCCACAGTTTTCGTTTTTTGGGGGGACAGAAATCACAAATTATGTAACTTTAGGTCGGATGAAATTCTTCCAACTGGTCAGAAGGAATAGGAATTGGCGATGGTACCATTAACCAATAATAATAATAATAATAATAATAATAATAATAATAATAATGATAATAATAATAATAATGATAATAATAATGATGATAAATAATAATAATAATAATAATAATGATAATAATAATAAAAATAATAATAATAAAAATATATAATAATAACAAAAACAACAACAATAATAATAATAATAATAATAATAATAATAATAATAATAATAATAAAAACCTCCCAACTCACTCAGGTAGTTGTGTGAATACAGCAAATGCTTGCTGATAGTGAGGACGGCACACGGCCACAACTAATTGAATGGAGTTCACAACTGAACTTTCTTCCTTCCTTCCAACCAAACGGTTGGATAGTGTGAAGCGGCTTTTATTTTGCCATGGTCAACTGGTCAACTAGCCAGTACATTTCTTCCGATATTAAATAGCATGAGAACAAAATAATTTTACATATTGGTTCAAAACTGTTTCTCTGTTTGTTATTGTTCACCTACATATCCCCATGATTAGTATCATGTAGTTCAGAGAAACTAAAACAGTATTGTGACCTTATGATACTGAGCAAAATCTCAAGAGTTTAACGACACACACAAAGTGACTTGACCACTTACGGTACAAGGTTTTCAACAAATAAATCGATTATTTATACTGAAAAAAAAAGCACCTTTTAGAATGCATCAAAACGACTGGAATAATGTAGGCCTATTCAATCGCCGTACGAAGTCGAGTATATGTATGCTATGAGAGGTAATCCGAAAGAATTACAAGATGGACATGAAATTACATTGTGAAGTTAAAAAAAAAAATCTATAAAGTAAACCTGACAATGTTTTGTAACACAGTGCAAGAACCACGTTGTAGAAAAACAACAAACAAAAAACAAACACAAAATCACCTGTGCACCTATCTGCTTCTACCCTCACTTCTTTTTCTCTGAAAGATGGCTGTTTTCATTAAACATATACCAGTCAATACAAAAATCCAACAAGAACAACAGCAACAATACTAGCATAAACTAGCTATCCACAAAAAGTTAAGGATCACTTGCAAACTAATTCATAACTTTCCAAATAAGAAAGCCAATGCGTTGAATTTTGGCCAACATTTAATTCAATGCTTTAGTGATAACGATACACAATTGCCTTCAATTTCGAGCAATCGTTTGGTCTGTACATTTGATCAAAGTGGGTACGTATCGAAATTTGATTTCCCAAAGTCATTGAAATCACAAGACGGCATTCTGATGCTCCCAAAAGTTCAGTAATGCGTGTATCCGCCATGGCTGTTCTGGCACTCGACGCAGCGAGTCCTCATGGAGTTGACCAGGGTGGTGAAGATCCTCTGTGGAAGCGCCTGCCACTCAGCCTGCAGCATCTGGTAGAGGTGCTGGGCATCCCTGGGAGGGGGGTGGTTGCTCCTCACTTTGCGATCCAGCTCATCCCAGAGGTTCTCAATCGGGTTTTAGATCGGGACTGCATGCTGGCCACTCCATTCTGTTGACTCCAGACTGCTGCAGGAAGTCGTTGACCACCCTTGCCCTGTGGGGGCGAGCGTTGTCATCCTGGTAGACAGCCGGCGGTCCCATCTGCTGCAGTGTAGGCACAGCCAGCGGTCGAAGGATCTCATCCCGGTATCGGAGGCCAGTCAGGTTACCCTGTACATGATACAAGGGTGTTCTGTGGTGAAGGCTGAAGGCCCCCCAGACCATTACAGAACCTCCACCAAAGGCCACCTTTTCTTGGACAGTGGCGTCAACAAAGCGTTCCCCTG
>CM065700.1:29871178-29878678 GCA_017654935.2 Phymorhynchus buccinoides | reverse complement strand
AACAGGAGAACAAAAATGTCCCAATGAATTAAGAAAATACGCTTGGCAAAAAGAATACGACTCAAACAAATATCTATAGGGGAAGACGGGGTAAAAAGCGCATGGGCGGGTAAGAAGCCCACCCCAATTATCTCATGAAATAAAGAAAATTTCAGTCAAATTTGCCCATGAGACGAATGCTAGACATTAACGCTCGTCTCATGGGCAAAATGAGACTGAAATTTGCTTCATTTCATGAGATAATTGGGGTGGGCTTCTTACCCGCCCATGCGCTTTTTACCCCGTCTTCCCCTACACTTTCGTTTTTGAAGAAGAAATAATGTTATACACCCTCTTTGGTCTTTCGGCCATGTGGGGCCCTTTCGTTTTTGGCGTTTGATATCAGTTTAAATAGCCAAATACCCTTCACAAATTTAATGTAGACGCATGTTTTTAGGGAATTCCTTTACTATACAGTCACTTGTGAACTATTGCTTTCGGGACGCTGCTTACTAGATTTCAAAGTTAACACTTGGGCACAGAAAGGTTTCACCCCCAGGGAGGTGACGTAAATGTAGTTATCGTGATTTCGTTTCGGGTTGTTCTTTATGATAAGTGGGTGTTTTTTTCTTGTTTTCGTTTTTTAAATTTTTGCTCAGATTTTTATGTTCTTTGTGAAGCGCGTAAGGAGCAATAAGCGCTATATAAATTGTCATTATTAACATTATTATCATTATTATTATTGTTATTATTATTATTATTATGTATGAGTACCCAAACAACATTGGATCAATGCAAATGGAAAAACAAATGCAACGTAAAAAAGAAAGAAAGTCAAATGCAAATAAAGGGCAAACAATTAATCAATGTTACGTACGTATCTAGCCTCTTTAAAATGGTGTCGAAGATATTCTGATATTAAAGGGGCACCCTGACGGAAGAGTTTTTGCAAGAAACACGTCGATATCATCACAAATATAGCCTTTTCAAGGATCGGAACACTCACTTTGCTCTGGTTTCCTAGAAATTAAATCGTCGAAACGGCGATTCATCCTTGGCGGAGATGCCGGAGAGAGAAGCGATTTTGGATGGGGTGGGTGGAGGTCACTCATTGTGGTTGAAGCCTTTTCTTTTTTTGCAGTGCAGTAAAAAAAAGGAGCTATTTCCTTTGTTGTGAGCGAAACTCCTTTAGATAAACTGTATAACATTTTTAAAAAAGAAAAGAAAAAAGGTTTGTATTGCGAACATTTTGTGCAAACGATTTGGCAGCCATTAGAAAAGAGACGGCACACGCCTTCTCTTTGGGCGACAGAATTTGACTTCCAGCACATCCGCCAAGGAGGAATCGCCGATTTGACGATTTGATTTATAGGAAACCAGAGCAAAGGGAGTGTTGCAATCTTTGTAAAGTGTGTTTTCCTGGTGATCTCGACGTCTTTCTGACAAAAACTCATCCGTCAGGGTGCCCCTTTAAAGAAGAACACACGTGATGCAATGAAACATTCAATATTTATTGCGTTTATAACAATTGAACGCCTTTAGGTTGAAAACAATATTGTACAATAAATACAAACTGAACAAAGAAGCTGGGTCACTTTTGTTTGAAGATGTTCTCGACTCTTTCGATTACAAACAGCTACAATGACTTTTGTAAATAAAAAAAAGGAATTGCTGATTTGTATGTTTTTTATTTTTTTTAATTAAAAATGATATAAAGTTTATGTAAATATTTTATGTTTTGATTCAGTTTTCGACACGACAGAACGGCTAGAAAACAAATGAACATGTTTTCTAGATAATACAAGACTGAAATAAATTAATGTCCCAAAATAATGATACAAAAGGGATGGTTTTTGTTTCCACGAGCATAGAAACAATAATACTGAGCCACAATTATAGAAAAAGAGCGTGTAAATGAGATCATGAACATCACAGTGAACATGAGAGAAAAAAAGCAACAAATATGAAAAAAGTATCAGTCAAATTCATACTGAAGTAACTTCGCACCATCGAAACAAGTAAAATAACTAAAATAACTTGAAATAGAAATAAACATGAAAGCGGGTGCCAAGTAAACAAACAAACAAAAGACTGAAAAGAAATTGAGGTAACAAATATTTTAACCTGTAAAATTCATGATCGTAACATCGCTTGTCTTCTTCACTTAAAAAAACACCGTTGTCCACATATTATATAACAACAAAACAATAAAAACGCACGAAAAAGAGATTGTAATAAAAGCTTACTGAAAAATGCCCCCAAAACATGCTATTTTCCCCTCAGCTTATAAAACGCTTCTTTGCATGATTTACACGATAGACTTTAAACAAAGTCTCATAAAAAAAAAGTATGTAATACCATTCTCACACTATTCAATAATTGGTAATGAAACAAATTCATTCTTTGGAATGTATAAAAATACGATTTCATGCAATTGGTATAAACTGTTAGACAGAAATTACATGGGGGAATTAAAAGCAAACTTTATCGTGTTCAACAAGCAAGTCTACAGCAATTTAAGAAGCAATATTCACACACACATACACACACACACGCACGCATGCATGCACACACACACACACGCACGCGCGCGCGCGCGCGCGCGCGCGCACGCACACACACACACACACACGCACGCACGCACACACACACACACACGCACACACACATACATACACACACGTGCGCGCGCGCGCACGAACACACACACACACACACACACAGAGTGACACACACACACACATAACACAAAGACAGAGAGAGAGAGAGAGAGAGAGAGAGAGAGAGAGAGAGAGAGAGAGAGAGAGAGAGAGAGAGAGAGACACACACACACACACACACACACACACACACACACACACACACACACACACACACACACATGTCATTTGCTTATACAATGTTCCCATCTGGAAATAAACATTTTGCATGTTTTATCAATTTGTGGCTACTGGCCACCCTTAAGTTTTCTTTTTTTAAAATGTTTGCAAGTCGTGACTCGCATCCTGCGGTTTAAAGCTTCGACGCCATTGTTGCATTGTTGCTATGGTACTTGACCGAGTACTAATTTCCACGAAGTGCTCTCCCCTAGTTTTCTTCCTCCCGAAAATCGTCTTTTATAAAGTGGATTTAAAATTTCAAGTTATCCACCAGGAAGGGTGGGAGAGGATGGGATTACCTCAACGTAGGGGTGGGGGGGAGTTTGAGGTGTGTAGGCATGTCGAAAATAAAACAAGTCAAAACAGAAAACACACAAGAATAAGGACAAAGAAAGCAAGATTTTAAATGTGCTTAATTACCCCCCCCCCCCCCCCCCGCACACACACACACACACCCTCCTTAAACAACCACCAAAACTTAAACGAAAACAAACCCGGCGTTATTAGTTGATAGGGGAAGACGGGGTAAAAAGCGCATGGGCGGGTAAGAAGCCCACCCCAATTATCTCATGAAATAAAGAACATTTCAGTCAAATTTGCCCATGAGACGAATGCTAGACATTAACGCTCGTCTCATGGGCAAAATGAGACTGAAATTTGCTTCATTTCATGAGATAATTGGGGTGGGCTTCTTACCCGCCCATGCGCTTTTTACCCCGTCTTCCCCTAATAAGTAAACATACAAGTATAAACTTTATACATGCGTATATTTTCCTGGGATGAACGTTTTTGAACTTGAATATCACCGGCAAATAAATAATCGGCACAAAATATATATTTCAACACTAATATAAATTGTTCTTAAATCTGCTTACTGGCAGAAAACAAATTTGCAAGAATTTTTGCTTTGTAAATATATTTTATGCTTGCAGAAAATAATCTGCAGAAAAAACTAAAGGGCTGTACAAGCCTATATTGCAAAAGGGTTATATTTTTCAAAAAGGTATACCAGCAAGAAATACTATAAAAAAGAAGAAGATAAACTTAAAATTCTAGACTTAACGCACACACTAAAATGAAACTTATTTGCCCAAAAAAAAAATAAACGAAACAAATATATTCGCCAGGTACGTATAAAATGAGTGTGTCTTTTAAATCAAAATATTAGCAGAAAAACAACAAATGCACCGCCAAAAATAACATACCAAAATATTTTCTTCATACAAACCTGCATCCTAGCAGAAAATACCAAAAATACACGTACTGATATAAAACCTGTTTGCGAGAAGACTTTCCTTTTTCAAAATGTGCACACCAGCAGACGATAACCTGCACAAAATGGCAGATCGATATTGGAGTGTATGTGACAAGTGTGAACTTTCTTGTCCAAATCGCATGTTTGAATGTCTAATGCAGGCTCTGTTCAGACATTTGTGAACAGCCCACTGCCTGCCACCCGTAAGAGGACGACATTTAGTTTAGCACTAAGACACCCCCCCCCCCCCCCCCCCCCATCCTCCTCCCCAGGGAAACACCGTACTTCGATTTAACCCTTTCAACGCCAGCCATTTTCAGCCAGAATTTTCCATTAAGCTTAGAGAAAATATTTTGTCTGCAATAGTGGGGATTCCTTTGTGACATGCATAAAATAGGACCTATCCTTACCTCCCAAAATAAATTAAGGACAAAAGGTTATTGAAAAACAGACCCTCATTTGATGCCTTTTAGTGACATGGGTGTTAAATCATTGTGGTGCCAAGAGGCGACAGTGGCGATGAAAGGGTTTTAAGAACGACGAGAATGAATTGAAATAAATAATGTATACCGCAAAAGGAATATGGTTATAAACGTTGGGGATCACTTTGGCTACACATGCTAAAATTGATCAAAATAATCTGTAATTGAAGAAGAAGAAGAAGAAGAAGAAGAAGAAGAAGAAGAAGAAGAAGAAGAAGAAGAAGCCCACATTGAACAAAGACAAAACGACAGCTTAATTTTAAAATATAAAAGAGTCGAATCCACAAGGCATTTCTGCTGTAAACTAGTCTGTAAGCATATCTTTATTCTTGTTTTACTCTCCAGTAAAAATCACAACTTTTCACGAATGAGCAAAGCAGTTTGCCGATGGGGAAACAAATCTGAAACGCTAGAGATCAGTTTGACTGTCCACTCTACAAACCTTTATTGATCCAAAGACAATGTAATAGGAATAAGACAGACAAACGGCCATTTCCCCCTATATGAGTAGTGAGGACATAAACCCTGATTATAATAATAATAATAATAATAATGGGAATTTATATAGCGCTCTTTCTCACATGAGCTCAGTGCGCTTGACATTGATAACAAAAACATTAAAGGCAAACAAATAATTAATCATTAGAAAGTAAAATAAGCACGATGCTTGCACGCAACGTTCTCTTACTTCCTTACAAACACACACACACACACACACACACACACACACACACACACACACACACACTGAAATGTGCATGCGCACACACATTCACACACAATTAATTATACAAGAGTAGAATAGTTACAATATGAACATTCTAGGAAGAAACATAGAGACCACGTTCACATTCTCAATCAAGTTTGAATACAATACTGCAGCTTGAACTTTAGCAGTAATCTAACACTGGCTGTTACTGTTTCATAGATTTTCTGGCTGTATTTGCAGCTTCCTTACCTTTCTTTGTCTCCTGGAAAACAGAAACAAGGTTTGCCCAAGCACTCAAATTTGAATCTGGTATTTTTAAAAAAAACGTCGATTCAAATTCCAGTCTTTGGATAGAGCCGCCATTGTTAATGGGATCACGAACGATAACTCTATCAGCCCGGCTCGCCGTAACTCTCCAGTTGTCTGTGTCTTATTCCCATTACAGTGTCTTTGATTGAACCCACTAAGAAAGTCTACACACTGTCTTTGAAGTCACCCACAAAAAAGAGAGAAGAAAGCTACAAGTTGGTCGTCTGGGAAACCCCAAAGGCAATGGTCTTCCGATGGAATGGCCTTAAAGGGGCACCCTGACGGATGTGTTTTTTGCAAGAAACACGTCGAGATCACCAGAAAGATAGCATTTTCAAGGATCGGAAAACTCACTTTGCTCTGGTTTCCTAGAAATCAAACCGTCAAAACGGCGATTCCTCCTTGGCGGAGATGCCTGAGAGAATAGCCATTTTGGATGGGGTGGGTGGAGACACAACCCCTTTCGGTTGAAGCTTTTTTTGTTTGTGGCTCAAGCCACAAACCTATAACTCACTTTGTCGGTCGGTCGGTCTGTCTGTCTGTCTGTCTGTCTGTCGGTCGGTCCAAAATTGTCGCACATTTTGACAAAATTGTCGCACTTCAAATCGAGGCTACACTTCAAATTGAGGCCGCTCTTTAAAATGATGTATTTTAAAAGCGTACAAAATAATAAACATACGTAATACAGACACTACAACAGACACGACGAGTATGCGGTGCTTCTTTTGATGAGCATAAGTAGGATACATAGTTTTAAATGTTTTCCAAAAGATATAAAAAGTTACGAAATGGTGCAGAGATAACATTCTGGTTTACAGATTAAAATTATTGAAAAGCCAGGGGAGGTGACTCATGATTGGAGTGGTAAAAATAGACCGCGTGCCACAAACTATTGCGATTTCGCGCTTGTTTTTGTAGTGCAGCTAAAATAATTGGAGTTATTTCCTTTGTTGTGAGCGAAACTCCTTTACATAAACTGCATAAAATTTAAACAAATAAAAGTAAGAAGGCCTGTATTGCGAAAAGTTCGTGCAAACGATTTGGTCTAAACGCAGGCGGCCATTAGAAAAGAGACGGCACATGCCTTCTGTTTGGGTGAAATAATTTGACTTCCAGCACCTCCGCCAAGGAGGAATCGCCGATTTGACGGTTTGATTTATAGGAAACCAGAGCAAAGTGAGTGTTGCAATCTCTGTAAAGGGTGTTTTTGTGTGATCTCGACGTGTTTCTTACAAAAAACACATCCGTCAGGGTGCCCCTTTAACCGTGGATAAATGGGACGATTGGGGCATTAGTAGGCAAGGCAGTCTATGAATAATTCCAATTTTATTGTGAGCGTCAGTGCAGAGATGTTGTTGAAGTGATATTATGGCGACATCACTTCCTACTTTCGCGCCTGTCTCAAATATTGATGATTTGTGCCACGCAACAATCAGTCAGCTGACATCTCAAAAATAAATTTTAACTTTCAATAGTCCAATCCAGATTAGACTCAAACTCACGATCAAAACCATGACCTGTCCGTGCACATTTTCATTATTTTCGTGTTGTATTTTTCCCCCATTGGTCTGGTTGTTGGATCTAAGCCACCTAACATAATATTTCCAATTTGTTGGACGTGTCCTTCTTGTGTCGACTCTCAAACCACTTTCAGTAATTTGGTGATGATCTATCCCTGCCAACATAATAATTTAAAAAAATAAAAAATAAAAAAAGGGAGCGAGGATCGGTGCATCCAGCCACGCTAACTAACGTTCACACAGACATCCGCCGCACTGTTGTCGTCGTCAGGCCAGACGAGAAGGACACTTCCGCCCACATCGACCCCACCCTCGCATTCCGCAACGTCATTCTGGGCCCTCAGTCCCCTCCTGTCTTCGTCATCCG
>CM065700.1:29861178-29866178 GCA_017654935.2 Phymorhynchus buccinoides | reverse complement strand
ATCAACATCTATCCAATGGAGAGGACAACATACAAACAAATCAACATCTATCCAATGGAGAGGACAACATACAAACAAATCAACATCTATCCAATGGAGAGGACAAACATACAAACAAATCAACATCTATCCAATGGAGAGGACAACATACAAACAATCAACATCTATCCAATGGAGAGGACAACATACAAACAAATCAACATCTATCCAATGGAGAGGACAACATACAAACAAATCAACATCTATCCAATGGAGAGGACAACATACAATAAAAGTGTCATAAGGCGAACTTGGCACATTCGTTTTGAGAATGATGCTTTGTTTGTCTCACTTTGGTTCTGACCCACGCATTGCTAGATGATTGGTATCGTAATCAACTTTGGTGGAGGGGAGTTAATTAGAAAGAGAGTATTCACCCTTTGTTCAATTTCGTTTGTCACATCATTATCACACAGTTGTCACCTTCATTCTGCTAGGCATAAAGTACTCGTAAAAGACAGAAAGCGTCACCAGCCTTTCCCCCCATACCTTTCGTGATACTCGTTTTAAAGCACGTTTAAGAGTATTTACAGACCATATCCTTTATAGATATGATAGACAAAATACCCATAAGTCAAAATTAGGCAAATGTTAAGATCAGCTCCCTCCGCTGTTCCAGGGTGAAGTTGGCCAATCAGCTTAACGGAGGGAGCTGATTGGCCAACTTCACCCTGGAACAGGTGAGGGAGCTGATCTTAACATTAGCCCAACATTGATTAAAACAAAAATGAGATTTCTGATATTTCAAGCCTATTGTAAGAAACTAGCTTGAGCGATTTTTCGTGGTACTGGGTCACTGAATTAAAATAAAATTGTGATAGTATCTTCTGGTTTGGTATCACTGACCTATCCGGGGTGGACCATTGCAGTGTGCAGGAGGTTCCGAAGGGCTCCACGTCGTAGGCGCCCCAGCCCAACAGCGGCAGCACGGCCCAGGCGGCCGACATGAGGACCACCATCAGCAGCGACTTCAGAAACCGATCCCTCCTCAAATGAGAAACTGGACACAACAGAAAATGGGGTGGAACAAAACTAATGTTCTAACTATTCGCATCGCAACGAGTTTGAATGATTAAACAAACTCACAGATCACTCCAGCCATACACACAAACAAAACAGACATAAACAAAAGGAGAAATGAAAAGAAGATTACGGGTTTTTACTTCAGGTTTAGACATAGACTTTTCAGATCAGACTTTTAAAAAAAAGTTATATATAATTTTGTCTTTCTGCGCGCACGTGTTTTTCCCTCCCTTGTTGTTTTAAGGGAGGACTTGAAAGACGAGAGGCTGTTTGAGGTTTGGAGTACAGAAGAAAGTCTACATATATATATATAAACGTACAAGAATTGAAGAAGAAAAAACAACCACACCATTAAGCTTTCCTCTTATATATATATAGTTTGCTTTTAATAAAACTTTTTTTTGTGTCCAATATTTAAGTTTGTGAACCTAAGAAAAAAACTGAATAACTTTAATGTTAGCTTTACGATTTGTTCTGTGTTCTGAAAAGAATAAAATAAAATAATGTGCTGATTTACTTTTTCTGATATATATATATATATATAAACGTACAATATATATAGACAGCTACACTCCTTCTGTCTATATATATATATATATATACTTTATGTAAAAAAACTCTCTACACTGATTGGTTACCCCACAACAAACCACTACAAAAGCAAAGTCAGAGGCAAAATTGTGGTCTAAGGGAGTGAAGCGAGTTTAGAAGTGACCAAGGTATGGTGTGCACACAGATTTACTTTCCTTGAAGCAAATGCATCAAATTGACAGCTATCTATTAATTCCAGACATATATGGCCGGAACGACTTGAATGAGTTTTAATGTCAAGCAAACTAATGCAACATCTCACTCTGTTTGTTTGTCAGTTTCTGTCTGTCTATCTTTGTCTCTTTGTTTGTGTTGTGTGTAGGTCTGTCTGTCTCTCCGTCGGTTTCCACCCCTCTCTCTGTTTCTGTTTTTGTCTTTCTGTCTCTCCTTCCAAGTCTCTGTTTCAGTCTGTGTCTGTCTTTCTGCGCGCACGTGTGTGTTTCCCTCCCTTGTTGTTTTAAGGGAGGACTTTGAAAGACGAGAGGCTTTTTGAGGTTCGGAGTACAGAAGGAAGGTTGTTCCAAGAGGAAGGAGCTTGGACAGAAAAAGAACGTTCGCCAAGAGATCCGGTGCAGAAACGAGGGATCTGGAGGACGTGGGTGTCAGAGGAAGAGCGTAGCTGTCTAGAAGGAGTGTAGCTGTCTAGAAGGAGTGTGGCTGTCTAGAAGGAGCGTAGCTGTCTAGAAGGAGTGTAGCTGTCTAGAAGGAGTGTGGCTGTCTAGAAGGAGTGTAGCTGTCTAGAAGGAGTGTAAACAGTCAGAAGATCAGAGAGATAGGATGGGGCCAGACCATTCAGCGACTTGCAACACAACAGAGCAAGTGTATACTTGATGCGCTTTTCAACGGGGAGCCAGTGAAGAGATTGGGGCAAAGGAGAAACATGCGAGGACTTAGAGCACCTCAGTTCAAGGCGTGCGGCATTATTTTCCACCTTCTGCAATTTAATCAGAATATTCTGTGGGCAGCCAGCAAGGAGGGAATTACAGTAGTCTAGTCTTGTAACAAAGAAAGGCAGAAATAAGAGTTTTGGTGGCTTCTTTCAATGTATGAATTATGTTGTCATAATCATTCTTCGCTATAATCACCCGTTTTCCCTAGTAGCCACAATTTTACAGTATCCTTTTTCAAAACCCCCATTCCCCATCTCTGCTGGTTTGCTCTATATATATATATATATATGTAAATAATGTTCTTGATTTTAAACAAATTGAGTTGTTTCTTTTCTTAGTTTTCTTTTTTTCTTTTTCTTCTTCTTCTTAATTGTGTTTTGTTTGTTGCTTTATTTTGTTGCTTGCCTCAGGGCTGAGTGGAAACAAAGCATGGACTCACAGGCCATGGGGTGGCAGACACAGATGTAGCGAGTGATGCCCAGAGCGGAAAGGACAAAGATGTCCACAATGCCGAAGAAAAAACCCAGAAACCCGTTTATCAGACAGCCTGCAAGGAGAGAAAGGTGTAAAACAAAGATAAACATACACCAGAAACCCGTTTATCAGACAGCCTGCAAGGAGAGAAAGATGTAAAACAAAGATAAACATACACCAGAAACCCGTTTATCAGACAGCCTGCAAGGAGAGAAAGATGTAAAACAAAGATAAACATACACCAGAAACCCATTGATCAGACAACCTGCCAGGAGAGAAAGATGTAAAATAAAGATAAACATACACCAGAAACCCATCGATCAGACAGCCTGCAAGGAGAGAAAGATGTAAAACAAAGATAAACATACACCAGAAACCCGTTTATCAGACAGCCTGCAAGGAGAGAAAGATGTAAAACAAAGATAAACATACACCAGAAACCCATTGATCAGACAGCCTGCAAGGAGAGAAAGATGTAAAACAAAGATAAACATACACCAGAAACCCATTTATCAGACAGCCTGCAAGGAGAGAAAGATGTAAAACAAAGATAAACATACACCAGAAACCCATTTATCAGACAGCCTGCAAGGAGAGAAAGATGTAAAACAAAGATAAACATACACCAGAAACCCGTTTATCAGACAGCCTGCAAGAGAAAGATGTAAAACAAAGATAAACATACACCAGAAACCCATTTATCAGACAGCCTGCCAGGAGAGAAAGATGTAAAATAAAGATAAACATACACCAGAAACTCGTTTATCAGACAGCCTGCAAGGAGAGAAAGATGTAAAACAAAGATAAACATACACCAGAAACCCATTGATCAGACAACCTGCCAGGAGAGAAAGATGTAAAATAAAGATAAACATACACCAGAAACCCGTTTATCAGACAGCCTGCAAGAGAAAGATGTAAAACAAAGATAAACATACACCAGAAACCCGTTTATCAGACAGCCCGCAAGAGAAAGGTGTAAAATAAAGATAAACATACACCAGAAACCCATTGATCAGACAGCCTGCAAGGAGAGAAAGATGTAAAACAAAGATAAACATACACCAGAAACCCATTGATCAGACAGCCTGCAAGGAGAGAAAGATGTAAAACAAAGATAAACATACACCAGAAACCCGTTTATTAGACAACCTGCGTGTAAAATAAAGATAAACATACACCAGAAACCCATTGATCAGACAACCTGCAAGGAGAGAAAGATGTAAAACAAAGATAAACATACACCAGAAACCCATTGATCAGACAGCCTGCAAGGAAAGAAAGATGTAAAATAAAGATAAACATACACCAGAAACTCGTTTATCAGACAGCCTGCAAGAGAAAGATGTAAAACAAAGATAAACATACACCAGAAACCCATTGATCAGACAGCCTGCAAGAGAAAGATGCAAAACAAAGATACACCAGAAACCCATTGATCAGACAGCCTGAAGATGCAAAACAAAGATACACCAGAAACCCATTGATCAGACAGCCTGCAAGAGAAAGATGCAAAACAAAGATACACCAGAAACCCATTGATCAGACAGCCTGAAGATGCAAAACAAAGATACACCAGAAACCCGTTTATCACATTGTTCACCAGTTTTGGGGTTAACTTACAGCAATTTTAAAATGTGAATTGCCAACATTACATTGTCAAGATTTCCAATTTGATAAAGAGCTTGTTTTTATTTGGTACAAAAGAAAACACATTCACTGATGCAGTGGATCATTTTGTATGCCATTGTTTTCCGTATATAAATGTAAATTGCACAATATAAACCGAATGTTTCAAACCTTTTGTGATATGCTAAAAATAGATAATGTCTAGAGGAATATATATCATTTGTTAATGGAAAATATGTACATTTGAGACAAAAATGGTTCCTATGCAAGCCTTTGGCTATGTAATGTTCTACCCCTGTTGCTATGTCTTCTTTTTTCATTATTTTGTTTCTCCATTCATTGAATTGAAATAGG
>CM065700.1:29848678-29851178 GCA_017654935.2 Phymorhynchus buccinoides | reverse complement strand
TTGAGTCATTGAGCACTGCACTCCCTCAGCGAGTCATTGAGTCATTGAGCACTGCACTCCCTCAGCGAGTCATTGAGTCATTGAGCACTGCACTCCCTCAGCGAGTCATTGAGTCATTGAGCACTGCACTCCCTCGGCGAGTCATTGAGCACTGTACTCCCTCAGCGAGTCATTGAGCACTGCACTCCCTCAGCGAGTCATTGAGCACTGTACTCCCTCAGCGAGTCATTGAGCACTGCACTCCCTCAGCTAGTAATTGAGTCATTGAGCACTACACTCCCTCAGCGAGTCATTGAGTCATTGAGCACTGCACTACCTTGGCGAGTCTTTGAGTCATTGAGCACTGCACTCCCTAGGCGAGTCTTTGAGTCATTGAGCACTGCACTCACCTCAGCGAGTCATTGAGTCATTGAGCACTGCACTCCCTCAGCGAGTCATTGAGTCATTGAGCACTGCACTCCCTCAGCGAGTCATTGAGTCATTGAGCACTGCACTCCCTCAGCGAGTAATATTGAGCAATTGAGCACTGCACTCCCTCAGCGAGTCACTGAGTCACTGAGCACTGCACTCCCTCAGCGAGTCATTGAGTCACTGAGCACTGCACTCCCTCAGCGAGTCAGTCACTGAGTCACTGCACTCCCTCAGAGAGTCATTGAGTCACTGAGCACTGCAATTCCCTCAGCGAGTAATTGAGTCATTGAGCACTCCCAGCGATTCATTTGAGGCACTGCACTCCCTCAGTGAGTCATGGAGTCATTGAGCACTGCACTCCCTTAGTGAGTCATTGAGTCATTGAGCACTGTACTCCCTCAGCGAGTCATTGAGTCGTTTGAGCACTGCACTCCCTCAGCGAGTCATTGAGTCATTGAGCACTGCACTCCCTCAGCGAGTCATCTGAGTCATTGAGGGCACTGCACTCCCCTCAGTGAGGCATGGAGTCACTGAGCACTGCACTCCCTCAGCGAGTCGCTGATGCAACTACTACGGCACTCCCTCGACACTGAAGTCATTGGGGGTATTTCACTCCCTCGGCAAGTCATTAGCGTGGTTTTCCACTTTCAACCCCACCCAGTCAGTCGCTACTACTAATTGAGCACACGGCTCTCCCGAAAACCTGGGACGGTATTCATGTCGAGATAGCATGAGACTTAGCATGATGCTAACTTAGAAGCTCTTCCAATGTCCTATAGGATTTAATAGGACTTTTGGAAGAGCTTCTAAGTTAGCATCATGCTAAGTCTCATGCTATCTCGACATGAATACCGTCCCTGGCCTTCTTCTGCGACCCAGTCGGTGTGGTCTGCGAGATCTCTCCGGCACTGACATCGTCGTCAGCAATTGCGCTTTAAATGGTCGGCTTTAGCTCGCCCCTTTTTTTTTCGCCCGCCACACGGTGGCGAAGCAAAGCAATCAAGAGGGTCCCACCCAAGCCTTAATGGGTAACGTTTGTTGCGGGGAGGGGGGGGTGGGGGGGGGGGGGAGGGAGAGATGGGGGGGGGGGGGGGGAGGGGGTGGGACTATTAACTATTAACCTTTGTTGGGGAGAGAGAGAGAGAGAGAGAGAGAGGGGGGGGGAGGGAGACTCTCTCTTTATTGGGCGAGAGAGAGATGGGTCACACAACACACACACACACACACACACACACACACCTCACACACACACCACACACACACACCACACACACACACAACACACACACACACACAGTGATAGGAGAGCCCAGTCGTGGTGTTCCCATGGGTCACTTTATTTTGAAGTCATTAGCAAATCGTTATACATCTGCATTGAAAGAGCTTTCCAACAAACAAACAAAATTGTTAATCGGATAATTTCTTGCAAAGTTATGAAGATTTGAAGTCGTATATACTCAAGGAATCGGCGAAATGAGAAAATGCAAAGTGCTGCGGGGGTGTTCAAAATTGTGCACACACAAAACCGTCCCCAAATGTCTTCTTTAATTTAATTAAAAAAAAACACCCGTTTGTTTTTAAGGCCTAATAAAGGATCGTTTTTTTTTTTACACTTCAATACTTCCGTGTGAGGTAGAGAAAGACCTATTGTCAAAATCTGGAAATTGATGATTCGACCCCCTCCCACCTAAAATTGCCCCTAGGGGGTATGTGAGCCAGGGACAAGACGACTCATGTTATGGCGAAGGAATGAAGAATGAATATTAATCTTAACGTCCTCCCTGTCCTAAAGACGCATACGGGACGTTAGTTCCAATTTCGATCTTGGGATTCACATATGTAGGGGAAGACGGGGTAAAAAGCGCATGGGCGGGTAAGAAGCCCACCCCAATTATCTCATGAAATAAAGACAATTTCAGTCAAATTTGCCCATGAGACGAATGCTAGACATTAACACTCGTCTCATGGGCAAAATGAGACTGAAATTTGCTTCATTTCATGAGATAATTGGGGTGGGCTTCTTACCCGCCCATGCGCTTTTTACCCCGTCTTCCCCTATATGAGACCATTACACATATTTCCAAACATC
>CM065700.1:29838678-29841178 GCA_017654935.2 Phymorhynchus buccinoides | reverse complement strand
TGTCTGCCATACTCCGCCTTCAGGGAGAGTATGGATGAGGGCAAGTTGCTAGGATTTGGGTGAGGGTTGTACATACCTGTGTCCCGCTATGTGTAAGGGTTAGGGAAGGTTTTTTTTTTACAAACTTGTATCACTCTATCAGTAAGGGTAAGGATTAGGGTTTGGACACGATTTTTACAGACCTGTATGACACTTTGTGTAAGAGTAAGGATTTGTGTTAGGGCTTTTGCATATCTGTATTGCCCTATGAGTAAGAGTAAGGATTAGGATTTTGGACACGGTTTTTTTATATCTCTATCACACTTTGTGTAAGAGTAAGGATTTGTGTTAGGGCTTTTGCATATCTGTATCACCCTATGAGTAAGAGTAAGGATTAGGATTTGGACACGGTTTTTTCATATCTGTATCACACTTTGTGTAAGGGTAAAGGTTTTGGTTAGGGTTTTTACATATCTGTATCACACCATGTCTAAATGTAAGGGTTTGGGTTAGGTTTTTACATATCTGTATCACACTATGCGTAAGGGTAAGGGTTTGGGTTAGGGTTGTTGCAGATCTGTATCACTCTGTGTGTAAAAGTAAAGGTTTGTGTTAGGGTTTTGACATACCTGTATCACACTACGTGTAAAAGAAAAGTTTTGGGTTAGGGTTATTACAGATCTGTGTCACACTATGAGTATGGGTAAGGATTAGGAGTTGGACACGGTTTTTACAGACCTATATCACACTATGTGTAAGGGTAAGGGTTTTTACAGACCTATGTCAAACTATGTGTAAGGGTAAGGGTTTTTACAGACCTATATCACACTATGTGTAAGGGTAAGGGTTTTTACAGACCTATATCACACTATGTGTAAGGGTAAGGGTTTTTACAGACCTATGTCACACTATGTGTAAGGGTAAGGGTTTTTACAGACCTATATCACACTATGTGTAAGGGTAAGGGTTTTTACAGACCTATATCACACTATGTGTAAGGGTAAGGGTTTTTACAGACCTTTATCACACTATGTGTAAGGGTAAGGGTTTTTACAGACCTATATCACACTATGTGTAAGGGTAAGGGTTTTTACAGACCTATATCACACTATGTGTAAGGGTAAGGGTTTTTACAGACCTTTATCACACTATGTGTAAGGGTAAGGGTTTTTACAGACCTATATCACACTATATGTAAGGGTAAGGGATTTTACAGACCTATATCACACTATGTGTAAGGGTAAGGGTTTTTACAGACCTTTATCACACTATGTGTAAGGGTAAGGGTTTTTACAGACCTTTATCACACTATGTGTAAGGGTATGGGTTTTTACAGACCTATATCACACTATGTGTAAGGGTAAGGGTTTTTACAGACCTATATCACACTATGTGAAAGGGTAAGGGTGTTTGCATATCTGTATCACCCTACGAGTAAAGGTAAGGATTAGGGTCTGGACATAATTTGGACAGACATGTATCACACCATGTGTAAGGGTAAGGGTTTGGGTTAGGGTTTTCACAGATCTGTTTTCACAGATAGGGTTTTCACAGATCTGTATCACCTTATGAGTAAGGGTAAGGATTAGGGTCTGGACACGGTTTTTACAGACCTGTAGCACACTATGTGTAAAGGTAAAGGTTTGGGTTAGGGTTTTTACAGACCTGCAGCACACTATGTGTAAAGGTAAAGTTTTGGGTTAGGGTTTTTACAGATCTGTATCACACTAAGAGTAAGGGTAAGGATTAGGATCTGGCCACGGTGTTTCCAGACCTGCATCACACCATGTCTAAAGGCAAAGGTTTGAGTTAGGGTTTTCACATATCTGTATCACACTAAGAGTAAGGGTAAGGATTAGGATCTGGCCACGGTGTTTCCAGACCTGTATCACACCATGTCTAAAGGCAAAGGTTTGAGTTAGGGTTTTCACAGATCTGTATCACACTAAGAGTAAGGGTAAGGATTAGGGTCTGGCCACGGTGTTTCCAGACCTGTATCACACCATGTCTAAAGGCAAAGGTTTGAGTTAGGGTTTTCACATATCTGTATCACACTAAGAGTAAGGGTAAGGATTAGGGTCTGGCCACGGTGTTTCCAGACCTGTATCACACCATGTCTAAAGGCAAAGGTTTGAGTTAGGGTTTTCACATATCTGTATCACACTAAGAGTAAGGGTAAGGATTAGGGTCTGGCCACGGTGTTTCCAGACCTGTATCACACCATGTCTAAAGGCAAAGGTTTGAGTTAGGGTTTTCACAGATCTGTATCACACTAAGAGTAAGGGTAAGGATTAGGGTCTGGCCACGGTGTTTCCAGACCTGTATCACACCATGTCTAAAGGCAAAGGTTTGAGTTAGGGTTTTCACAGATCTGTATCGCACTAAGAGTGTGAAGCCACGGTGTTTACCTGTATCACACTGTCTAAAGGTATGGGCTGAGTTTGGACAGATCTGTATCACACTGTACAGTGTAAACACTGCTAAAGGTATGGGAGAGTTTGGACAGACCTGTATCACATTA
>CM065700.1:29833678-29836178 GCA_017654935.2 Phymorhynchus buccinoides | reverse complement strand
TCGCATGGGCGGGTAAGAAGCCCACCGCAATTATCTCATGAAATGAAGCAAATTTCAGTCTCATTTTGCCCATGAGACGAGTGTTAATGTCTAGCATTCGTCTCATGGGCAAATTTGACTGAAATTTTCTTTATTTCATGAGATAATTGGGGTGGGCTTCTTACCCGCCCATGCGCTTTTTACCCCGTCTTCCCCTACCACGTTTTATTGGTTAGAGCAAATAGGAACAGATTTGTGAATGTGAACAGTTTTGTGATGGGGAAGACGGGGTAAAAAGCGCATGGGCGGGTAAGAAGCCCACCCCAATTATCTTACCCGCCCATGCGCTTTTTACCCCGTCTTCCCCTATATTATAAAGTAAATAATTATCTTCTATATTTTGTGCATACCAGCGTGGCAAGAACCTGTATGGTAGACATATAAAGAAACAAACAACTACACGACGAGTGTAAAGTGACATTATTTTATTCTCTATAAACTACTGGATATTTCGGCGAATGCGCCTTTATCAACATAGTCGAACAAGAAAACAGCAAACAGCAAATATAGCAAAAGGAGCAAAAAGCAGGCAACAAAAGGGGCAAAAAAAAAAACAAGATCAAAATTAAACAAGCGCGAAATCGCAATAGTTTGTGGCACGCGGTCTATTTTTACCACTCCAACCATGAGTCACCTCCCCTGGCTTTTCAATAATTTTAATCTGTAAACCAGAATGTTATCTCTGCACCATTTCGTAACTTTTTATATCTTTTGGAAAACATTTAAAACTATGTATCCTACTTATGCTCATCAAAAGAAGCACCGCATACTCGTCGTGTCTGTTGTAGTGTCTGTATTACGTATGTTTATTATTTTGTACGCTTTTAAAATACATCATGTTAAAGAGCGGCCTCAATTAAGTGTAGCCTCGATTTGAAGTGCGACATTTTGTCAAAATGTGCGATAATTTTGGACCGACCGACAGACAGACAGACCGACCGACAAAGTGAGTTATAGGTTTGTGGCTTGAGCTACAAGCAAAAAACAATGCTTCCCCTCAATGCGCAAATGATACAACCAAGTTGAAACCAAAGAGCAAGGCATGGACTGTAGAGGGGAAGTATTGTCTTTTGATTTTGATCTTGTTTTTTGTTTGTGGCTCAAGCCACAAACCTATAACTCACTTTGTCTGTCTGTCTGTCGGTCCAAAATTGTCGCACATATTGACAAAATTGTCGCACATATTGTAAAAGAGAAAAAAATACTTGGGCATAAAGTAACATTTCAGTTGTCTTATCTACAGTCCTTAGGTATGGAAAGAATTGTATACTGAATAGAGCACATGAATCTTCATTTTAAAGCGAACAAAATAATAAACATACGTAATACAGACACTGCAACAGACACGACGAGTATGCGGTGCTTCTTTTGATGAGTATAAGTAGGATACATAGTTTTAAATGTTTTCCAAAAGATATAAAAAGTTACGAAATGGTTCAGAGATAACATTCTGGTTTACAGATTAAAATTACATGTATTGAAAAGCCAGGGGAGGCGACTCAGTGTATGTAATGATTGAAGTGGTAAAAAATAGACCGCTGCCACAAACGATTGCGAATCCGCGCTTGTTTTTTTTAACAATTGTTCATTGTTCGGTTATAATATTTAACTGTATGTTTAAATTCCATTTTGTAATAGGGGAGGGGGAGGGGGTCATGATTGCATCACTAACTTATTACTCACTCTGTTACTTACACACACTCTCACAGCCATACCCTCTCTCACTTCCCAACACAAAAATTACACCGCAATATATTATGCTGTCTGAATCACTGTTAGTGGAAGGGCGTTATATTAAAGACACACTGACCCACCACGATTAAGTCCCTTGGGTTTTTTCTGGGTGGCTGTGACCCACATACAAATTCCCCCAACTTCAAATTGAGGCTGCTCTATAAAATGATGTTTCGTTTTCAATTTGGGGGCATATGTATGGGAGTCGAACCCGGTCAAAACAAGATTTCTTACCAGGATGGAAAACATGTGAAACCCGCGTGATCTTGACACGTGATCTGGTGGGTGAACAACAAGGCACGTGAGTACGCGCACCCAAACAAAGTCTGCGAGAGTAGAGGTTAGGTGGGAAGGGGGGGGGGGGGGGGGGGGGGGGGGGGGGGACAGAAATGATAATAATAAGCATGATCAAGGAGACGAACAGAAGAATACTGATAGAAGAGTGATATTTTATTTATATTAGGATCATAATTTTATGGTTGTATATCACAATGATGATCTTCAAGTCCTTTACGGGTTTTTTGTTGTTGCGGTCACTGTCTATGTGTAAGAAAGGCTGAGTTTTTTTGTTTGTTATTTGTTTTTACCTATTGACGATTTTTTTTTTTTGTTTTGGGGGGGGGGGGGGGCACTTTGTCCTTTTTGCTCCACACTTACCCGACCTATCATCCCCATTACCCCCTTCAAACACACACGCACACACACATGCACAAACACACATACACAC
>CM065700.1:29808678-29816178 GCA_017654935.2 Phymorhynchus buccinoides | reverse complement strand
TGTGACGTGTGGACTGTAATACACCAATAGCAGGCTTTCATTGTTTGAAAGTGAAGGCTATAATTGGCGTAGTGAGAAAAAGTTGTCACACAAGATGCTGAAACGTAGCTAGAGCAACACTCACAACCAGTCATCATAAGCCCACTAGTAAGTATTATTGATGGCAGGTGATTGAGATCTGGTTTGTTTGACTCTAGTTTTGATCTAGATCCTATGTTCAATGATGAATAAGGAGTAGATAGATATGTTATAGAAAAGAAGTGGTAAACATTCTATTCTATTTATGTGCACTGATTATTTGTGTGTGTGTGTTTTTGACTTGAACACTTTTGGTACCAGAACCGGAGTTTATGCCTACTAACCCTTTTGTCTATTTTTAGTAGGAAACCTATGGGCCGCAATCTTGCACTATTTTTAGTAGGAAACCTATGGGCCGCAATCTTGCACTTTATGATACCATTCCTTTCCAGGTGTTGGATGGAGAGTGATGATGGATTGATCACCTTTTATGTTTTACTGATCTCAGTTTGTTAACTGAAATTCAGTTTATTTATTAACTACATGTAGTGCTATTGTACAAGGGAAGCCTTCAAGCCGGTTGGGATTCACTAATTCCCTGCCGACTGAAGCCCCTTGTCTCTAAGCCATAGAGATCTACATCCACCTTCTCCTGTGATTATCAGCAGGGCATCGTGGGCCGGATGCTTATCCCGGACTCCACCAAGCACCAAGACGGGATCGCCGCCAAGACGACCCGCACCCAGAATCCGCGAGGAGACCACGCCTGAACCGTGCCATCCCGCGAAGCCGTAACCGGAACGACTGGGAGCTACTCTCACCTGACGAGCAAGCCCAGAACTTCAAACAGCTAAGTCCACCTGACTGCGCCAATCATTTGAACTTTCCTACGGACACTAAAGATAATTAGTAACCCTTCCGGCATGGGGCGAACCTTATAGAAAGACAAAAGTCTTGTGAATCCTTTCGGATTTCATTGTGTTTTATCCATATTTTGTTTTGGCGCCATTGAGCTGCTTTATTATTATTGTTGCATAATCTTATGCAGATTTTGTGAGTAAATAAAATACAAGTGTCAAATAATCCTGAACCCTTTGGTCAGACTGATGAGAGTGGGAGTCTTGTAATTTCATGTAAAACCCTACTTCTCTCTGTCTGCCATTTAGAGCAATTCAACCACTTGTATTTCTTACAACCATCTGACGAGCCAGAACCCGGGCACAAATATAAATTTATTAGATGAAAAGGGGCCGGGAAAGTTGCTCATCTCCCATACCCTAGAGAAGTGGGCTAAAGGCAAATTTTCTAAAGTCTTCCCTAGGGACTTAGCCTTTTGACCCATTACCTCGTCACATCTAATTGGGGGCTCGCGTCCGGGATATTTTTTTTCATAAAGTCTAACAAATTTCAATTCAAACGGTAGTTCCTTTTCAAAACTTATCTTGTGTCCACTGGGAAAGTTATTGTGATTTGGTTCACTGTGTTTTGATTTGATTTGTTTGAATGCTATTTATGACTTTATTTTGATGTGCATGCTATTTCTGTTTATGCTGAAATAGTTAAGTGTTGTTTGATACATTCAACTCAGCAGCTTTGTTTTTATTTTGAATAGTTGTATTTACAACCATGGCTGAGATTGTTAAACTTAGGCGGGAACTTAAAGAATGGGGAGAATCTCTAGGATTGTCAGGCCAAGAGTTAGCAAATTTTGTCATATCTGAATATGACAAAGACAAAACTCGGGAGGCTCAAGAGGCTGACAAAGCTCGCGAGGAGGCCGAGAAAGACAAACAGAGAGCTCATGAGGCTCAAGAGGCTGATAAAGCTCGGGAGGAATAAAGCTGAGAAAGATAAGCAGAGAGCTCATGATGCTGCCGAGCAAGAGCAAATCCGTACTCATGAGTTAAGGCAGAGGCAACTAGTGCAGGATGCCAAAAATAAAGAACTCGAACTTGAGGCCACTGAGCGAGAAAAAGCGCGAGACCATGAGCTAGCTATGAAGCAGCTTGAAAACTCAGCAGACTCTGAGACTGCTGCCCCTCAAAATTTTCCCCCTCCCATTCATACCTCAGCCATGACCTTCACATTGGAGGCATTCAATGAGGCAACCGAGTCTATCGATGCATTCCTCGATAGATTTGAAAGACTGGCCCAGGAATTTGAGCTTGCTCCGGAAAAGTTCAACCTCAAGCTTGCCCAAAGTCTCAGGGGTGTGGCTTATGAGGTATACAGTAAACTTCCGTCAAGCCAAATTACCGACTACCCAGCTTTGAAAGAAGCCCTGCTCAACAGATACCAGTTGACAGCGGACGCCTACCGGAAAAAGTTCCGGTCAACCAGAAAAGGTAGGGGAGAGTCCTATGCCCAATTTTCAGATAGACTGGGGAACTATCTGACAAAATGGGTGTCCCTTTCTGCCAAAACTGAGTCCTATGAGGATCTCCGGGAACTGATGGTTTGCGAGCAACTGCGCGAAACCATGTCCCCAGAGTTACGCACCTTTACTGCCGAACAAGGTGCCACAACTCTGGCTGACCTCATCCAGCTAAGTGACCGATACACTCTAGCCCATGATGAACCTAGCGCCCCTAAAAGGCCAAAACTACAGCAAGTAGTTGGGTCCACTGCTTCACAGCAGAGCAGGTTTAACCCCAACTCCAAAAGTGGGTCAAACAGTTCTACCCATGAACGACAACCACTGGGACAACCCTTATTCTGCTCATACTGCAAGTCGAACACCCACAATCGGGATGACTGCAGGAAACTTGCTTACAAGCGGCAAAATGTTGCAACTATGCAAGTCGTCTCGACTTCGCAGAATTGCACAAACCCCTCCCCAGTACAGTGTCCAGGCACACCGTCAGTCGTTGGACAGGCGACTGTCAACAACATCCCTGTTCAGTGTCTCTATGACACTGGACTGTCATGCGACGCCATTGTCTGCGGATCCTTAGTCCCCGCGTCAGCATACACGGGAGACTTCATCTCTCTGCAGGGCCCTGATGCTGCAATCCCCCCATCCACTTTGCCAGTCGCCATAATCAATGTCGACACCAGATTTGTTAAGGGACCCATCAAGGCAGTGCTCATGGACAGTCCTGTCTATGACCTCATACTGGGATCACAGTATGTGTTTTTAGGGCACCCCTCTCAACCTGCCATAGTTTCAGCAGCATTCCCTTCTCCCCAATCCACAAACCAACTCCCTCCCTCCTTCCCAAAGAGCAAATCTCCCTCAGCAGGGAAGAAACCTCTCAACGCGGCAAACCAAATTGCCGCACGAGCCAATCCAGATTGTCCCAAGTCCCCAAGTCCACCACAACTTGGAAAATCCTTCCCAAGGAATGTCCGCCTAACGACCCAAGACCACTCGCCACAGGTACCTCAGGTGAAAGGCAGCACTGTACCCGCAAACACCCACCGAAGGTACTATCGGGACAGGCCGCCGCACGTACAGCCGTCACCTACCCCTCCCTTTCAGCGAGTGGCAGTCGACTTGGTCGGGCCTCTACCTCAACGGAAGAAGAAATTCCGGTACATAGTCACCGTGGTCGACATATGTACCATGCAGTGCGATGCCGCCCCAATCTCCTCACTTGATGCTAGCCAGGTAGCCGCGGCACTCAAAGCCATTTTCGCCCGAATCGGCCTACCAAACCACATCATCAGCAATGATGAATCCAGGCTAAAGGGGAAACTCAGGCAAGAGGTGTTTGCTATTCTGCAATCAACCTTGGGACAACTCAACACAGGATTGCCGCACCAACCTCAGTCGGAATCCATTCCACTGATCTCTAACCCACCTGCTCCTTTGAACTCTGTGTTGCGACCAGATGTTCCACCATTCCAGCCGACCCAGTCTCCCCACTAATTTGTCCCTGTCACCCAAGTCGAAAGTGGAGTCGGCGTTCCACAGGAAGATTCCGGTACCAGAATCTTTTCTTCGGGGGGCCTCTGTGACGTAAGTGTCCCGCGCGACCCCTCTTTCTTTATCTACACCCCCCCCCCCCCTCTCCTTTTCTTTTCTCTGTCCGGCCGCCACGTTAATTGCCACCCACCATCTAAAGAATGCCGATTCCGGGATTGGTCCCTTTTGAAGGTCGATTTGTCTCCCCGGTCAGCACGTACCACCTACCGAGGTTATCTCCCTTCACCCCCCCCCCCCCCCCTTATCTACCGTCTCATCACGAGATAGTGATATCAAGAGTCGGTTCCCTTTGTAAGACACCGCGCCTTTACCCATAACAAGAAAGTGACAACCACGGTTATCTCCCTTTGAAGATGGTTTTGCTTTTCCGAGCACGAGAAGGATTTTGAATGTCGGCACGTGATAAGGATGTAATAGGCGCGTGATTGTTCGGTACATTTAGAACAGCAATCTTGTGACGTGTGGACTGTAATACACCAATAGCAGGCTTTCATTGTTTGAAAGTGAAGGCTATAATTGGCGTAGTGAGAAAAAGTTGTCACACAAGATGCTGAAACGTAGCTAGAGCAACACTCACAACCAGTCATCATAAGCCCACTAGTAAGTATTATTGATGGCAGGTGATTGAGATCTGGTTTGTTTGACTCTAGTTTTGATCTAGATCCTATGTTCAATGATGAATAAGGAGTAGATAGATATGTTATAGAAAAGAAGTGGTAAACATTCTATTCTATTTATGTGCACTGATTATTTGTGTGTGTGTGTTTTTGACTTGAACACTTTTGGTACCAGAACCGGAGTTTATGCCTACTAACCCTTTTGTCTATTTTTAGTAGGAAACCTATGGGCCGCAATCTTGCACTGTTTTTAGTAGGAAACCTATGGGCCGCAATCTTGCACTTTATGATACCATTCCTTTCCAGGTGTTGGATGGAGAGTGATGATGGATTGATCACCTTTTATGTTTTACTGATCTCAGTTTGTTAACTGAAATTCAGTTTATTTATTAACTACATGTAGTGCTATTGTACAAGGGAAGCCTTCAAGCCGGTTGGGATTCACTAATTCCCTGCCGACTGAAGCCCCTTGTCTCTAAGCCATAGAGATCTACATCCACCTTCTCCTGTGATTATCAGCAGGGCATCGTGGGCCGGAAGATTATCCCGGACTCCACCAAGCACCAAGACGGGATCGCCGCCAAGACGACCCGCACCCAGAATCCGCGAGGAGACCACGCCTGAACCGTGCCATCCCGCGAAGCCGTAACCGGAACGACTGGGAGCTACTCTCACCTGACGAGCAAGCCCAGAACTTCAAACAGCTAAGTCCACCTGACTGCGCCAATCATTTGAACTTTCCTACGGACACTAAAGATAATTAGTAACCCTTCCGGCATGGGGCGAACCTTATAGAAAGACAAAAGTCTTGTGAATCCTTTCGGATTTCATTGTGTTTTATCCATATTTTGTTTTGGCGCCATTGAGCTGCTTTATTATTATTGTTGCATAATCTTATGCAGATTTTGGGAGTAAATAAAATACAAGTGTCAAATAATCCTGAACCCTTTGGTCAGACTGATGAGAGTGGGAGTCTTGTAATTTCATGTAAAACCCTACTTCTCTCTGTCTGCCATTTAGAGCAATTCAACCACTTGTATTTCTTACAACCATCTGACGAGCCAGAACCCGGGCACAAATATAAATTTATTAGATGAAAAGGGGCCGGGAAAGTTGCTCATCTCCCATACCCTAGAGAAGTGGGCTAAAGGCAAATTTTCTAAAGTCTTCCCTAGGGACTTAGCCTTTTGACCCATTACCTCGTCACACCTATAAACAAAAAAATGCGCGTGAATGCGTGCATACGTTCGTGCGTGCGTGCGTGTGTGTATTTTGTGTGTTTGCGAGTGCGTATGTGTGTGTGCGTGTGTGTGTGTGTGCGTGTACATGTGCGTACGTGCTCGCACGCACGCGCACGAGAGGTCTGTGTGGGTATGTGTATGCGTTTTATGTGTGCAATCATGTACATTTACCTATGTGTTTCTGTGAGTGCACGCATGTGTGTTAACACGATTGTGTAAATGTGCACACGTGTGTGTGTGTGTGTGTGTGTGTGTGTGTGCGTGCGTGCGCGTGTGTGTGTGTTCGTGTGTGTGCGTGTGCGTGCGTGCGTGTGCGTGCGCGTGCGCGCGCGTGTTTTGCGTTCGTGCTTGCGTGCACGTGTCTGTGTGTGTGTCTGTGTGTGTCTGTGTGCGTGTGTGTATGTTTTGCGTGTGTGCGTGCAGTGTCTGTGTGCGCGCGCGCGTGTGTGTGTGTGTGTGTGTGTATGTGTGTGTGTGTGTGTGTGTGTGTGTGTGTGTGTGTGTCTGTGTCTGTGTCTGTGTGTGTGTAACTGTGTGTCTTTGGCATGGGATGTTTGTCCAAATCGCACAGCTGGTTGCATAGGTGAGACGCAGAGAGAGAGAGAGAGAGAGAGAGAGAGAGAGAGAGAGAGAGAGAGAGAGAGAGAGAGAGAGAGAGAGAGAGAGAGAGACACAGAGAGAGACAGAGAGAGAGAGAGAGAGAGAGAGAGAGAGAGGAGAGAGAGAGAGAGAGAGAGAGAGAGAGAGAGAGAGAGAGAGAGAGAGAGAGAGAGAGAGAGAGAATCCTTTTTACTTATTTAACCGCCGACCAAGAGAATCAGAACAAGTGACCTAATTGTTTTGTCTGTTAACAATGCTCTATTTGTTCACTTTACGTACTTAACTTTCCGCTAACAGTCTGAAAGCTTACGTCGTATGCACAGAAGACGTTTGACATTTCAAACCACTTAGTTATCGTTGAAGCTAAGGTCATATGGTGGAAGTGAGAAACAATTATTGAGGCCTACTGCTACACTCCATCCATCCGTTCTTGCGTGATTGTTATCAAGCGCTAATAATATATTTATTAAGGCTAAAAGAACATACTTCCAGAGCTTCCTCTGCATTTTATGAACATTTTAACAACAACTACCCACCACACCAACAAGTTTCAAACCACCATCATCTCAACTGAGTCACAATTCACTAGAAGAAAAATCAAAGAAGCCATAGAGATAAGGGAAAGGAGGCCAAGTCTCAACAGAGACCTAGGGTATGACTTGCCCCCTATCTACAGTCCTCTCCTGTGCTTAATTGTATGAAGTTCTACTAAAGCTTAAGTGGGAAACTAAACGTTGTTACTTTCTAAATTAAGTCCGATATACTTAATTTAGAAAGTAACAACGTTTAGTTTCCCACTTAAGCTTTAGTAGAACTTCATAAAATTAAGCACTGAACAAATGACAACTCAGTGGACAACACCAACAGCTCCCACCACAGCCAGTCAGACAAGGTTGAAAAAGACAAGCAGTACGTAGCTTGTCGAAAATGACCGAAGGTGTTTTTATTTTTATGTTTTTGTTTCTTTTTCTTGATTTAAATGACTGTGAGCAAGAACAACAAGAAATATGACTACCCCACAGTCGGAAAGCATCTTCACTCTAACATGTATTATTGTGTTCGACACGAATTAATGCTTCCTCAAATAGCCAGGCCT
>CM065700.1:29756178-29803678 GCA_017654935.2 Phymorhynchus buccinoides | reverse complement strand
ATACAATGCAATATAATACAATACAATGCAATATAACACAATACAATGCAATATAACACAATACAGTGCAATGCAATACAATGCAATGCAAAACAATGTAATAATATACAATGCAATGCAATATAATGCGATGCAGTATAATGCAATAAATAGAATACAATACAGCACAGCAAGACTACAATACAATACAATGCAATACAATACAATACTCCACAATACAACACAACAATGCAATACAAAACAGCGCATTAATACAACACAATTCAATACTCTACAATACAACACAATACAATAGGGGAAGACGGGGTAAAAAGCGCATGGGCGGGTAAGAAGCCCACCCCAATTATCTCATGAAATGAAGCAAATTTCAGTCTCATTTTGCCCATGAGACGAGCGTTAATGTCTAGCATTCGTCTCATGGGCAAATTTGACTGACATTTTCTTTATTTCATGAGATAATTGGGGTGGGCTTCTTACCCGCCCATGCGCTTTTTACCCCGTCTTCCCCTACAATGTAGTAATAGGTGAAGACGGGGTAAAAAGCCCATGGGCGGGTAAGAAGCCCATGCCAATTACCTCATGAAATAAAGAAACTTTCAGTCAAATTTGCCCATGAGACGAACGCTAAACATTAACACTCGTCTCATGGGCAACATGTGACTGAAATGTGCTTCATTTCATGAGATAATTGGCATGGGCTTCTTACCCGCACATGGGCTTTTTACCCCGTCTTACCCTATAAGTGCAGAACCCGTGAGATCAGGTAGGACACAGTGCCATCTCATGGGCGGATTACCCGCGCATGCGCTTTTTTCCCCGTCTTCACCTAAGTGCATTGCCCATGAGACGAACGCTAAACATTAACACTCGTCTCATGGGCAAAATGTGACTGAAATGTGCTTTATTTCATGAGATAATTGGCATGGGCTTCTTACCCGCGCATGGGCTTTTTTACCCCGTCTTACCCTTTAAGTGCAGAACCCGTGAGATCAGGTAGGACACAGTGCCATAATTATCTGCACATATTCTTTTTTGTGTGTTCTTTGATGTCACTGGTTTCGCGCTGGTTGTCTTCTGTACTAAAGGCCTAGCCACACTGCATACGATTCGATACGATTCGATTCACTACGATCCGATCGTGACATTTGTGAGGCATGATTGACGCGAACTTCTACTGTCTAAATAAATCTGATGAAATCCTACTAGGGGAAGACGGGGTAAAAAGCGCATGGGCGGGTAACAAGCCCACCCCAATTATCTCATGGAATAAAGACAATTTCAGTCACATTTTACCATGAGACGAATGCTAGACATTAACGCTCGTCTCATGGGCAAAATGAGACTGAAATTTGCTTCATTTCATGAGATAATTGGGGTGGGCTTCTTACCCGCCCATGCGCTTTTTACCCCGTCTTCCCCTAGTTGTGTTCTCAATAATTTGTAGTCTTCCGCACACGAATCTGATGAAATATCTTATTTTTGTATCGGACATTTTGATTTGATTCGAGTGCTTTGCGGTGTGCATGAGTATAGTGAACAAAAATAAGTGGTAGAGTTATTTTTAGACAGGAAGTATTTCACGTGAATCATGACTCACATACATCGTCACAATCGTATCGTATTGGGGTCAACTCGTATATAGTGTAGCTAGGCCTTAGTTTTTGCAAGCAACACGTCGAGATCACCATGAAGACACCATTTACAGAGATCGCAACACTCACTTTGCTCTGGTTTCCTAGAAACCAAACCGTCAAAACGGCGATTCCTCCTTGGCGGAGATGCCGGAGAGAGAAGCCATTTTGGATGGGGTGGGTGGAGGCCACTCCTTGTGGTTGAAGTTTTTTTCTTTTTTGAAGTGCAGTAAAAATAATAAATTGGAGCTATTTCTTTTAGCAGTGAGCAAAACTCCTTTAGGTAAACTGTATAAAAATAAAAATAATAAAGACAAAAAGGCTTGTATTGTGAAAAGTTCGTGCAAACGATTTGGTCTAAACTCAGGTAGTCATTAGACAAAAACTTGACTTCCAGCACTTCCGCCAAGGATGAATCGCCGATTTGACGGTTTGATTTCTAGGAAACCAGAGCAAAGTGAGTGTTGCGCGGATCTCTGTAAAGGGTGTTTCCTGGTGATCTCGACGTGTTTCTTGGAAAAAATACATCCGTCAGGGTGCCCCTTTAAGTCAAACGTTTTGCTTTGGCATGCGATTATCTTGTTCTTGTGTTCACTAGTCTTGGTATGGTACCAAGAGTGTTCAAGCCGCCTAACACTATCCAACCTTGTTTTATAAAGTTGGGAGAAAATTCAATTGAGAACTCTATTCAACTAGGGGAAGACGGGGTAAAAAGCGCATGGGCGGGTAAGAAGCCCACCCCAATTATCTCATGAAATGAAGCAAATTTCAGTCTCATTTTGCCCATGAGACGAGCGTTAATGTCTAGCATTCGTCTCATGGGCAAATTTGACTGAAACTTTCTTTATTTCATGAGATAATTGGGGTGGGCTTCTTACCCGCCCATGCGCTTTTTACCCCGTCTTCCCCTACTCGTGGCCGTGTAGCGACCGTCTCCACCATCAGCAAGCTTTGGGCTGTATTTCCACAACTGCCTGAGTGAGGTTTAAAATAATGATGCAGTAGCCAATTCCTTCCGACCAGGTTGGAAGGGTTTAATATCCGACAAAAAATTGCATTTGTGATGTCTACTCTTGTCAACAGGTCAATTTAGTAGGTTAGACTGTCATTCGGCGGAGACAAGAACTTTTTAGTTCTCCTCCTCCTCCTCCTCCTTCTCCTCCTGCTTTTTCTCCTCCTGCTTCTTCTCCTTCTTCTTCTCCTTCTTCTTCTTCTTCTTCTTCTTCTCCTTCTTCTTCTTCTTCTTCTTCTCCTTCTTCTTCTCCTTCTTCTTCTTCTTCTTCTTCTTCTTCTTCTTCTTCTTTCCTCCTCCTTCTTCCTCCTTCCTTCTCCTCTCTTCTTCTTCTTCTTCTTCTCTTCTTCTCTTCTCTTCTCCTCCTCCTCTTCTTCTCCTCTTCTTCTTCTTCTTCTTCTTCTTCTTCTTCTTCTTCTTTTACACTTTCTGTAAAAAGAAAGGAAAAACTGTGGAAAGGTCAGAACCATTTTTATCCGACTTGGTTGGATAGTGTGACCCGGCTTTTTGGGAACGCCCCGATTGGCCCTTTTCCAGTTGGCCATTTCCCATTTCGCCCGTTGTGTACTCCAACAAAAGTGGAAGTGCCGTTCCGCCCTTTCATTTGTTTTTCATAGCCCTCTCTCTCTCTCTCTCTCTCTCTCTCTCTCTCTCTCTCTCTCTCTCTCTCTCTCTCTCTCTCTCTCTCTCCTCTCTCTCTCTCTCTCTCTCTCTCTCTCCCTCTCTCTCTCCCCCCTCTCTCTCTCTCTCTTCCCTCTCTCTCTCTCTCCTTCTCTCTCTCTCTCTCTCTCCCCCCTCTCTCTCTCTCCCTCTCTCTCCCTCTCTCTCTCCCCCTCTCTCTCTCTCTCTCCTTCTCTCTCTCTCCCCTCTCTCTCTCCCTCTCTCTCTCTCGATCCCTCTCTCTCTCTCTCTCCCTCTCTCTCTCTCCCTCTCTCTCCCTCCCTCTCTCTCTCCCTCTCTCTCTCTCTCTCTCTCTCTATCTCTCTCTCTCTCTCTCTCTCTCTCTCTCTCTCTCTCTCTCTCTCTCTCTCTCTCTCTCTCTCACACACTCACTCCGTGTTGTTGTTGTTGTTGTTGTGTTGCACGTACGTGTTTTTGACTCTCCACCTTCCAACATCAAGCCCTAGTGACTGGACGTTCTTCCGGACTTGAACAATCTACGCAACCATCTCTGAATTCAGGCACGATGAACGAGACCGCTTTAACAGTCGCAGCTTCCTGGTTTACGGCACGGGAAAACATCCCTGCTTCCAACACCACCCCGTGTCCTCCAAATGCTTACGCAATCAGCTTGTCTCGGATGGAGACAGCCCTGAATGCATCTCCTCAGAACGATGGTGCGGGTAGTGGCGTCTCCTTCTCACATTTGCTGCGGTCGCCCAAATGCCTCTTGAAAGTAGTGTACACTTCGTTGACGTCAGGTAAAAAAAATGACAACAACAAAACCTCCACTAATAGTTTCAATGCAACAATATATATCTAAGGCACTGCCTGTGCACATATATCACCACCGCTACTGTTAATACTGTCATTTATTATTATTGATATGATCACTGTGATCTTTATTATTGGTATTACTGGTTTCAATGCTCAGGTTGTCCCATGCTAGCATATGTGCATTTATGCTTGATTATGCATTCTTGTTTTGATTGTTGGTCTGCTTATTTCCTTTTCTTGATATTTGATTTGATCAGTTCTTTTTTGTGTGTCTTTTTTGTTGTTGTTGTTGTTGTTGTTGTTGTATGTGTACGTTCTATCCTTTTCATACATAATTATATTTCATTATAAAATGTGTTGGGACAAAAAAGTTAAATAAAAAAAATAAAAAAAATAGTTTCAATGCACGTGAACAGGTTTCACTGTTTCCCCATAGCAACACAGTGGTAGGCCAGTCATCATATGACTTACATGTCATCGTGTTATTGCCATGGGGAAAGAGTGGAAAATGTTCACGTGCACAGAGATCTTAAGGAAACAACGGTCTGTGTCCTTGTCTGTCTATGGCTGTCTATTTACTAGATTAGGCTGTCATTCGGAAGAGACAAAAACATTTTCCTCTCCTCCTCCTCCTCCTCCTCCTCCTGCTTAGTCTCCTCCTCCTCCTCCTCCACTCCTCCTTCTTCTTCTTCATCGTCTTCTTCTTCTTTCAGGTAAAGGTAAAGATGTGCCCCCCCCCCCTGCATTTCTCGGTTAATTCTATTTTTCCGTTTTTGCCTTTCTTACCATACATAAAGCTGTATTTTAGGAACATTTTCAGCTAATAACCTTTTTGGAATACTAACCCTAGCCCTAACCCTAGCCCTAAACCTAACCCTACCCCCCACTATGTACTGCAGTACACCGCGATTTGTCACAGTTGTGGTTCGTGGCGTTTTCCCGTCTTATAGGGTGGGGGGTAGGGTTAGGTTTAGGGCTAGGGTTAGGGATAGGGTTAGTATTCCAAAAAGATTATTAGCTAAAAATGTTCATAAAATGCAGCTTTATGTATGGTAAGAAAGGCAATAACGGAAAAATAGAATTAACCGAGATAGGTAGGGGGGTGGCATAAATGCTGTCATAGTTATGGTCGTAGTTTGTGTTGGTTGATAGCTCAGACAGACAATCTTATGGTCGCCCAAATAGTTTCAATGCACGTGAACACGTTTCGCTGTTTCCCCATCATAGCAACACAGTGATAGGCCAGTCATCATATGACTTACACATCATCGTGTTATTGCCATTAAGGGAACAACGGTCTGTGTCCTTGTCTGTCTATGACTGTCTATTTACTAGATTAGACTGTCATTCGGAAGAGACAAGAACATTTTCCTCTCCTCCTCCTCCTCCTTCTCCTCCTCCTGCTTATTCTCCTTCTTCTCCTCCTCCTCCTTCTTTTTCTTCTTCTTCTTTCACCCCCCCCCCCCAACTTAATAACATAAAAGAGGCAGTAAAAGAACAAAAAATCACTTGACTTGATTGTCATTGAATTCTATCAAAAACAAATCAAACTTCTCCACCCCCTTCCCATGTTTCAAATGCTGTCATAGTTAATGGTCGTAGTTTGTGTTGGTTGATAGATCAGACAGACAATCTTAATATGTTTGCTGTCGTTGTTTAATCTTACTTTGTCATTACCCTGAACATTAAAAAAGATACTCTTATGGCTCAATAACAAAAAAAGTTTCATATCGTCAATTTTCTTTTTAGTTCTCTAAATGCTACAGTAACTTTCATAGAATTAAAAAAAAAATGATAGGCCATCCTTTCGCCGCCAAAGTCGCATTTTAGCACCACAATGATTCAACACCTATGTCACTGAAAGGCATCAAATTGGGGTCTAGTATCCGGGAAGTAAGGATAGACCTTATTTTATATCTGTCACAGACGAATCCCCAATACTGCAGATGGATTTTGTTCTCTACCCAGGTAAATTTAATGGACATGTTTGGCTGAAATGTGGCGGGCGGTGAAAGGGCTAACAATATGTTACGATTATTTTTATAATGGGCCATCACTTATAATTTGGATTATGTAATCTGTGGTGCTATATAACCTATGTATCTGTTTCTCGTCTGTGTGTCTGTGTGTCTGGCTGTACGCGCGCATTCTGCGCTTGCGTGCAATAGGCTATCTCAAGACCCCGGGACGGGGAGACAGCAAAGACGAGCGTGCTTCTAACGAGGAAACGGTACTGCTGACAATCCCCGCGAACCACGTCCTCATGACGACCGTTTCCAGATCCCGCGCCAGTGATCGGGTAGTCAGATATTTAACCTGTCATTTTGATGCAGTTGCCATCTCAGGCCGAACGCTCGTTGCTTCATCCAACTCAGACAAGCAACAGGAAGACAAGGACGCGACTGCAATTAATCAGACAGGCTACACCGTCAAAGATTTGACGATGACGTTGGACATGACGCGTCCCTACCCGCCCTTCCTGTTCGCCCCAGGACGCGTCTCTGTGAGGTACACCACCAACGCAAATTGCGAATCGTGGATAGAACCGGGCATGAAGATCGTGTTCACCTACCACCCTCATTCTACAACACCCCAACAGTTGCCTGACAGTAAATGGAACTGTTCAGTTTCCCACTGGCGCGAGTTTCAGCAGCATTTCTGGTGTAACCTGGAGACGAACTGCGCTGAAGCGGAGGATGAGCAGGAGTGTCCTTACACTTCTCCTCTCTGCGGTTCTGGACTCATCACAGCTGGGAATAGCTGTTTCCAGTTCCACTGGCTCCGGAATCCTGCGTCGTGGGCTGAGGTGTCCAAGCTGTGTTCCGATCGAGGAATGCACCTGGCCAGTTTCAACTCGGAGGAAGAATGGGTGGATATGAAGGGAACTTTGCAGTCGGTGTTTTTGCCCATCAAACTCAGTTTAGCGATAGTTGTGGGGCTGTCCTCTTCTCCGCACAGATCTTCTAAACTGTGAGCACCGGTTTTTTTGTTTGGTTGGTTGGTTGCTTGCTTGCTTGCTTGCTCTCTCTCTCTCTCTCTCTCTCTCTCTCTCTCTCTCTCTCTCTGTCTCTCTCTCTCTCTCTCTCTCTCTCTCTCTCTCTCTCTCTCTCTCTCTCTCTCTCTCTCTCTCGGAGTCCATAAATAGCAATGGCAATACAATATCAGTCATATAGTCGATTCTCTCTCTCCACCTCTCTCTCTCTCTCTCTCTCTCTCTCTCTCTCTCTCTCTCTCTCTCTCTCTCTCTCTCTCTCTCTCTCTCTCTCTCTGTGTGTGCCTCTATATAATTGTGTGTGTTTGTGCGATCTTCGTCCTCCAGAAGCGGGACTAGTACTAGTAGTTTTCAAGAGCGGGGAGTTGTAATAGGGGGTGCGTTCATTTGAGAAAGTGGAGGGCTCAATATCCCAGACGCTGAAACCAGTTTCACTTAGATCGGTTTAAACAGCCTCTATTAACCTAATAATTATTAACCCTTTCGCCGCCAACAATTTTTGAGCCTAAGTTTTTTCCATTAAACTTACATGGGTAGAACAAAAAAGATTCTGTCTGCAATATTGGGAATTCCTCTGTGACATGTTTAAAACAAGACCTTTTAAAATTAAGAACACAAGATCATTGAATAACAGATCCAGATTTCAAGGCTTTTTATGACATGGGTATTAAATCTTGATTTGTACAAAAATGCGATATCGGCGGTGAAAGGGTTAATATAGAAAAAACACCATAGTACAACTGGCAAGGGAAAGTAAAGGGATAAAACTGTCAAAGCACTCGAAAGTCAGTCCCTTCGACAAATTTCATCCTAGCAGTGTCTTCTTGTATTTTTTATTTCATTTTTTATTATTGTTTCTATAATATTCTCGTATTCTTTGACAATGTAATAAAACTAATGGAACTCGTATTGCCCATTCAATGTGTATCATTTGTACAATAAGTTACCAGACATATGTATGCTTCTGAATGATACCCCACCTATCCACATATTAGGCCTCAAAAACTCGCCTTAATACCTATATGACAATATGCTCACAATCCCCAACTACAACATTATCCGTCGTGACGCCTCTAAACCGGGCGAAACTGGCCCTGTCTACATTCATACAGTATTTATCCCTTTGGAAGATTGGACTTTAATATAGAGTGCATTTGGCTAGAAGTAAGATATTCTAAATCATCACCTTTATTACTCGGTTGCGTATACAGAAACCCTGCTTCTACATATGATTGGCTGGATGACTTCGTGTATATGATGGATAATGTCAAAGTAAACAATCGTAATATATGCTATTGGGTGATTTCAATTATGACTTATTTAAGCCTCAAAATTTCATGGCGATCAACTACTACCCTATTTGGCCTCCAGCAACTTGTCTCTACGGCTACCAGAGTTACTACCACTTCCGCAACACTACTTGACCACGTATACACCAACAACACTTCCCTAGTCACTGATGTTAATGTTCTAGATACCATATGTATCAGTGACCACTCCCCTGTTACATGCACATGGATGTACAGACCTCCCAAGACTCAAACCAAAGGACACATTACTATTCACTACAGATCATTTAAACACTTTGATAAACCTGCACATGATTTAAGCATGGCACACTTCAATAATGTACTTCATTGTTCATGTCCTATTCAAGCTCTAGATGTATTTTATTCTACACTATCCGTAATAGAGAAACACGCACCTCTTAGAAGCAAAAGAGTAAAAAGTTCTACTCTTCCTGGATGGCTAACAAATAGCAGAAGCAAGGAAAAAACGAAATCAACTGAAATACAAATACAAATTACTGAAGAAAGAAAACATTGATTCACTACCTGATGATGTTAAAGCAGAAAAGCTACTGGAGCGTGAAAACGCTGAATCAGAATTTAAAAAACTAAGAAACAAAGTCAATGATCTCATTCGTGACTCCAGGAAACAACACTTCAACAAAATGGTATCTGCAAATAAGGACACATCTACTTTATGGCGAGCCATAAACACTATCACACATAAGTCTAATCGCCAGCAGAGTAATAACTTTAACTGGTCGCCAGATCATTCAATAACTACTTTATAAATTTAGCAGAGTCTGTAAGTCCAACAGATACATCACAACCTGCAAAAGTCTATACACCACCACCTTCTTTTCAAACCTTCTGTAATACTAACGCTAAACCTGGCAGTTCATTTAAAATACCTTCACTAGCTGTTCACGAAGTTGGCTCTCTTATTTCAAATCTAAAAAATACTAAATCAATGGGACCTGATAAAATAAGTAGTTCTCTCTTAAAACTTTCACTTCCCTACATAATAGAACCTCTTACCTTCATATACAACGCATGTCTAGACCAGAACATTGTTCCACCTGATCTTAAATCAGCAAAAGTTATACCATTGCCTAAAAGTAAAGATATTTCTGACTTGAATAATTTTAGGCCAATCTCTCTTCTTTCAGTTCTGTCTAAACCACTAGAAAAACATATTCATAAACATCTAATGCAATATTTAGAAGATAATAATTTGTTTCACCCCTTACAATCTGGCTTTCGACATCACCATTCCTGTCAAACTGCCCTAGTCCACCTATGTGACACATGGCTTTCAGCAATCAACCAAGGCAAAATGACAGGCTCTGTATTCCTAGACTTTAAGAAAGCGTTTGATTTTGTGAATCATGAAATACTACTTAAAAAACTGGCGCTATATTTACGAGACGAAAACACGATCTCTTTCTTTGCATCTTATCTTACTAATAGAACACAGTTTGTTTTTAGTAATGGCACAAACTCGTGCACTGAGATCATAAAGGCTGGTGTACCCCAAGGATCAGTCTTAGGGCCTCTTCTATTCTGCCTATTCATTAATGATCTACCTTTATCAATATCGGCTGACTCTGTCTCGTGTGATCTCTTTGCTGATGACACCTCTCTCCATTCTAGTGCATCAAACCTGTCTTCGATTCAAACCTCTCTTCAGTCAGCTTTGCATGATGTTTCTGATTGGTGTTACCAAAACCTTATGGTCCTCAATCCTAAAAAAACCAAAAGCATGTTAATTACCTCAAGACAAAAACATCAAATAGAACCTCTAATTTTAAATGTTCATATTAATGACAATGCCATAGACCAAGTACGCGAGCACCGAGTCCTGGGAGTGATAATAGATGACGAACTAAAATGGCAACTCCATAGAAAAATGACACATAAACTTGCTCGCAGCTTATTCCTACTAAAAAAACTTACACCCTTCATAGATATAGACGCACGCAAATGTTTTTTCATGCCCATTATGTCTCTCCCACATTAATTACGCATCTGTAGTCTGGGACTCTGCTGCTAATTGTCACCTATTAAAACTCAATTCTATGCACAAAAGGGGAGCTAAAATAATCCTTCCTGATCCTGAACTCAGTACAGCAGAAAAACAAGCCCAGTTAAACATACTTCCACTGCAATCACAGCTTAGCTATAATAAAGCCATTCTCATGTACAAAGTACACCTATGACTTAGCTCCACAATACCTGAAAAATCTACTTACAAAGCCTCACATCGCTATGGTTCAAGTAACTGTCCAGATTAAGGATCAAGTAATTCTGTGTATTTTGTTTGGTCTCAATCTAGTGATAACGATATTTCGAGCAATCAACATTTTAGGGATAACGAAATTTGACAAAGTCATGAGAAATCAAAACAGGGCAATGCTCCCAAAAGTTCAGTAATGCGTGTATCCGCCATGGCTGTTCTGGCACTCGACGCAGCGAGTCCTCATGGAGTTGACCAGGGTTGAAGATCCTCTGTGGAAGCGCCTGCCACTCAGCCTGCAGCATCTGGTAGAGGTGCTGGGCATCCCTGGGAGGGGGGTGGTTGTCTTTTGTTTTAGGTTCTATCTTTGCATTTTCCCTCTCACAAATTTTGGAGTGGGGGCGAGCGTTGACTGCTGTAGGCAAGCCTCGGTCAACACGGTATCGGAGGCCAGTCAGGTTAGCTGCCCAAGGGTGTTCTGTTCTGAAGGGCATTACAGAACCTCCACCAAAGGCCACCTTTTCTTGGAAGTGGCGTTAAACTCCCCTGGGATGACCCTCAGTCCCGTCGTTGTGGTTCAGGGTGAAGCGTGATTCATCACTGAACGACCTGGGACCATTGCTCTCCAATGACGTCTGGCGGCGTTTCGGCTGCCCTATGGGCTGGAGCAGCGTGGCCGTACAGCTGGGCGACGAGAACGGAGGTTAAACCCATGAAGGCGGGCTCCGTATCCTGCTGGCTGATGTTGATGTTATAGCCACCCTCAGCTGCCTTCGAATGATGCTGGACAGAAAGTCTGCAGGGCTGAGACGATCTTCACTGGAGTTGTCTTCTTCGGTAAGAGATTTTAAACAAAGCGTTGAATCAGTCTGACAATGACCGAGATGGACACCTGAAGTCGCCTAGGCACTTCTCTTGGGAACACCATCTTAACAGCTCGTCCCCTATCCAACCGCTCAATTTTCGTCGTGGAGGCATTGTCAAATCAGGCCTAATACTGGTGGTATGTCTTCTTACAAAGCCAAGCAAGAGACAGCATCTCACACATAAACAGCAGTGCTTGCACGTGCATAATGGTTTTTCCATCTGGCTTGTGCAATGTGTTCATGCAGAACGATCCAAAACAAGGTCCTTTTTCGCAAGTTTCCGCTTTTTCTTTTGCTGCCAAGCTCAGTAAGAGAATCACGTGCAATGTTTCCCTAACACAACATCGCCCACTTACAGCTGAACAAGAATTCATAAGATTTGGCTTGACTGAGAAATAAATAACAGGAGCGAACGGAGTTTATTGCGCACCTGTTTTCTCATAGTGATCCTTAACTTTTTGTGAGTAGTGTATATTCTACCACACACAAGAATAGATAAATTCAAGTCAAGTTTTACTTTCTCTGATCATATGGAATTCCCTTCAGTCCGACATTAGATTATGCTCCTCTATCTCAACCTTCAAAACGAGGAACGAGAGACACTTACATTCGACCCTCCATGGCTTTTTTTTTTTTTTTTTTTTTTTTTTTTTTTTTTACCCCTTTCTTTCTTCATATATCCCGATACGCTATATTGCTAATTACGATGTCATGTATTCACATCACTCTGTTTGTTTACTATTCTCCAACAATGTGCTAAAATCAATGTTTAAATTGTCCGCACTTTATTGCTAATTGCTACCGGTTTCATACCATAGGCTGCATTAGTTTGCCCTGTTCTAAAATGTATAGTTCTTTTATACGTGCTTCAACATATATCTGTGCGTATGTGCATGTATTCTTGCGTGTGCCGCGCGCACGTGCAGGTGTGTGCGTGTATGGTTACACGCATGTATGCCCGCACAAGTATTAACAATTATACCTGTGCGTATGTAATTCTATAAATTCGTATTTCAACCTGTCTTTATCATAATACCTGCTTTGCTACCTTTATGTTCAATTATGTATGTGTAATTTTATGCCTTGCCATGTTTGTATTCTATGTTCGTATATGTACAAAGGTGCTACCTTTATGTTCAAATCTGTATGTGTAATATCATGCCTTGCCATGTTTGTATTCTATGTTCGTATATGTACCAAGGACAGATTGGAAGACTAGGCGTTGCCTAAAATCTTTATCCTTGCAAAATAAAGTTCAAGTTTTCAACTATCAATTAAACGGGCAATAACAATCCTGAATTTTTTGTTAACTTTCAATTGTTAAGCATATGTAAAAACGTTGAATGACAGCACAAACGACCAGTCAAAAGTAAACCAGACCTACACCTGGAAAACTTAATCTGTGCGGCCACTCTTTTGGTAAGCTACATTATCGATTTAGCTTACGAATCTGGTGGTAAACATATTTACCATCCAGCCATAAATATGTTTTTCACACACACACACACACACACACACACACACACACACACACACACTAACACTCACACATACACACACACACACACACATACACACACACACACACACACACACACACACACACACACACACACACACACACACACACACACACACACACACACACACACACACGAGTTCATGTGTTCGTATGAAAACTGACCAGCATTTCTTCTTCCTCTTCTTCTTCGATCGCGCAGACAGTTTCCTGTCAATTATGAGCGCAGATGCGTCATGCTGCCGTTATGCGCCTAACTAAGGCATAGTTAGGCCCAGCAAGTCCGACTTCGGCCGGAGGAAATCTTTTTGAAAGATTTTTCGTGAAAAAAGGCAGGAGAATGGACCGGTAAGGCAGAAAGATAGTAGATGACAGTAAGCACAGGGAAAAGGCAGAGTTAAAGAGAGTGACAGATTAGAGGAAGTTACAAGCACAGAACTTCCAGAAGGTGGGGGAACTATCTATACAACAGACCCCCCGGTATGCCCACGGGGGCTGACCAGCATTAATATGCTTGTGGTGTGGTCTATGAACAGAAATGATTTTTAATGCTTACCTCGCGCAAGAAAGTAATGTTTTCGCCTATTATGTCTGCCGCCTGTCAGATTACTTTATTAGTATTACATTTTTTTCTGGCCCAGCCCCCCTGTTCCCATTTGACACGGGCACATGGCCTACATCAAATAAACCATTTCAATGTTTCAAAGTTTCAATGCCTGTCAGATTAAGTAATCTGTGTATTTTGTTTGTCTATCTATAGTCAACTTAGGGATAACATTTACGTTGAGTAAAAACAAAAATGCCACGAAAATTTGGACGACAGCTGAGGTTTTTGTTGGTGTCTTTTGTTTTATTATCTTTTTTTCCTCTCACAAATTTTGGAGTTGACCTGTAGAAACTCTCAACACCAGCTGCCCAAATTTCGGCAAATTTGACAAAGTTTACTAGATGCCCCGTCGTGTTTACGACTCTCGATCTCAATGATTGGTTCTTTCGGTTTCATGGCAATAACGCTAGTCTGATCCTAACCCTATCCCTTTCCCGAGAACGACAGAAAGTTGCTTCTCAGTAAAAGATTTAAAACAAATAACCCTAGGCTGATCCTAACCCTATCCCTTTCCCGAGAACGACAGAAAGTTGCTTCTCTGTGAAGATGTTCAAACTAACCCTAGGCTGATCCTAACACTATCCCTTACCCAAGAACGATAGAAAGTTGCTTCTCAACGGTGAATATTTAAAACAAAATAACCCTAGGCTGATCCTAACCCTATCCTTTTCCCGAGAACAGCGGAACGTTGCTTCTCATTGATCTTCTTTTTTGTTGTTGTCATGCAATCGTTTGATGGTTGGTGTGTGTGTACACTACTACGTATAGCCCCAATACAAAGTCTTCATCCCCGAGAGTGTGGTGTTGTTTTCTGCTGGGCAGGGCTACTCCTCTGTCACTATCAATTTCATTCCAACTTTGGTTGTTTTCTGCTGGGCAGGGCTTCTCCTCTGTCACTATCAATTTCATTCCAACTTTGGTTGTTTTCTGCTGGGCAGGGCTTCTCCTCTGTCACTATCAATTTCATTCCAACTTTGGTTGTTTTCTGCTGGGCAGGGCTTCTCCTCTGTCACTATCAATTTCATTCCAACTTTGGTTGTTTTCTGCTGGGCAGGGCTTCTCCTCTGTCACTATCAATTTCATTCCAACATTGGTTGTTTTCTGCTGGGCATGGCTTCTCCTTTGTCACTATCAATTTCATTCCAACATTGGTTGTTTTCTGCTGGGCCAGGACTTCTCCTCTGTCACTATCAATTTCATTCCAACATTGGTTGTTTTCTGCTGGGCATGGCTTCTCCTTTGTCACTATCAATTTCATTCCAACATTGGTTGTTTTCTGCTGGGCCAGGACTTCTCCTCTGTCACTATCAATTTCATTCCAACTTTGGTTGTTTTCTGCTGGGCAGGGCTTCTCCTCTGTCACTATCAATTTCATTCCAACATTGGTTGTTTTCTGCTGGGCAGGGCTTCTCCTCTGTCACTATCAATTTCATTCCAACTTTGGTTGTTTTTCTGCTGGGCAGGGCTTCTCCTCTGTCACTATCAATTTCATTCCAACTTTGGTTGTTTTCTGCTGGGCAGGGCTCCTCCTCTGTCACTATCAATTTCATTCCAACATTGGTTGTTTTCTGCTGGGCAGGGCTTCTCCTCTGTCACTATCAATTTCATTCCAACTTTGGTTGTTTTCTGCTGGGCAGGACTTCTCCTCTGTCACTATCAATTTCAATCTAACTTTCCAGCTTCTGGGATACGATTAACATTCAGTGCAACTTTCTATAATAAAAAAAATAGCAGCTGCTATTAGGTTGTTATTGTCGGACAGGACTGACTTGCACTTGCACACACTCGCACACAGCTGTTCCATCGTACACAACGTCAAGCTATTTAGTTGAGAGGGTAAATATAAAAATCTTAGATAACAAATCACTCCAACCATGGCCCTATAAAATATGTTGGCTGTATGTTCTACATAGTATTTTAAATATTTGTCTTCCATCAGATTAATTGTAAAAACTTTCTATGCGTTTGTAGTGGTTTGAAGTTGTGAACTAATTGCTGTAGTGAGGGTGGGTTTTTTTAATATAAAGTTTATATATGCAAAAGTCTGATCTACCACTTCCCTATGTCTAAACCTGAAGTAAAAACCTGAGTTACCTGTGTCATTCATCAGATGACGTTACGATACCTTGCTATCGTCTGATGATATAGTAGTGTTTCTTCATTGCAGTTATTCGGCCGTGAGGCAGTGGTCAGACTCCACAGTTGCCTTCTACATCCCCTTTGACATGCGATGGCTGCCCGTCCTCGAGTGCTACACTCTGACTTACCACATCGGGCACAAAGTCTACCTCAACATGAATAAATATCCATGTAAACAACGACCCCTCCGGATTGCGGGATACATATGCGAAGCACAAAGCGAGACCAGTTTTAAACCTCCTTCATTAAACACGAACATCTCAACGGACCATTTTTGTGGAACTCATTATTCCTGTGATTTAACAATAAAACTCTCTACCCCTATGTTTCGGTGCAGCAATGAAATGGATAGCGTGCCTTACTCTCTGCTGTGTGACTTTCGCTCTGATTGCGCGGACCACAGCGATGAGGCCTTCTGTCAGTTCCCAGCCTGTGGACCACAAGAGTTTCAGTGTAGCAGCAAGCAGGTGTGCATTAGGGGATTGCAAAGAAGAAGGCCAAAGGATGAAGAAGAAAGGGACGAAGAATAGTAGTAGTAGTAGTAATAGTAGTAGTAGTAGTAGTAGTAGTAGTAGTAGTAGTAGTAGTAGTAGTAGTAGTAGTAGTAGTAGTAGTTAGTAGTAGTAGTAGTAGTAGTAGTAGTAGTAGTAGTAGTAGTAGTTAGGAGTAGTAGTAACACTAGCAGCAGCAACAGCAGCAGCACTGGTAGTAGCAGTTGTTTGTTGCTGTTGTTGTTGTTGTTGTTGCTGTAGTAGTAGTAGTAGTAGTAGTAGTAGTAGTAGTAGTAGTAGTAGTAGTAGTAGTAGTAGTAGTAGTAATAGTAGTAGTAATAGTAGTAGTAGTAGTAGGAGGAGGAGGAGGAGGAGTGCTGTCCCTGTTAGACCTATCCTCTGCCTTTGACATTATAATCACTGATGTACCCTTCTGTCTCAGCTGCAACATACCTTTGGCATCTCTGATAAAGCTTTTGCATGGTTCCGTTCATACATTTGTGGTCGTACTTGGGTTGTCAGTGTTAATGGCTTTTCTTCTCACTCAGCTGGTCTGGAGTCTGGGGTTCCCCAGGGTTCTGTTCTGGCCGGGTGGCGACGAAAATAGTGTTTTACGTCCTCTTGGAGGCAATGCCCGGAGGCAGTACGAAACCAGTAAAGTCCCGATTTTTTATTAATACAGATAGGTGTAGCGGTAACCACGCCTCGGCTAAACCTCATCGGCTATGGCACCGCTACAAGTATTTGCGTTCTGGCCGGGTCCCATTCTCTTTGTTCTTTATACGCAGCCTATATCTAACATTGTTACCCACCATGGCATCTCCCACCACTGCTTTTCTGATGACAAACAGGTCTTCAGGTCCGATGATATATCTCAGATCATTGTAGCTAAGCAGTGGAGAACGGTTTGTGGTCTCGAGACCATCCCTGTTCAGTGTGAGCATTCAGGAGGTGACATGATAGGCATTCCTTCCAGTCTTTGCTCACATAGCTGCTTTTGAAGGGGTCTTTTGCCCAGCCAAGCTGATACTAGGAATTTCTTCTTCTTCTCGTTTTTCTTGGTCTTCTCTTTGCTCCTCACAATGTTTCGATAGTCTGTCAGGTCAGGTTGACAAATTCTGCAGTCAAAGACAGAGCCACAACATGCCCTGCAGCTTCTCCTGGGGTGTCACAGGCCTGGGCCCTGTCTTGTGCTGCATTATGGCCTAATCAGGGCAATCCTGCAGCATGTTAGTAGGTGTCTGAGGGCCATACCACAAAGGCAATCGTCCATGTGGGGAATTTCAAGAAGACCTTGCAACGAATCGTCTGATTCTTGCTTTCAGTTTAGCAAAATGATTTGCTACTTTATTGCCATGGCTGCAATAGTGAAGTAGTTTGAAGACTGACGCGTGGTGCTTCAATCATTCACCACCAAGTTCCTGCAAAGAATAGAATAAGTATATTATTAATATATCAAATTATTCAGTAAATGTTGGTCTTCAGTTAGTTTTTAATATTAGCCGTTTATGTTATGCATTCCTGATTTGACGTGGTATTGATGAACGCCTTAGTTTGGCATTATGTTACTGAAAACGTGATTTGGATTTCAGTGTATTCCAAGCAACTGGACTTGTGATGATAAATTCGACTGCGTAACACTCTCGGATGACTCCAACTGTGGGAAGTTTGACGGAAGTAAAGCAGTGAGAAAGCTTAAATTTCAACACTCTCGAGGCATAGTAACATTCGACAAGTACTTCAGTACATTTAGAATCACATCAGCTCCAGTGGGTTCTTCAGGGTTCGTATGCCCTGAAACTCATTTTCAGTGTAGCAGCATTGACCTCTGTTTACCAGTCTACACACGGTGCAACCATGTCTACGACTGTGCTGGTCATGAGGATGAAACTGGCTGCCAGGAATTCACCTGCCCTGGGTTCTACCAATGCAAGGCTTCCAAAATCTGTCTGCATTTCTCCCATCTATGTGATGGCCTGATGCAGTGTCCAGGATATGAGGACGAGTTGTACTGTAACACCAAGTGTCCAGAAAGTTGCACGTGCTGCGGATCTGCATTCGTGTGTGACAGGAACATTTCGGATGATGTCTGGTACAAGTATGTGGTTCGCTTTGTGGACGCTAGAGGCACTGGAATGAATTTGATAAACATCGCTGAGTTTCCTTTGATAACATTTTACAATATAGCGAATTCTAATTTGTCGTCTTTAGATAAAGTATTCCTTCCCAATTTAGTTTTTCTGGATGTTACAAGTAACAGTTTGCCATTTCTCTTAAAGGATTTGTTGGCATTGCTACCCAACTTGCGGGTGTTTCTTGCGGGCCAAAATCCAATGACATTAACGTGTTTGGGGGATTTTATTTTAAAGGATTCACAGCTACAAATTCTGGATCTGTCTCAAACACCCATGCATTCCCTTGACACTTGCCTCCTCAATGTTTTTCCCAAACTACAAAGTCTCAATCTCTCTGGCAGCAATGTAGTGTATGTGCGTGATAAAGCATTCACAGCTAGCTCACAGCTACAAATCATTGATTTACGCAACTGTGAATTGAAACATTTCCTACCTGACATATTTCAGGAATTGATTTCATTGCAAGCAATTTATGTGGACAGTGCCAGGCTTTGCTGTCCTCTATTTCTTCCAGAAGGGTTTAATCCCGTTAACTGTCATTCGTCAGATGACGTTATGATACCTTGCTATCGTCTTATCCCTTCAGCGATGCTTCGTGCTGCTGCAATAACATCAGCACTCCTTGGATTGGTTGGTTGTTGCATTTTGTTTGTTTATAACGTCTTCTCTGTTTTAAAGGGTAAACAGCATATTTTGTCAATACTGATGCTGCATTTACAAATGGCCGATTTCCTAAGTGTTGTATATTTGCTGATCATTACCATAGCTGATCAGGTATATCAAGGACGGTATGCGCTAAAGGACAGAGAATGGAGGGAGAGTACAGGTTGTCTGTTGGCAGGGATGTGTTTTGTGGTCAGCGGTGTTGTGTCTACCACAATAGTGACACTAGCGTCTGTGTATCAGGTGGCCATGCTGCACCTGTCACCAAACTCACATCTCTTTGGGAAGTTACCAGTCAATGTCGTCTGTTCAATGACTTGGTGGTTGGGGTTCGTTTATTCCGCACTTCCATTTATGACTTCCTTTTTGTGGGTGGAATTGCACTCAGAACATTCTGCATATACCCCTCTTTGGGTGGCTTGGGGAATGGCCAATTCTCAACACATCGCAGTTGCTTTTGTTGTGACATTCTTTATGTCATCTCTTGGATTCATAGGTCAGACCATTCTCTGGGCGAAAAAACATTTCGGACAAAGAAAGTGTTGCGTCCAGAGCACAGTAAAAGAACGCTTGTCAAGCTTTAGATGCATATCACTATTACATGTTGTTTGCAATGGTATAGCGTTAGGCACGCTTCTTTTCACATCCCAATCTCTAACTTCCTTTAGTTTGATGATAATGGCGTCTATGTCTAAATCCACTATGAGCTCAAGCCTTTACATCATGTGTCGAAGGCGGGAAACGAAACGAAAAGAGAAACACGCCAGACTTAAAAAGCTACTAATGATGCATCAAAAGAAACAGTCTAAGAATGTTGCCATTTCCAAGCAGGAGACAGCCTACACAGATACCGAAGCATGGAGACTGTTCCAGTTGTGGCTTGAGGATGGACTACTTTCTGCATCTATTATCACAAGCGCCATTCGCCGTTGAATATAAAGGAACGGCAAGCAAAAGGCGTAGATATACATGCTGTTTGTTTTAATAATGCTTTGTGTAAGATGAAATATAGGACTGTGAATATTTCAAATTCAAACGATTTTAGCACAGTAGAGCTGCCTGTGCATAACCCTTTAGTGTTTGTTAACTGTGGGGTATAGGTCACATTACAATGTCCACATCTTTTTTGTTAGGCATGATGTATCAGGCATCAGAATACTCCAGAGTCCAATCCGCAGACGAACAACACTCGCCATGACTCGGAGTCAGCATCAAGTCGGACCCCACAAAACTCTAGTCCGTAGTCGGCATCATTGCGATCATTCGCTACCCGATTTATCGCGGAAAAGTTCAAAGTTCTCACATCATCGTAGTCTCCCGCGATCATATCCTCTAAATTGACTCATTTAAAACCCAAATCACAATCACTGTCATCAAAACAAACTCTGAAACAGTGAAAGTAAGAGTCTAGATAGCTCTAAACTCGGAAGAAAAAACAAACATGGCCGAGATTTTTCGTTTCCGAAGATGCAGTATGAAGACAAACCGTTTAAGAATACCATTTCAGAATAAGATCGCGCTGCCTCATGAAGTACAAACCGCGGCCGGCAGTGCCAAAACCGCGGCCAGTGGCTACCCAAACCGCGGAAATCCGCGGGCCGTTCTGACGCCTGTGTATGGGAAGACAGAACACCCCAACATCATCATGACATACACTGAAGATTTTCTCCAAGCATTACTTTGTTGGCTTTTGTTTGTTGTTTTCCATTTCTTCCAGCACATACAAGCTTTTAAGCCTTCTGTTACTTGAAATGAACAAGAGGGGAGCTATGAGTAAACCAAGCTACTGTTCTGAAAGGTAGAATGTAGACGAAAGACTAAAGTTATGAAAACAAAAACTGGAACTAAAATGTTGGATATGTGCAAAAAGAAGACAAATCATGCAGAAAAATAAAAGTTGATGTCTGGCTATTTTGTTTTATTCAGAAGAAGCAGCAAACATTTTTATACATTTTATGGAACTATTTGGCAATCACCCCCTAAGCCAGTGTTTCTACTGAAGTAAGCTGTTTTAATAAGTCGTTGATTTTGTTTGCTTGTTTTGTTTTGCATATATGATTTTGTTTCTTACAAGAGGAGCACAAACAAGATCAAATGTTGTTCCAAACCATGTTTTCAGAATTTTACATTTTCATTATTACTAGCAATCACCCCGTGGCAGTTAATTCCCGTGGCAGTTTTAACCCCATGGCAGTATTGAACAATACTGGAGGCAATGCCCGGAGGCAGTACTAAACCAGTAAAGTCCCGATTTTTTAATAATACAGATACGTGTAGTGTCATCCCCTTGTAATCTCCACTGCCCCCCCCCCCCCCCACCATCCCTCCGCCCACACACCCATCCCCTACCCCACCCACCCACCCCCTACCCCACCCATAACCAGCTGGCTGACCTACTCGTCACCCCAGCACGTGTGAACCATGGTCTCATGCCCACAGCAGTCCCCCCCCCCTTTAATAACAGCACGTTTGGACATATGTCGTTTCGCCTAGTGAGCGAAACTGTAAATTGGTGCATATCGCGCGCATTTATGAACGGATGCTGTTCAAATTTGCTGCCATGCTTTGCCCGGGTCATAGCAATCCTGACAGCACATTTGAGGCGATTCGGTTAAGCAACGGCGGAGTTATTCGTGAAAAGGTGAAGCGGCGTCTAGCGCGCGCGTTTCTGACCGATTTGCTTTCGGTTTGGCACACGGATAGTCGCCGGCCCCGGTCATCTTCCTGCCAAATGCGAAGGCAATCGGCCCAGAAACGCCGGAGATACGGGCGCCGAGAGGCCGGAGGATGCGCGTTTCGTGCATTTGCGAAACCGTGCAAATAACACAGCCACCTCGGTTGCCGTTGCCATCGCCCCGTTAGGGCTCACAGCAAATTTGAAGCGATTCGGTCGAAAAACGGCGGAGTTATAAGGCCCGTTTTGTGTTTCACACACACACACACACACGGACGGACAGTTGGCTTTTTACTATATGATTTCTTTACAATGGGTTTAAGGGAAAATGTACTTCTTTAAAAAAACAAAAAAACTTCCATGATAGAAGAAAGACAGAAGACTACATCTTTAAAAAAAAATTCCATAACAGAAGATAGACTGAAGACTAAATCTTCAAAAAGCAGCTAAGCCTACAACTCACTCACATATCAGATATGCAGGAGGATGTTTCCCGCTTCTTAGAAAGATGTTTTGAACATGAACTAGCCTAGACAATGGTCTCTTTAAAAATAATTAATTAAAAAAACAGCAAATCGAACAGATTTGTATAATTTCAGATAACCCCTTCCTTAATGTAATGGAATATTAATGCATCTTAGTTGCCATCAGCGTAAAGTGATGGTTTTGAACAAGGGCTACTGTGGCGAATTAATCCCCAGCTCGAGGCTGCTCCGAGTCAGTTTGAGAGTCATAGCCATTGACCATTATCATGGCAATGTTTCACGCTTTGTCAGTGCTTTCTATAAATCAAATTTCTTCCTCTTCTTTTTCTTTCCAAATCACGTAAACGTAATGCAGCTACATCAACTGTGTTCATACTTCTTCATGTTCGAGTATTTAGGCGCAATTTTTTTCAAGACTCTCGCCGTTGGAGACAGCACCTTCGAGTTTATAAAGAGTGACCTTCAGAGCAGAATCAATCCCTACAAAACGTGTCTGAAGAAGAAAGGGAGACTGGCCATCCTCAATACCGTCACTTTGTGGGAGGCTGTGGCAGGTTTTGACGGCAATTCGTGGGCTGTGGGCTTACAACAGGCCGATTCTTCTTTACACTGGATGTAAGTCCTGACTTTCTAAATGATCTCGTTTCTGGACTATTTTTTCATTGTTCGTTTCATTGCTGTTCTTGTTCTTCTTGGTTTAAATAGATTTTTATCCACCAACAACACATATAAAGTTTTATCCAAAGAGAGAATAATGGCATCAACCAGCTTGAAGCTTATGAATGTGCCTACTTGTACCATTATAATGTACTTATGGCGGCTTGTTCTTCTTCTTGAGTGTCTCTCTCTTTCTTTGCGAATGTGAATGTGAATTTGCGAGTGTGAAGATTCGTTTCTTTCTCTGTTTACCGAATGTAGATTATGTTAACGACTTGACAAGAGTGGTTGACTCGACAAAAGTGGGCCCCACCCAAGTGTGTTAATATCTCTTTTCTTGTTGTTGTTGTTGCTGCTGCTGTTGTCGTTGTACCCTGGCTAAAAGACTCCAGGGATCATCCAAACAGCCGAAGCACTGGAACACTATGGTACAAAATGCATCAGCTAGGGATGATAACATTACGTGTGTGACCGTTTTTTATTACCCCGCCACGTGGGCAGCCACACTCCGACTCTGGGGGGTATATCTCTTTTCTTACCTTCTATTTCAGGTACAGCTTAGTTCCCATATGGGACGACGGAACAGTCGCTTACTACATTCGCACTTGGACCCACGATAAGATCGGTCTGAAACCCGAGTGCTTTTCTCTCATGAAGGTTTTCGTGATGGGATCACGGTGCATGTTGTTATACGCCAGGTACGCGCCTGTTCTCTGCGAATACAAGTCCAGAACTTCGTCCGAAGTGAATCACTCAAACATCACACAGACGATGACGACAAGAAATGCTCAGACAGCTCGGAAAGTTGTCTTGGTACACAACAGAATCAGAATCCAACGTTCAGGACCGTTCTCTTCTCCCACACTGAAGACTACCAAGTGCCCGGATGGTCACAGCACGTTCGAGTTTCTTGCTTGCGATGTGGCGGCCAAGTGCAGGGCTAAACCTAGTAGTAGAAGACACTTGGAGCAGTGTCCAGTTTTGACCAGTATGACTCCGACTCCTCCTATGTTCACGTGTGGTGATGGTCATAGTGATGGTCAGCAGCAGCAGCACGTGCCTTACAGCTTGGTGTGTGACCATCGCGCGGACTGCAGTGACCACAGTGACGAGGACTTCTGCGTGTTGTCTCCACCCTATGGACACTGTGGGGACTTTGGCTCTTACAATTGTGGGGGAACGCAGGTCTGCTAGTAGTCGGCAGAGAGAGAGAGAGAGAGAGAGAGAGAGAGAGAGAGAGAGAGAGAGAGAGAGAGAAGCACTCATGCACACACACACACACACACACACACACACACACACACACACGCACGCACGCACACACGCACGCACACACACGCGCGCGCACGCACACACACGCACACACACACACACACACACACACACACACACACACACACACATACAGGGGGTAACCCAAAAGGGCGCATTTTGGCAAATGACGATTTGAGCGCATAGCCCAAATGAGCGCGGGTTGTCGGAACCCATATGAACGCGTATCTATCCTACAAGGCCGATATACGTATGTCCCAAAAGAGCGCATCTCAATCATAATTCTTTCATTTCAAATGATACGAGAAAACAGCACTTAAAAGAATTTCATTTCATGAAATCAACACACATATTTTCATATCATGCACTCTCTCTAATGTGTAAAACAATAACCTAAAATTGGTGTACAGCTTTCAATTGATACTCTCTCTCTCTCTCTCTCTCTCTCTCTCTCTCTCTCTCTCTCTCTCTCTCTCTCTCTCTCTCTCTCTCTCTCTCTCTCGTATTTAAACTAACCCTAACTCTAATACGAGAATCTGCTACTATCTGCTAATAGACTAGAAAACACGCGCTCATATGGGCCATCAAAAACGCGCCTATATGGGCTGTAAAACGCGCTCATATGGGCTATGCGTTGTTTTGGGAATCTCCGCACATACACACGTACTTCACAGTGTCTCAAAACATAGGCCTGCTCAGAGGTAAGTAAACAACGATTCTTTGACAGAAGCGTGAATCATGTAATATCACATTTTTACCAAATGGAAAATGTAAATTAACCCCAAAAAGGGGACTCCAAAGTTGGGTGGTTGGGTGTGTTTTTTACAAATCAGATTGTCTAATACATTGTCAATTCAGATTGTGTAACACCAATATCAATACACATATTATGCACTCGCTCGTGAATGCCTTGTGCATCAGAGTGTAAACGCTTCTTGTATAGCACAGTTTCCAAATAATGATATCTGGACCCAGTGTCCTGTACACCCAAAGGGCCAGCCACACGTCAGCTAAAATCGCACGACTGTACGATAAGATTCGATCACGTGATCTCAAAGCGCGAATCACATTTGTTCTTGGAGACCACGTGATCGAATCGTATCGTACAGTCGTACGATTTTAGTGGACGTGTGGCAGGCCCTTAAGTCCTCAGTCCTTAACTCGAGAAATCTAGTATTTGATCTTCATCCAAAGTGTATTCCACGAGAAAAGCTATGCAACGGAGAAGCGGACTGCATTTCTGGCAACGACGAGCAGGGATGCCGACACAAGAAGTTCTCCCACATTGTGCCGCACCCTCATCCCAGCGTGGTGGATTTCGACGGCAGGGGAGCCGTCGTCATTTCCAATCTCACGTCTGTCGTGTCGTCCACCGGTCCCCAGAACGAGTCTTCGTGTCCTGAACGATACTTCCAGTGCCCCGCCTCTCTCCACTACTGCCTCCCGGTGTACGTGTTGTGCAACGGCGTGTTTGACTGCCCCGGCAGGGAGGATGAGGCGGGTTGTGAAGGCTTCGCCTGTCCTGGGTACTACCGGTGTCGTGGGTCCAACATCTGCCTCCATCCTGATCACCTGTGTGACGGTTGGCCCCAATGTCCACAGCGTGAAGATGAACTCGTCTGTACCTTTCCTGCCTGTCCGTCGTATTGCACGTGCTACGGTCTGGCCTGGTACTGCAATGCTCGACTGCTAGAACCTGTCAGTTCAGACCTGAGGTTCCTAGATGCCCGTGACACCGACACTGCGTTCGCAAGCATAGGAAATGCGACGATGTTGATTTTCTTGGATTTGTCCAATTGTGGTCTCTCTCGGCTGCCTGTGGCATTCCACCTTCCAAATTTGAGAACGTTGAAGCTTGCGGATAACGTGCTGACGTCGATTGAGTTAGATTCATTCGTGATGTTATCGAATTTGAGGGAGCTTTCCTTAGCAGGAAACCCTTTAAATATGTTAGCAAAGAGGTATTTGTCAGAAAACATATCGCTGAGTCTTTATTCCGTTGATTTGTCACGGATACCTATGTCGAGCCTAAACACTTTTTCCATAGCTTCTTTTGCGAAATTGAAAGTTCTGAATATTTCAAATGATCAAATTAGTACGATTTTACATGGATTTCAACATTTCCCAAATCTTCGAGTCGTCGATCTTAGAGGCAACGATGTCCAAGATTTCCCTCATGATATATTCAGAGATGTTTCCTCTCTTCGTTCGGTCTTCAGCGACAATTTCAAACTGTGTTGTTCTGAAACGCTACCTGACGGATTTGATATAACGAACTGCCATGCTCCAGCTGATAAGATATCCTCTTGTGATGACTTACTGCGCTCTGATGTGTATCGCATGGTTCTCGCCATATACGCCTCACTGACCCTTATTGGAAATCTCAGTAGTTTTGCGTATAGAATATTTCACGACAAAAGCCCACAACAGCACGGTTACGCTATTTTCGTCACACATCTGTGCTTATCTGACCTACTCATGGGCGTGTATTTAACTATATTGGGGTTTGCGGACAGGCACTACCACAACATCTACCTGTGGAAAGATTTGGTGTGGAAATCTAGCACGGTCTGCGTTATTGCCGGAATAACATCTCTGGTGTCCAGCGAAGTGTCAGCGTTTTTCATCTGTTTGATCACTTTGGACCGGTTCCTGGTTCTACGCTTCCCGTTCGCCGATTTACGATTCCAGTTTTTCTCAGCGCATGTCGCCAGTGGCGTAACCTGGTGCGTGGGCTTTTTGCTGGCTTCTCTCCCTCTCCTTCCCGCCTTCTCTCACTGGAAATTCTACAGCCAGACCGGCATCTGCCTGCCTCTGCCCGTCACCAGGATGGAGCATTTCCCCGGACACGCGTACTCCTTCACGGTGATGATCGTCATCAACTTTGCGCTCTTTCTCTTCATCGCTGCAGGCCAGGCTTCCATCTACCGGTCCGTCACAGCCAATGAGATGCCACCGGCGATACACGGCAGCAGTTCCGCCACTTCCAACGACATGACCGTGGCTCGTCGACTCATCACCGTGGCGGTGTCCGACTTTCTGTGCTGGTTCCCCATCGGTCTTCTGGGTCTGCTGTCCAGCAGTGTCGGGGATGCGGTGGTGGTCATTCCCGGGGAGGTGAACGTGGCCATGGCCATTCTGGTCCTGCCTCTTAACTCGACCATCAACCCTTTTCTCTACACGCTCAACGTCTTGCTGGAGCGCAGGCAAAAAGCGAAGGAACGTCGCGTGCTGAAGGAAATCCGGGTTCAGATGGAACGGGAAACGAAGTCGGACAAGATCCTTGTAAAGCACCTTGAACGCACAGAAGTTAGCTCCCCACAGGAGGCGACAGGTCTTCTGCAGCGCTGGCTTCATTCTGGACTGCTGAGTCGACAGAGGATCGAGCGCTATATGCAGACCTTGGAGAAGTGATCACATCGCTGATCTTTTTTGCTGATCTGGTTAGTATCCCATGAATTAGTTAAATGCGTTATAGTCACCTTGATTACGAACACAGACTAAGGAAATTGAAATTACTATCTCTTATCTAATGCAAGCCTACCTAGATGTATAATAGTGTTTGTGTGTGGTTTGTTTCTGGCGCATACGTCTCTAAATGTTTGTGTTTAAAACCGCGACAGGACTATAAAAGAGGGGAGGCGCTAGCCACATTTGAAACACAGCTCGCCCTTCTTTGTTCCCTTTTGTGCGACCTACCGGCACCGCGAGGCAGAGCTTTTCTGACGAGCAAGACACGATCCCTGAGATCGGTTGTTTTCCCTTTAAGAGAGAGAGAGAGAGAGAGAGAGAGAGAGAGAGAGAGAGAGAGTGTTTGGGAATGCATGCGTAAAGTCACATCACTCAGAGCAGACTTCTGCCAAAGCAGCTGCTTTCCTACCTTTTTAGTATGCTGATACAGTAATACATTCGCATTAAGTATTAAAAGAAAAATCGCACATTTTTCACAAACACATGGGTGCAACTACACAAAATGAAAAAACCTGAAAGGCCGGGTTCTAGGGGCAATGTTCCCCAGCAGATGAAGAAAACAAAAAGATTTTTGAAGGTATTTTAGTTTGCTTTTTCCACAATTTATACAAATGCTTATTTTAAAGTGTTTGAAAAATACAGTAGAGCCATATGACACACAAAGATCTTGTTTGCAAAACAGACAAATTTGACATATTACAGGTGCAATAAAAAAAAGGAAATTCCTTTTCTGGTAGAATCTCCCCAATCCGTAGTGGTGACCACATTAACCCTTTCACTGCCAATTCAAAAGCAGGAAATCCTTGTATACCAGGAAATGTTTGCCAACCCCATGCAAACACAGACCTTACAAAACATACAAGGGACACAACCTCTACCCTTCCTGGACTATTCAGGTGCATGCAGTTATTTCCCTCACACTGCAAAAATATGCTGCATGGGTGAAAGTAAAACATTCTCTCAATCCTGAAATAATGCATTTCAATGTTCTCTGAATCTCCCCAATCCTGTAGTGGTGACCACATTGTATTTTCACAAGTTGTATTTTCACTTATGTTTAAATTGTGCCAATGAAGATTAAATGCATTTTAGCACCACAAGTTTGTGATTGCCAGCCGCCATATCTTAACACCTGCCGTCATTCATGTTCACATTTAATTTGGTGATATTCCCCAACTTATTTCTTAAATGTCAATAAAAAACTAAAAGGCATCAAATCAGGGTCTGTTATCCAAAGACCCTTAATTTTGGGAGGTAAGGATAGGCCTAATGTTATATATGTCACAGATTGCAATATTGCAGATATTTTATTTTCTCTACCCAGTTAAGTTTAACGGTAATTTTTGGCTGAAAAATGGCTGGCGGCGAAAGGGTTAAACTGTGTGTGTGTGTGACTGTGGATACAGGATGGGTGGGGATAGAGTTAGAATTGCATGTCTACCATCTATTGGTAGTTTTTGGTATTTGGTATATTCTATGGTGTAGAGTGGCACAGTGGTATCGCGTTCGCTTCGTGTCAAGTAAACCCGAGTTCGAACCTGGGTACAGGGGGATTTTTTCCTCTCACTCCGCACTAGGCCTTAACGGTCTGAACGTGGAGTCTTTCGGATGAGACGATAAACCGAGGTCCCGTGTGCCCATGCACTTAGCATACGTTAAACCCAGTGGCAACGAAAAAGTTGTCATTTGGTCAAAAATTTACTCCCCCCCCCCCCCCTCCCTCATCAGTGACAAAAATCGCATGCACAAAAAAACCAAAAAAAGGAAGAAAAAAAAGGGTGGCGCGCCTCTGGCAGCGACGCGCTCTCCAGGTGGGAGCAACCCGAATTTCACAGACGCCTCTGTGACTATAAAGTACCTAATAATACCTAATAGTCACAGAGACATATAATAATAATAAATAATAATAATAAATAACATTTATAGAGCGCCCTTTCTCTCTTGAGCTCACGGCGCTTCACAATTGTTTAAATAAATACATAAATAAGCTACTACAATATTAACTATTACAAACATGCACACAGCCACAACACGCACACACCCACATACGCGCGCACACCCACCCACCCACAATGTGGGGGACATCATTTTAAGGCAGGAAACAGGACAAGGAAGAAATCAGAGGTATTGCCGGAAGAGGTGAGTTTTAAGAGTGGTTTGGAAAGATTTAGCAGAATGAAGTTCATATGGTAGGGTGTTCCAGACAGAAGGGGCGCTGAAAGAAAATGAACGTTCACCATTTGTCTTAGTGTTAGTACGAGGAATAGAAAGGATAAGTTTGTCAGAAGAGGAACGGAGAGACCTGGAGGGTGAGTACAGGTGAACGAGATCAGAGAGGTAGGCAGGACTAGATGAATGGACAGCATTGAAACAGAGGCAAGCAATTTCATACTTTATTCTTGCCTCGACTGGAAGCCAGTGTAAGGTCTTGAGGTGGGGTTTGATGTGGTCTGTACGAGGGACTTTAAGGATTAACTGAGCTGCATTGTTCTGAACTTTCTGAAGTTTGTTGAGGAGGGTTTGAGGACAGCCTACAAGTAGGGAATTGCAATAATCGATGCGAGACAGTACAAAAGCTGATACTAGAGTCTTGGTGGCTTCAACTGTGAGATAGTGACGAATGGCACTAATACGACGGAGTTCAAAGTTCACATTACATATCTCTGTGAAATTCGGGCTGCTCTTCCCCTTAAGTGCAGCGCCTACCCAATGTTTGGGGTGTTTTGGGGGGGGGGGGGGGGGGGGGGGGCACAGGGTGAGGATGGGCACACTTGGAAAACCTAGCTATCAATTTGGCCATACCAGGCAGCGGGATTTCTCCCTGCTCTTACCGATTTTCAACTGCCATGGGATTTTTACATGCGTAAAGCGCACGGGTCAGACTAGCTTTAAGTCCCCATCCGAAGGACTGGACGTTCAGTTCGATTTTCCTGTCAAACTAGAAAGAAAGGGCGAGGCCGGGATTCGAACCCGGGTCACTCACGCTGCAGTCACGCATTACATTTGGCAGGCGAACGTCTTAACCACTCTGCCACCTTTCTCTTAACCACTCTGAATTTTGTTTTAATCTATTAATTTTGACAGAAATGTTTGAATTAAGACCGTGGTTTTGGATGACAAGATGGCAGATCCTGAACTCTTACTACCAGCTTTTTTAATCCTGATTTCAGGAGCATGCCTGAACTCATGTATGTGGTCTCCTGACAGCTTACAACTGAAATGACCTGTTAAATGATTTTTTTTAAATGTCGTGTTCAAATGAGTTTCCTGATTGATGCAAAACTTTAAACAAAAATTTGAAGAAAAAAAGCGGAATTCATTTCAAATGTTTTTTCTTTTGAGATATGATGTACACAGCTTAAAACATGAATAAAAAAATTATAATATTCAAATATTAATCCCATGAACCACCAACACTATATTCTCTACCACATTAAAGGACAATCCATTCATAGTGTTTTAAGTTTTGTAATGGACAGACAAAGGAAAAAAACACCAAAACATAACCTCCTTGGAGGAACACCAACCGTAACCAGGCCCTGTAGTCATGAGTACGAATTAGACATTCAACACGGGGAATAGTATGTAGATTAGCCTAAACTCCCCAAAACGATTGGCTGCTTAGCCTAATTTACATTATTAGTAATCCACGTTTTGAATGTTTTAAGACGCACTCACGACTACAGAGCCCTGAAAGAATAAGTATTCTCTGCAGCAGTTAACCGGATATCACATAAATTTAAAAAAAAAAAAAAAAAAAAAAAAATCAGATGAAAAGAAAAACATGGTCTGGGGCGTAAAACAATACAAAATCTCTCTCACACACACAGTGAAGTAGTCCAGAGATGAGATTCTCAACCAAAAAAGAAGCCGGGGGTTCGGGGCCCGGTGTAGGCTACATCAGCAAATGGATAACAACTTCTGTTGCAAACTGCAGAGTAATGATAAATAGAGCAGTCTTGGCTGCCCCAAGCAGTAACTGGAAATGTCCATTTGAGAATGAACCAATCGAGAACAAAATATCAATCGAACTTCTTGCCGCATTTACGATTCAACACAAAACCCAACACCCCTACCCCCCAATTTTCTCAATGGATTTACAGCGATCTCAAAAATGACCCCTGGGGCCATCAAAAAGGAGGAAATCCTCCAATTGGAGGAACAATCTCATCTCTGACACACACACACACACATGCACAAAACCAACAAGAAAGCACAGGATGCCACTCCTCGATACAAACATTCCTTTTATTCATTATCTCGAAACATTCTCACAGTCACAAACCTTGCATCATTACAACACAGGTGTACTTTGTCGTCTATTTTGTTCTTAATACTATTTCTCTCGGTTTCGAATTTGCACGGCTAAACTGCAAGTAATAATGTACACATTTCAAGATAAGGCCTGGTACACAGTACATCCCGATTTTCCATGCAGAAATATAAAGTAAAAGAAAGAAGTAAGTAAATATACGGATTAGGGGAACGTGTGTGTATTTTGTTCCCTTCTTTCTTATACTTATTTACAGATTGCGCATGGATTTCCTCTCTCTCTCTCTCTCTCAGTAGTGGATCTTCAAAGTGCGCAAATCTAATGCATCTGTGTGCAGCTCTGCAATGGCACATGGAGTCATGACGGCAGACGTCTGCCGACACTGTAAGTCTCTGTTCAGGTCCATGACGGCAGACAACTACCTTCAAAATGTCTGTGTTTCTTTTATGAAAACACACACAAATAACATTATTCAAGGGAGCTTACTGTTGAAAGTCAAAGTCCACTCGTTTACGCTTCTATTGCTTCCCATAGACCATTTGGGCTACATTTTTAGCGAGTTTCATCGAGTAACCAAGCAACAGCTGTGTTCCCACGTCAACAAAATGACGGCTAAAAAAAACCCACAATCAGAAATTCCGTTTGGGGTACTTTACTGAGCGTAGTTTTTACGCAAAAGAGATGAGTAAGCACACCGACTGTGTGGGGCATTTCATTTATTAAACTTGTACCTTTCTTTTGCAAAGTACTGTTCGTTTCTATCTTGATAAATTATTTTGTAATAATAGTTTCAAAAGTGGCCTGAAACACGCAATTTCTGGGGTTGACACTCATAATGTGACTGCGACTCCAATGAATTAAAGGGAAAATAAATCTTAAAGCGGGCTGACTTTTCTTCTAAAATGTGCTCTGCTTGCCAACATTTTTTTTAAATGTTAAGGTACACCAAGCAAGCAAAGATCCCAAGAAATTAATCTGTAGCAGAAGTCTTGAAATGACTCTGAATGAGTGCTTAGTTTGCTTCTTGGCAACAATATTAACCCTTTCACCGCCGATGTCGCATTTTAGCACCACACTGATTTAACACCCATGCTACTAAAAGGCATGAAAGTTGGATCAGTTATCCTATGTCCTTATGCTGTAAATTTTGGGAGATAAGGAAATGATTTACTTGATGCATGCCATTGGGGGATCTACAGTACTGCAGATGCCAACTTTTCGTTACCTACCTAGGTGAGTTTGACATACGTTTTTGGCTGAAAAATGGCTGGCGGCGAAAGGATTAAACACAAAAAAAAGACTGAAAAGAAAGTACATGAATGTAATAACAAGCGTGAAATCACAATAGTTTGTGGCACGCGGTCTATTTTTACCACTCCAATCATGAGTTACCTCCCCTGGCTTTTCAATAATTTTAATCTGTAAACCAGAATGTTATCTCTGCACCATTTCGTAACTTTTTATATCTTTTGGAAAACATTTAAAACTATGTATCCTACTTATACTCATCAAAAGAAGCACCGCATACTCGTCGTGTCTGTTGTAGTGTCTGTATTACGTATGTTTATTATTCTGTACGCTTTTAAAATACATCATTTTAAAGAGCGGCCTCAATTAATTTTGAAGTGTAGCCTCGATTTGAAGTGCGACAATTTTGTCAAAATGTGCGACAATTTTGGACCGACAGACCGACCGACCGACAAAGTGAGTTATAGGTTTGTGGCTTGAGCCACAAACAATAAACCAGCAACAACCGAATGACCAAGTTCTTATTTTCAGATGAACACATGTGGGCGATTTAAAACAATTCTCTTGTTTTACTGTTGGATTAAATTGTAAGATAGCAAAAAAAACTTCTAAAAATGCTTTGAAGAAAATAGCCTCTTTTTTTTCTTCAAAGGGTGCATCTATCACAATGTCTATGAATGTTTAAAAAAAATTGCATACACAAAAAATCTTAGTAAAAAATACTGAGCCTCAAAATGATGCTTGAAAACACTTCTTTTTTTTTTAAAGGAAAAGTTAGAAAAATGACATTTTTACTTTAATCTTGGCAACTTTGCACAAAGAAAAAAACACCCAGACATAGAAAACAATTCTAATTATGCAAATCTAAAACTTCTCATTACTTAATATCCTGGCTTTTGACCATAATTAATAAAACAAACCTTACTACCCAAACAAGTTTCTAGTACTGAATAGTTTGGGAATCTGATGCAAGATCACCTTTGAGAAGAGTGTTGTACATTAGAGTCCAGCTGTCCAGGTTTGATTATTTTTGACAATCACAGTGATGTCCCGTGGCCCCGGTCACAGGACATTGACCTATTGAAATTGAAAATGTCCTATTGTGTTCTCCCCTGTCAGAACAAAATGTCTGATTAGATTTCTAACGCTTTGTCTTATTGATTTATGCGAGAACCAGGACACTGTTTATTTGGTATTTGTTATATTCTAGTCACAGAGACTTATCTCTGTGAAATTCGGTTGCTCTCCCCCGGAGAGCACGTCGCCGCAAGTGCAGCGCCTACCTTTTGCACAGGGTGAGGAGGGGAGGTGGGCACACTTGGAAAACCTAGCTATCAAATTGGTCATACCAGGCAGCGGGATTTCGCCCTGCTCTTCAACATTCAACTACTGTGGGATTTTTACGTGCAGATTTTTACGGGTCAGACTAGCTTTAAGTCCCCATCCGAAGGACTCGACGTTCAGTTCGATTTTTCTGTCAAACTAGAAATTGATTTATCTTGTGTCAGGAGTTTTTCCTATAACTTTTCGATCCTTGGTGCATCGCTGTTCAGACATTTCTAAAGTTTTCTTTCCTCTGCTCATCGAGGTGAAAGAAGAAAATCACCAATGCCACGATACACCATCACTGAGCGACATCTTCAGTCAACAATATTTCCAAACGACAACCTCTCTTTCACGGTTCAACCGTCTGTGCTTTCACCACACACACATACACAATCACACACTGCACAAAGCAATATACTATACAGTGCTTTAACTGCTACAAGGGTGAAACCTGGACAAAATGAAAAGCAAGAAACCCTGAGTTCTGGCGAGGTCAAGGGGCAGAGTTGTTCTCAGGGCATGAAGCCCTGGAAGCTGAAGCCTTTTTTGTTTTGTTTTTGTATACTTTAACTAATAAAATCAGAGCGTTTAGAGACAGTTTTCATCTTTTTTTTAAAACAGTAATTATTTGCCAATTATTAAGTATTACAATTTCAGGGTTTCCTGAAAAGTAGCAAAGCCTAATTCAGGATTCCTGCTTTTCCTGACGTGTGGTTTCATCCATGCTCCTAATCTAAAGAGGAAAGGGGGAAAGGGAGGGAAAGCTCGCTCATTTCTCGGTGAAGTCCTTGAGGCCTTTGAGGAAGGTGAGGTAGCAGCTGTGTTCGTAGCCGGTGCTGTAGTCCACCAGCTGGCTGACAAACTCCTCGTTGATGCCCCGCTCGTCAAGCATGTCCATCAGAAGGTCGTACAGGTTCTGCAACACACACACAATAAATTCTATACACTGGGCGGCCAACAAGTCACGTATCAAAGGGAAGCGTAATTTTCGGACTATAAGGCGATATTTAAAAGCAGCCACACACGTAATCTTCCCACCCAAGGCCATGCGAAATGTTCACATGGCACTGGGCGTGCCCCCAAAGCACTTAACCCTTTCGCCGCCAGCCATTTTTCAGCTAAAAAATACCATGAAACTGGGTAGAGAGAAAAAAAATATCTGCAATATTGGGAATTCCACTGTGACATATATAACATTAGGTCTATCCTTATCGCCCAAAAGTAAGAAAAAATAGGGTCTCTGGATAAAGGGACCTGATTTGATGCCATGGGTGTTAAACCATTGTGGTGCTAAAATGCGACATTGGCGGTGGAAGGGTTAAGCTGGGGAATGAAAAAAACAAAAAACAAACACAAGCGGTTTAATTTGCGTAGTCGACACTATAATACGATGCTATCTTTTTGTTGTTGTTGTTTTGTTTACCAACTTGTCAGCTAAATGATGCATGCATCTCATTATAATTTGATTAAGAAGCACAACCTAGATTGCCAAACTACCCAAACCATTAAAGTAGATCGGGATGGTTGGTGAACTTCCAATTCAGACACGATCTACAGTTCAGCAAACTACGTTCCGCAAACCATGGCTTGGCCAATTAAGAACAGGCTTTAGGGGGTTGGGGATCAACAGGGTGTATAACAGAGGTGGCCACGCGCAAATTGCAAATTTTAAAGAAAACTAAGCTACCATGTATTGTTAACTCATTCTAACCCGTTTACGAATGTACTCGTAAACTCTCGGCAACCATATCTGCCTGTTAACGAGTTAACTTGTAACACAAACCCATCCTCAAACTGAAGCGTCTAGCTTGGTTCTCATTCGCAAATTGTTCACTTTGGTAGCTTTAGCCTGTTTACCAAAGCTTTCTTTCCAGTCACACTCAGGCCTGGTCGATTTTGGAGCAGATTTCCAATCTTTTCCCATTTGTTTTCAATGGTGGAATGATTTAACCATGGTGGAATGATTTAACCATGTCTTGAGTAATAAAATGACATGTTAAATTATGTTTGAATGGATCGATGCCAATTATAATGACAATAGCAATTCTATTGAGGTGAAGTAGAAAGCTCTACGTTCAATCATTACGTAGAGAACAAACTTTTTTGCTTGTTTGTTTCTTGTGCAAAAGGGCTACAATGGAACCTCCCTTATAAGACCTCCCATTAAAAGACTCCCTCCCACATAAGACCTACTTCTCTCATTGCCCTTCTTTGTAAGTATTAAAATTACCTCCCTTATAAGACCTCATTTTGGATGATTTTGGAAGATCTTATAAGGGAGGTTCCACTGTATTTTTTAAACTACAATGTGTATTTCAAATTCTATGAAACTTTGGAAACTTTTAAAACGCGCATATAATGACAATAACATTTCAAACTTTTAAAGCAATACAGCAAATAGTTTCAAGGTTATAGGAATTTTTCTAAACATTTCTATAGTTATCCTCAGAGCTCTCTAAACAGCTGGGCCAAGGAAGATAAACGCGGCTACGCACGGATGGGGTAAAAACAATTTTTTACTTTTTTGTAAAATGTGAATTTTTTTTTATATTTTAGTGTGACTTTGATCAGGACATTAGTTGACAAAAATACCCTGTTGACTTAGTTACTAAGTTGGTAAAAAAAAAAAAGAAGTAATGCTCATACAGACCTATTTACCCCTATTTTGCAAATTTGTAATTTCTGAAACAAAAAATAGTAATTTTGAAAAAAAATATAATCAAACGCACGGCCGATTCTTTTTCTTTACAAATCCCGATTAACAAGAAAACTATTTGTAATTACACAATTATATGCAAGCAATAGTGCACTGAGAAACCTTAAAACACATTTTTTAAACCATGTATTTGCCTTTTCTTTGGTGTCTTTCCATCAGATTTTGGATCATTTGACCTAGAACTCTCACCACGCGGTCGCTTTGACGCCATCTTAAAACAGAATTAAAAGAAATTGAAATTTGTTTCAAAAACATTGTTTGCCGACACAACTGTAGTGGTGGGTTTTTTTCGTGGTTTTTTTCCTGTCGCCGTAATTATCGTAATTTGACTTTTTCGTAAAAATTATGGCAAAATCGTAAAGGTAAACAGGTCTGCTCCTGTAGTTATCAGAAACAAAGAGAACACAGAAAGAAAATTATATAAATTGGTGTTTGATATTTGGTACTTTATAGTCATAGAAGCATCTCTGTGAAATTCGGGTTGTTCCCATCTGGAGAGCGTGTCGCAGCCAGAGGCGCGCCACCCATTTTTTATTATTTTTTAATTGCATGCGGCTTTTGTGTGACTGATGAGGAAGGAAAGGAGCGGGGGTAAATTTTGACCGAATGACAACTTTTTCGTTGCCACTGGGTACTTTAACGTGTGCTAAGTGCAAAAAAGAAAAAGAAAAAGCGTACTGACCCCATCCATGATGTCTGCCGATACGGAATACATGGTGTCCTTCCACTCCCCGGAATGCAGAGTGACTTCTTGGATCTCAAAGCTGTCCACTGAAACGATAACAACATACAACATACAGTATTAACCCTTTCACCGCCAAAGTCGCATTTTAGCACCACAGTGTTTTAACACCAATGCCACTAAAAGGCATCAAATTGGGGTCTATTATCTAAAGACCCTATTGTCTTAGTTTTGGGAAGTAAGGGTAGACCTTATTTTATGTCACAGAAGAATCCCCAATACTGCAGATGGTTTTTTGTTCTCTACCCAGGTAAATTTAATGGAAATTCTTTGTTGAAATATGGCTGGCGGTGAAAGTGTTAATACAGCACTAAATCTTTGATAGAAATCAAATTGAAGCGCACACACACACACGCTAAACATTCGTAATGCATAATATAAACAAGGACGCTAGAGAAGATAACACACACACACGTTTGATAAATAGACCTCAAAGACGAACAAGAAGATAACACAAACACACACACACGCTTGATAAATAGACCTAAAGGCAAGAAAGAGGAGGAAAGAGAGAATGAGCTTCAAAGACGTGGGAAACAGTTGGGTTTTGAGGTTTGATTTAAAAGCAGAGAGGGTCAGTCGCTGACGGAGGGAGAGAGGAAGTTTGTTCCAGGAGGTCGGTCCTGAAACAGCAAATGAGCGCCGACCAAAAGTTGAAAGCCTATACCTAGGAATCTGGGGAGATAGAGGGTTGGAGACTGAACGTAATGTGCGAGCTGGCGTATAAATGGAAATATTGTCGCAGACGTAAGATGGAGCAGCTTGATGGATAGATTAATAGATTTATGTCTACTGACGTACTGTAATATGACAAGACACCACACACACACACACACACACACACATACACACACTTTCTTAACCCTTTCACCGCCAATGTCGCATTTATGCACCACAATAGTTTAACACCCATGTCAGTAAAAGGCATCAAATCAGGGCCTGTTATCTAAAGACCCTATTTTCGTAATTTTGGGAGGTAAGGATAGGCCTAATGTTATACATGTCACAGAGGAATCCGCAATATTGCAGATATTTTTTTTTTCTCTACCCAGGCAAGCTAAATGGTATTTTTTGCCTGAAAAATGGCTGGCGGCGAAAGGGTTAACACCTACAAATATATCTGACAGCAAAAACAAAACAAAAACCACCACCCAACTGGTGAATGGTGAAGGGGAATGTTCAAACGTACCAATGGCTTCAGCGTCCTGAGGCCCCTGGGAGTCCACTTCCTCGGGTGAGGCGAACATGCACTGCAGGGATAGGGTGCGCCCGTCCCCCTTGCTCAGCTCCACCATGAAGGGAGGCCGAGACACCATCTGGAACACCAATCAATCAAAAATTTATTGTCTTTAAAACATAAAGAAATTTTGTTGTCTGGCATGCACATAAAACATGCATATAAACATGGAAATAATAAGACATGCATAATATACTGTAATACAGTAAATACATCATAAGAATTAAATTACAATGCAATATAAGACATACACACACACACACCTGTCACCACCCTCACACACACACATGCGAACACTCACGCCACACACACACGCCACCCTCACACACACACACACACACACACACACACACACACGCACACACACACACACCCACCCTGTCCCCACACATATTCAAAATGTCCACCGTCTTCATAATTATTATATTATAACCATTGGTGCTCCGGGGAAAATGACAAATCCTGCCCCGGCGGAGTGCAGGGGCAGCGCACACGCACACACACACACACACACACACACACACTGCTCTTTTTTTCACCCCTCTAGACTAGTACAAGTGCTACATTCCTCTGAATATAGCAAATGCATGGGTGCAACTCCCTAAATTCAAAATAAAATGAAAGGCCACAGAATCTGTCTTCGGCATCAGTGGTAAAGCTCTCCAGTGGTTCACCTCTTATCTTTCTAACCGTACCCAGATTGTTTCCATTCAGGACACCAACTCTGCCCCAGCCTCTGTTTCCTGTGGTGTGCCACAGGGATCAGTCCTGGGGCCTGTTCTATTTGTTCTCTACACTTCTCCTCTTTCAGACGTCATGTCCAAGCATTCAGCTCTCCATCACTCATTCGCTGATGATACCCAACTGCAGAAGTCTTCTAAGCCTAATGAAATTGATGATCTAGTTTTGTCCATGCAGGATACTGTTTCAGATGTCAAGTCCTGGATGACCTCCAATAAATTAAAACTCAATGAAGACAAGACTGAGGCAATGATTGTTTCCACTCAGAGAACTTCCACCTCTGTTCAGTTTCCTGACTCTCTTGTCATTGGCGATGCTACCGTCCCTTCTGTCAATCAGCTAAAAACCTTGGTGTAACCCTCGATTGTCGACTAACTATGATCACTCATGTCATGACTCTGATTCGTAATGTGAACTTTGAACTCCGTCGTATTAGTGCCATTCGTCACTATCTCACAGTTGAAGCCACCAAGACTCTAGTATCAGCTTTTGTACTGTCTCGCATCGATTATTGCAATTCCCTACTTGTAGGCTGTCCTCAAACCCTCCTCAACAAACTTCAGAAAGTTCAGAACAATGCAGCTCGATTAATCCTTAAAGTCCCTCGTACAGACCACATCAAACCCCACCTCAAGACCTTACACTGGCTTCCAGTCGAGGCAAGAATAAAGTATAAAATTGCTTGCCTCTGTTTCAATGCTGTCCATTCATCTAGTCCTGCCTACCTCTCTGATCTCGTTCACCTGTACTCACCCTCCAGGTCTCTCCGTTCCTCTTCTGACAAACTTATCCTTTCTATTCCTCGTAGTAACACTAAGACAAATGGTGAACGTTCATTTTCTTTCAGCGCCCCTTCTGTCTGGAACACCCTACCATATGAACTTCGTTCTGCTAAATCTTTCCAGTCTTTCAAAACCGCTCTTAAAACTCACCTCTTCCGGCAATACCTCTGATTTCTTCCCTGTCCTGTTTCCTGCCTTAAAATGATGTCCCCCACATTGTGGGTGGGTGGGTGTGCGCGTGTGTGTGGGTGTGGGCGTGTGCGTGCATGCGTGTTGTGGCTGTGTGAATGTTTGTGATAGTTGATATTGTAGTAGCTTATTTATGATTTATGTATTTATTTAAACAATTGTGAAGCGCCGTGAGCTCAAGAGAGAAAGGGCGCTCTATAAATGTTTATTATTATTATTAATTTGCCATTTCAATGGAGTCATGCGCTCATATTTCTGAAAATACAAGGGTGATTAGCACCTTCCAAGCATCTTAGCTGAACCTTTCGAACCAACACCACTCGGCGATCTCAAACAGCTGGGAGTGAAGAGCCTATAACTTCAGGCATGAGATTGAGAAATTGTGATTTAGGCTGAAAAGCATCCGAAAAAGGCTGAAGCCCCCTGAAACTGGAGCCTTTCAATAATCTAAGCCTTAAAAACAGCATTAAAGGTGGAATTGATACATTTAGTTCAGTTCTATTCACTCATAAGAAGTATTGCTATACTCGGTTTCTTTTCAATCTAAAAAATGACCTCTGTGGCCATCAAAAAGCCTAAAGGCTGAAAAATCTCTTGCCTGATAACTGAATTGTGCGCTTTGTCAATTTTGACCTTAAAAAAATAATTCCCCCAAAAATAATAAGTTAGGAAATGGAAATATTGTCGCAGAGGTAAGATGGAGCAGCTTGACGGACAGATTTATGTCTACTGTAATATGACAAGACACCACAAGACATACACACACACACACTTTCTTAACCCGTTCACCACCAATGTCACATTTTTGGGCCTACCTACCTACCCTATGTTTTTGGGACATGTTACCTTAACCACATCTTTTTTTTGTTTTTTGCCTTGGATTTTAACCCTTTCGCCGACAGCCATTTTTCAACAAAAAAAATACCATTAAGCTTATCTGGGTAGAAAAAAAAAATTATCTGCAATATTGGGAATTCCTCTGTGACATGCATAACATTAAGCCTATCCTTACCTCTCAAAATTAAGAATATAGGGTCTTCGAATAACAGGTCCGGATTTGATGCCTTTTAGTGACATGGGTGCTAAACCATTGTGGTGCTAAAATGCGACATTGGCGGTGAAAGGGTTAACTAATATTTTAGTGGTCAAAATCTTCATAACAATGAAGTTGGACGTCAGTATGAAGAAGAAGCAGGCATCAGAATAGTCTGAAGTCCAATCCTCTGTAAACTGCGGAAAAAGGTCATCAAGGCCCCAGAGTGGCAACACTGAAATGAGTTCCAAACATCACCAAAAAGGCTCAATATGGTGATAATATGGTGATAAATCGCTTTAAAGTGCTATTTAACACAAAGGATAACACTCAATAATTTCATATAAAAAAAGGCAAAACCTTTGACAAGAGAAGCCAATCCTCTGTCAGAAATTCTTAATCCTCTGATCCTCTGACAATTCTGATGCCTGAAGAAGACCCAAACAATACCAGTGCAGTACACTTCTTACCTCTGGTTGTTGATCCCCTTCAGCCAAAGGCCCCTCGGAATCCACAGAGGCATTGATGCTGAACTTGACTACCACTCTGTAATCATAATAATAATAAATGAACACTTATATAGCGCTTTTTATTGAGCATAAAGCACTTTACAATCAGCATTGAAACTCACATCCGCACACACACGCACAACAGACACACACGCATGTATGTGCACGCACGCGAGTGAACGCATTCTTGCACACAGACATACACACACAGACCCACACACATTTCATCAAACATACAGAAAACACATGCTCACTGAAACGCACAGACACTTAGTGACTTACACAAACATACACTTGCACACACGCACTCACATACACAAAACACACGTGCACTCACACTCACAGACACATACTCGCACACACTCACTCCCACCCCCCCCCCCCCCCCCTCTCTAGCCGAACACAATCTCTCCTGCGCACACATACACTCATACACATGTATGCAAGCACATATACCCACACAGAACACACACACACACACTCACAACACACACCTGCTCGGAAGCGCGGCCGTAGGCGCACACACACACAAATTACATACATACACACACACACACACACATATATACACACACACACACCTCTCTCTTTTAAGTCTTTACTATACTTGTAACCACACACAAACACTTTGTTTTCATTTGAGAGAGAGAGAGAGAGAGAGAGAGAGAGAGAGAGAGAGAGAGAGAGAGAGAGAGAGAGAGAGAGAGAGAGAGAGAGAGAGAGGGGGGGAGAGAGAGGGAGGAGAGAGAGACACACACACACAGACTTGTATTCTAAAGACAGAGAACGAATGAGAGGGTGAGAGATTCAAACTGATTTTTGCAACTAAAATTCAACTTGTTTGTTTTGTTTTGGGGAAAAAAACCCACTTGTTTGTTCGATTTAAAAAACAAAATCAACACATGAACAAAAATGGTTTAAAATCTTTTGAGAAGAAATTCAGGACAACGTGGGGGAGCAAGTCTGCAAATCTTTTTTTTTTTTTTTTAAATGAAAGGCAGGGGGGTGCAGGGGGGCAAAAATAGACTTATTAAGGCATTTTAAATAGGTCTCCTGCAATTTCAAAATGAAGTTTACAGTTTGGACTTTAGTATCAAAGAACAATTCATACAAAGGTTCGTTTCATGTGTCATAGCTGGTTTTGGGGGGGACAAATTTAAAATATAAAAAAAGTCCAGTTTCAGGTAAAAATGTCTCCCTGTGGGGATACCGGGGGGTCTTTCATAAAAAATAGTTCCCCCACCTTCTGGAAGTTCTGTGCTTGTAACTTCCTCTCATCTGTCACTCTCTTTGACTCTGCCTTTTCCCTTTGCTTTGTGTCATCTACTATCCTTCTGCCTTACCGGTCCATTCTCCTGCCTTTTTTTTCATGACACACTTTCCAAAAGATTTCCTCCAGCCGAAGTCGGACTTGTGGGCCTAACTATTTCTTAGTTAGGCGCATAATGGCAGCATGACGCATCTGCGCTCATAATTGACAGGAACCTGTCTGAGCGATCAAAGAAGAAGGTAAAAATGTAAAAAAAACCACAAAAATCCGTGTGAAAAGAAAAAAATCCCTCCACTTCTGGTTTTCTACTGAAACTTCTGGTTTTCTACTGACGTTTCATTTCCAGTTTTATCCACTTCTGGTTTTCTACTGAAAAGGTTTCAAAGTTTTAATGTTGTTTTCTACTATCCAGTTTTATCCACTTCTGGTTTTCTACTGACGTTTCATTTCCAGTTTTATCCACTTCTGGTTTTCTACTCACGTTTCATTTCCAGTTTTATCCACTTCTGGTTTTTTACTGACGTTTCATTTCCAGTTTTATCCACTTCTGGTTTTCTACTCACGTTTCATTTCCAGTTTTATCCACTTCTGGTTTTCTACTGACGTTTCATTTCCAGTTTTATCCACTTCTGGTTTTCTACTCACGTTTCATTTCCAGTTTTATCCACTTCTGGTTTTCTACTGACGTTTCATTTCCAGTTTTATCCACTTCTGGTTTTCTACTCACGTTTCATTTCCAGTTTTATCCACTTCTGTTGTTTTTTTACTGACGTTTCATTTCCAGTTTTATCCACTTCTGGTTTTCTACTGACGTTTCATTTCCAGTTTTATCCACTTCTGGTTTTCTACTGATGTTTCATTTCCAGTTTTATCCACTTCTGGTTTTCTACTGATGTTTCATTTCCAGTTTTATCCACTTCTGGTTTTCTACTGATGTTTCATTTCCAGTTTTATCCACTTCTGGTTTTTTACTGACGTTTCATTTCCAGTTTTATCCACTTCTGGTTTTCTACTGACGTTTCATTTCCAGTTTTATCCACTTCTGGTTTTCTACTCACGTTTCATTTCCAGTTTTATCCACTTCTGTTGTTGTTTTTTACTGACTTCTGGTTTTCTAATCGTTTCATTTCCAGTTTTATCCACTTCTGGTTTTCTACTGACGTTTCATTTCCAGTTTTATCCACTTCTGGTTTTCTACTCACGTTTCATTTCCAGTCTTTCATCCACTTCTGGTTTTCTACTCACGTTTCATTTCCAGTCTTCCTGGTCAAGGTGACATCGGCGTCGCTGGTGGTCACCTCAAAGCCATCCACCCCCCGCGCGTGGGACTTGCCCTCTGCCTGTGCCTCGTAGCTGATCTCCTTCTCCAGGAACTTCAATAACTCTTTGTCCACTGCAGAATAAATATAATAATAATTATTAAAATTTTTTTAATAATAATGACAATTTATATAGCGCTTATTCTCCTTACGGGGCTCTAAGTGCTTCACAAAGTTAAAAATCTGAGAGCACCAAAAAAAAGAAAAGATTACCACTACAGTGGAACCTCCCTTATAAGACTCCCTCCCACATAAGACCTACTCAGACCTGTTTACCCCCTACACAAGTCTTGAGTAGTCTGGATAGCTGAAATGAGTAGTTTTGGTGTGAAATGAGTAGTTTTATTCATTAAACCATCAAATAATGTTCACTGAAAATGAGTAGAGCATTATTTTCAATTTTGAATAGTAGTAGAGGTCCAAATTGAGTGATGAAGAATACTACTGGAAAAGAGTAGAGTAAACAGGTGTGCCTACTTCTCTGAGACATTGCCCTTCTTTGTAAGTGTTGAAATTACCTCCCTTATTTAAGATCTCATTTTGGATCATTTGTGAAGGTCTTACAGTGGAACCTCCCATATAAGACCTTCAAAAATCACCCAAACTGAGATCTTACAAGGGAGGGGTCTTATAACCCCTCCTTTTTTGCTTGCCGCCGACCCTAACATTTTTTTGGATCAATAAAGAAAAAAACAAAAGTAATTTGAACAGACGATGCAAGGGAAACATTGTTTACTCTACGATTTTGGCGTAGTATTCTACAAATTTAGGGTCTCTGCTACACTACTATGACTTGAAATCGCAAACTCCGTATTTTCATTTATGCCAGCTAGGAATTTTCAGTGGACGGTGCTCGGTTACTCAGTCCCACTTTTCGCTGCTTTTCACACGCGGTTTGTAGGCGCCCACACTTTTTAACCTTTCCCCTGCCTTGCTGTAACTATCGCGGGCGGCTCACTTCGTGACTTTACCAGTGGAATACCACTCACAGTCACAAGGCCCTGACCCCATTTTCTCGGTCATCCTTGCGAGAGGCGCGTTTCTGTTGTCATCACCCGCCCGCTAGCTTTACTGCTATGTAACGCAGTTTAACTTTGTGCTTCGCGTATTCACTGTATTCACCGGCAGCAGTGTTTGTGCAGGAGAACCAAAATAAAAATACAGTGGAACCTCCCTTATAAGACCTCCCATTATAATACTCCCTCCCACATAAGACCTACGTCTCTGAGACATTGCCCTTCTTTGTAAGTATTAAAATTACCTCCCTCACATTTAAGACCCCTCCCTTATAAGACCTCATTTTGAATGATTTTTTAAGGTCTTATAAGGGAGGTTACATTTTGTATAAGGGAGGTTACACTGTACATGTATGTAGTAGTAACACAGACTGGTAGTAAGCAGACAGAGGATTAATCAAGCCTGTTAGCGGGATAGGCAGATAGGCGTTGCGCTGTCAAACATGTCACTCATCAGCAGACTGGTTTGTGCTGGCCATCAAGGCCATACATGTGCTTTCGGTCTCTCTGTCTGTGCACCTTGTGTCTATCTCTTTTCCTGTTTCCATCTCGCTCTGTCTGTCAACTTCCCCCCCCCCCCCCCTTCTCTCTCTCATCTCTCGATCTCATCCCTGTCTTTGCCTCTGTCTGTCTGCCTCTCTCTCTCTTCTCTTTAATCTGTCCCTGTTCCTAGATCTCTCTTTTTTTCTGTTTCTTTCTCTTTTATTTTGGTATCTCTGTCACTGCACCCCTCCCTTTCCCTGTCTGTCTTTCTATTTCTCTCTTTTCCTCTCACTGTCATTCACTTGTTTTCTCTATCAGTCAATGACATACAGGTTACCGATTTTGATGCAAAAATTCACCACCCAGTGCATCATTTTGACGTACATTCAAAAAGAAAATTTAAAAAAAAAGAAGCCGACCTACCTTACCCTACCTACCCAAACTTTGGCAATATTAACATTTCTTCCCCTCAACTTTTTTTTAAGTACAAGTGCAGTTGTAGTGCACGCGCACTATAAAAATCCTTGCCACAAGTGCAGTTGTAGTTCACGCGCATTTCTTTACTTTCACCTGCGCTCCAAGTGTCATTATCTGTTGTCATGTTCATAATTATCTGCAGTTGCACTCAAGGGACAGAAAATATTGGTGACTTGACGGAAAAAGTGATATTTCCATTCTTCAAATCCCCTATAGAGACAGCACTTTTTCCGTCTAAGATAGTTCAGATATCATTGTTGTGAGGGGAAGAAATGTTAATATTGCCCCCTGTTTTTCAAACTGATGAAACAGGAAACCGACCTCTTAAGGCTTATATAATAATAATAATATGAACAATCCTTCCCATGCCCACTGTATTTTCTTCCCATTTCTTTACTTTCCCATAGCTTCTCCCACATGACATGATTATCTAATAGTTGTCATGTTCATAATTAATATGCAGTTGCACTCAAGTTACATCATATAAACTGAAGTGAAGCCTGAAGGGCACAGCCACCAGACAAAAATCCGTACATAAAATCAACCCACTTTTCTGACTCACT
>CM065700.1:29733678-29736178 GCA_017654935.2 Phymorhynchus buccinoides | reverse complement strand
TCCCCGTCTCATATGACACATAGAGAAGGGGACACGATAACGGGGAAACATAAAGCCGATAACATGTATAGGGGAAGACGGGGGGGTAAGAAGCCCACCCCAATTATCTCAGTCATGAAATGAAGCAAATTTCAGTCTCATTTTGCCCATGAGACGAGCGTTAATGTCTAGCATTCGTCTCATGGGCAAATTTGTTTGAAATTTTCTTTATTTCATGAGATAATTGGGGTGGGCTTCTTACCCACCCATGCGCTTTTTACCCCGTCTTCCCCTAGAAATGGGGATACAATGACGGGGACACATAGAGATCGACAGGGACATGTAGAGACGGGACACATAGAGAAGGGCCCGGAAACATGGAGACGAGGGCACTGACATAGAGAAAAGGACACATAGAGAAACGAACACAATGATGGGAACGCATAGAGACGGGGATAAACAGACATGCAGACACAATGATGGGTACACATAGAGACAGGAACATGTGGAGACGGGGACACATAGCGGAAAAGAGAACACATAGAGATGGGGACACATAGAGACAGGGACACAGATGAAGGAATGGGACTGGGCAACAACGGGACGGGGCAACAATGGGACTCTCTAGGGCCAGCCACACGATATACGAATTGTATCTGAATGCGATGCGACTTTTGACGATGTGAGTCATTATTCATGTGGAATTCATGTATTGGGTCTACTTGAGTACAGTGAGCGAAAATGGCAGAATTATTTTTAGAAGGAAGCATAATATTTTCACGTGAATCATGACTCGCGTGACACAATCGCATCGCATCCCCATACGATTTTACATGCCGTGTGGGCGCTGGCTTCAATCTCAGGCACTTAGCTAATGGGTTCAACTTGAACTAATATCAACCAATGATAAAAGTCATTTGACAAACACTTTGCAACATATACAGAGACAAAATAGATGTTAAAATGAATCAACATTTCCAAATACCTGCTATTCATTTATTTAAATTATTGTCCGGGGGAGTCAATCTTCAGTGGTGAAACGACAGGAGAGAAAACGGCCGAGGTACAGTATTAGCTGAACCGACAAGGACATTTTTGGCCAATGCACCGGAAGTTGAAGAGGCTGTTTTTGCTGCGCACAAAACATCTGTAGCACAAGCAATGGGCGTTTGTTACTAGTGAGCAGACGACTTATCTTTTTTTCAAAACATATTGTAGTAGGGCTTATCAAAGTCGTGAGTGCTATAACGATTAATTTGTGTGTTGTGGCCTGTTAATGCTTTGAGTTGAAGGTACGTTTAAATAACAACCTGTTGTTGTGGTTTGATTTTAGTTTGGCAATTTTGCTTGTGCGTGAGTAGCTGTAGTCACTACAGTGTAGTGTAGGCCTATCTAACATTCAAGTCTGATGATCAGATAATAGCAGATTTATAATATACACTATGACTAGGTGACACTAGGCGTAGCCTACCTCACTATTCAACCTGTCAGTAACTGGCCAGTTCAAGCGTAGCCAACATTGTAAGGATAGAGACACTGCAGACAGAGGCAAAATGGGGTTCAGTTTTTGTCATAGTATGATCATACATGTTGCAAGAAGATAAAAGTATTGAAGGCATGTTTGTTTTAGCTTTACCAATGTAGGCCTACATTATTCTAATAACTTACATGCCACACATCTGTTGCCATCTTTCTACATGTAGGCCTACTTGCTTTTTTGAGCATCCGGTGCAGAATTGCATTAGTGCGTGTGCGGACATCTCTTTGAAACCGTGTGAGATATCACCTAGGTTGTTAATGAAATTCGTGAGTTGTTGTTTCCGTTAGTTAGTGGCTGTTTGAATCAAACAAACAAGCAAGCAAGCAAACAAACCAACAGTAACAGTGCACACATATATATATATCATTCAACCTTTTTCTTCTTTGTTGTTAATGAACCTACACGGGTTAGTTTAGTCGTGCATGAACACTCGCGCGTGTATGTGTGTGTGTGTGTGTGTGTGTGTGTGTGTGTGTGTGTGTGCGTGCGTGCGTGTGCGTGCGTGCGCGCGTGCGTGCGTGTACGTGAGAGTGGTATGTGCACACGCTATTTGCGTGTTCCATGCCTTCTATTATTAATACTATTATTAGTGTGTGTGCCGTGTGTGTGTGTCCCAGGGAGAGAGAGAGAGAGAGAGAGAGAGAGAGAGAGAGAGAGAGAGAGAGAAGACTGAAAAAACATTTTTGCATAAGGATTAAGATTTTGGAGAGAGAGGAGAGAGAGAGAGAGAGAGAGAGAGAGAGAGAGAGAGAGAGAGAGAGAGAGAGAGAGAGAGAGAGAGACAGACAGAGAGAGAGAGAGCAACAGAGAGAGATATTGTGTGTGTGCGTCCAGCACACATGTGCCTAGATCGCGGTCGGTAGCCTAGAACACACAGGCTGACACACGTGCACAGATAATCAATATTATTTCCTTCTCGTCAGTTGGATTCCCTTCCCCCCCCCCCCCCCTCTCTCTCCCTCTCTCTCTCTGAGTCTGACT
>CM065700.1:29703256-29725678 GCA_017654935.2 Phymorhynchus buccinoides | reverse complement strand
CAGAAGGAAGAACTAAGAAGTAACCCTAATAAGAGGAAGGAGGGAGAGAGGATGAGAGAGTAGGGGAGGAGTGAGTAACCTAAATATAGAGGTAGCACTGGGAGGATGAGGAGATAAGTCTTCAGGAGAACTAATAGAGAACTAAGCAACCGAAGGAAAGAGAGGACAGAGCCCCCCCCTAGTTGGAGAGAAGAGAGCCAGAACGAGGGAGCACTGATACTTTGAAATAATTTTAAAAAAAGAGGGGAGAGATGAAACCCATTTAGTTATGGAGGAGATATATCTAAGGAGCACTAAGACGCAGAGATCGAACTTCCTTTAAAAGATGGTGGAGAGCAGAGGAGACAGGGCGAGAACTCAGAGAGAGAAGAGAGAACTGTTTGAGGAGAACCAACGCTAGAGAACTAGAGAGAGAGAAAGGAGAGGAGTAGGAGCCGATGATGATGAAGAAGAGGAGTACGTGGCGAGGAGAGAGAAGAGAGAGAGAAGAGACCATGGTATTGCGAGGATGATGAGAGGGAGGAGATGAACGGAGCCCCCCCGAAGGAGAGACGGAGAACCAGAGAGACAGCATGGAGAGAAAGACGGAAAGGAGGGGAAGAGAGTCGAACTTCCCTCCACCTAGACGAGCTAGATAATTTCTGAATCAATGGGGGACGTAGGAGATTTCGAAACTTAAACTAAACAGACGCAAAAGGGGGAGAAATAGAGAGACGAGAGAAACTGAAGACGAGAGGTGAGAAAAAAGCATTGAAAGAGAGAAGGAGTTTTTGATGTTTTTCAAGAACACTCGGTACGCCCGGCACCGAGGGAGGAAGGGAGGAGAGGGAGGTAAGGTGAGAGCGCAGACTCGAACTAACGGAGATGGAGAGAGAAGCAGAAAGAAAACAACAGACGGTTATCCGTAGGGGAGCCGGGAGCTGGGATGCAGTTCAGAACTTTCTCTCCTACGAGGGCGAGTACGACCCCCGCCAATGTTCGGTGACCGGACAGGGCGTGAGAACCACCTATCTCTCGAGTATTCCCCACCCGTGAGGTATTTCCCCCCCAGGTGCGGACGAAGAGAACCTCTAAATCTTTTCTAATCATATAATAACTCTTAAACCCCATAGGATTTACTTTATCACCCCAGTCCGAGGTTTAATTTTAGACTAACTCTTTTTCGAATTTTTAGGAGGGGAAACTAAAAAATACTCCTCCCCTAACGAGATTTCCAGACACGCAGATTACCTATTCTAACAAACCTTAACATCTGACTTAAAACAACCGACGCTGCGCCCCCCGTTAAGTTTTTTTAGCAACTTCCAACCACAACAAACGATGTGGGGGGGAAAAGAAAAAGAAGACAGAAAAAAAGAGAGAGTTTGTGCCGCAGTGTTTTTGCGTTCACGACTCGGCAGCCAGACCAGTGGAGAGTTCGAAGCATTTGGTTTTATGTTTTTTTACTTCAGGTAGAGTAATTATCCCGCCTTCTTTTTTCGCTCCTGGCTCATCGCAGTCCCGCTCAGGAAGGCAGTGAGCGCCCTGACTCCTCTCTCGGCTAGCCTTCAGCCTCTTTCCTCGTCAGCATTCGCGATGTACGTCTTCGGTAGAGATTCTACACTTCTTTCTAAACTTTTCCCTTTGCTCCCCAGCGAGCCGGACTCTGACCCCCCGAACTGAACCTACCCCCCGTCAACAAAACACAACACAAACAAACAAAACCCTCTATCATAATACTTCCCCCCTAGCCATATCAAATAATCATACCCTCCAACCTCTCTAACTTCAACTCAACAACAAACACACCCCCCACACCCAAACAACACAACATCAAACTTTTCCACAACTACCACACAAACGAGACCCAACCACTAAACTCCCCCACCCACACCTCAACACAACAAAACACCATCATCTATGATAACTTACCTCTCTACCGCTTTCTCCCCTCTACGATTTTTTACCTAGCCCGGATTGCTCTGTCAGTAGAGAGCTTTGCCTCTTCTCCTTCCCTTCGTGGATCCCCCCCCCGCCCGCACCAGCCGCCCCCCTTCTCCATTCTTGACCTTCTCTCGCCCTTCTTCCTTTTCACCCCTCTCCTATTCCCCCCTCCTTCGTCCTACTCTTCTTCTCTCCTTTCCTATGCCTCCTTTGCCTTCACCGACCTCTTACTCTCCCTCGTCTGACTGCTAGAGTCGTTCAGATTCGCCCCCATCGTGCTTCTCTAGCTTTATCCCTTCGACGTTCCCACTCGGAGGTCTCCAGGCATGCCATCATCCACCGCCTCGGACCCCTAAAGGAGGAGCGTATGACATAGGAGAGGAGAGAAAGGGAAGAAGGAGCGAGTAGTTTGATGCCACGCCTACTACGCACGCAGGCGCACCGCCACGAGCTTGGGACTCCGCCTGACGCGAGCTACGAGCCCCACACGGAGCACGAGCTCCGTAGCGCACGCACCCTCTAGGCGCAGTGAGACCACTCCCTAGTTAGAGCCCTAGAGACTTCCTACTGCTTGAGCCCTTTTGCCACCCCCTGCCTTGAGGGAGAGAGAGAAAGAGGAGAAAGAGAGAAAACCCTAGAGAGAAGAGAGAAAGAGGAGGAGCGGAAGGAGAGGAGAGAAAAGGAAGGAGGGAGGAGAGGGAGGGAGAAGGAGAGGAGAGAACTCTAAAAAGGAGAGAGGAGGGAACGAAGATTAGAGGGAGAGACGGAGAGAGGCGGAGGGAAGGAGAAAAGAGAGGAGAGAAAAGGAGAACAGGAGAAAACAGAGAGTGAGAGAAGGGGGAATGTGAGAGGGGAAGAAACCCAAAAAAGGAGGGGACAGTAGGGATGGGAGAGGAAGGTAAAAAAAAGGGATGGGAAAGATGAGGCGGGAGGGGGGGGGGAGTGGGACGGACACCTAGGAAGATAAGAGGGTAGGGGGGGGGGTAGAGGCAGAGTGGGAGCGGGCAGGAGAGACAAAGGGAGTAGAAGGAAGGTGTGGAGGTCAGAGGGGGGAGGAGAAACCCAAAGAAGAGGGGGGGACTCAATCTATGAGGGGAGGCAAAGGAGAGAATAGAACCAAAAGGAAAAAGAAAGAGGCGGACAGGGGGGGGAGAAAAAAAAGAAGGGGGGAAAGAGAGAGGGAAAGAAAACCCGAGAGAGACAGAGGAGAACAACCGGAGATACAAAAAAAACACCCCCAAAAAACGACGGAGAAGAGAGGAGAGAAAGGAGAGGCGAGAGAGAGAGGAGGAGGGAGATGAAGAGGGGAGGAAGAGAGAACTCTAACTAGAGAGAGAGAGGAGAGGAAGAACCTGAGAGAGGAGAGGCACGAAGAAGAGGAAGGAGGGAGAGAGAAGAGGAAGGGAGGAGTGGAGAGAGGCTTAATGGAGAGATGAGAGTGTAGATTGAACTAGAGAGAAGAGAGGAGGAGTAGGAGAGGAGAGGAGGAGTGGAGAGAACAAGGAGAGGAGAAAGAGGAACTAAAAAAGAGGAGGAGAAGAGAGGGAGAGGAACGCGAGCGAGGAGGGTGACGAGGATTGAATGAGGGAGAGATGGAGAAGGATGGAGAGTGAGAGAGAGAAGAATCTAGGAGAGAGAGTGAGAGAGGAGGAGTAGAGAAAGAGATGGAGAATGTGAGGAAGAATGAGAGGAGAGGGAGGGAGGAGAAAGAAAAAAGCCTTTGAGGGAAGGAGGATGTGAGGAGAAGAGAGGAGGAATAAGACCACGGAGGGATTTGAAGATTGGAGCATTTTTGAAGGTGTTGAGATGAGTAGGGATTTTTTTTAGAGGAGGGCGTAGAACTTAAGTATTGTTGATTGAGGAGAGAGGAGGATTGGGAGAGGAGAGAGAAGAAGAACTAAAACTGAGAACCTTTGAGAGTTTGATTAGAGCTTAGAGTGGAAGGAGGAGAGAACTAAACTCAAAGAGAGAGAAAGGGAGAGATTAGAGAGCCGGAGAAGAAAAAAGAGAGAGAGAAAGAAAGAGGGAATGAAAAGAGAGGAGAACTCCTAAGAGAGAGATAAATGAGACGTAAGAAGGGAGGAGCGGAGAGAGAGAGGAAAGGAGAGAAGAAGAAGAGAAAGAGAGATAAATGAGGAGAGGTAGAAAGGATTTAAGAACGAGAAGAGAAAAAAGAGAGGAAGCAGATTCATGGAGTGAGAGCAGAAAAATAAGTCTGGGGTTTTTAGAATGATAGATAGAGGAGAGAAACAGAAAGAAAGGATGGAGGGGAGAGTGAGAGAGATTTCTTAAGAGATTGTTTAGAGAAGAGGGAGAGATGTTACTAGAGTTAGAGAGAAAGAAAAGATGTAGAAAGAGAGTTGATGAGAGAAAAAAAAAAAAAAGAGGAGAGGTTTGTTTTGAAGAGGAAGAAAGAAAAGAAAAAGAAGAAAGAGAGGAAAGAAGAAGAAGAAAACAAAAAGAAGAAGAAGGGAGAAGAAGAAGAGAGACTAAAATAAAAAGAAGAAGATTGAAAAGAAGGGAGCAAACAGAGGAGAGAAAAAAAAAAAGAAGAAAAAAAAAGAGGAAAGAAAAAAAAAAAGAAAAAAAAAAAAATAAAAAAAAAAAAAAAAAAAGGAAAAAAAAAAAAAAAAAAAAAAAAGAAAAAAAAAAAAAAAAAAAAAAAAAAAAAAAGAGGAAAAGAAAAGGGAAACAAAAAAAAAAAAAAAAAAGAGAAAAGAGGGAAAAAATAAAAGAAAAAAAAAAAAGGAAGAAAAAAAAAAAAAAAAAGAAAGGAGGAGAAGAACGAAGGAGAATCACTTTAGGGGAGAAAAGAAAGAAGAAAGAAAAGAAGAGAAGAAAGAGACGAGAAAACGACAGTCAAAAGGAGAAAGCTGAAAATCGAAGGGCCTTAAAGAGGTTAGGGTAAAGAGCATAGAAGAGGAAGAAGTTCAACCGTAGTAAGCTCGGACAAGAAGAAGCGTCAAACGCCGAAAGCTTATTAAGGGCTCTAACAATCTTACAGCCTTCAAATATCAACTGCCACGAAGAGGAAGACATAAGACTCTGTGGTGGAAAGAAGGTTGAATATGGCAGAATTAGACCTCAAAGATCTTTCACCAAGAAGTGTGAGTTCTTACCACGGAGGGAGGAAACAACACACAAACAACACTACATTGCAAATAGGTGTTGAAGGAAAAAACTAAAAAATGGAAACTGTTCGTTGCGATAAATATGAGGGGGGATGAGAAGAAGAGAAGGAGAAATGGCGAGAAGAAGAAGGAGAAAGAAGAAGAAGAGGAAAAAGAAGGAGAAGAAGACAGCAGGAGCAGCAGCAGGAGGAGGAGAAGGAGGAGAAAGGAGGAGGAGGAGAAAGGAGAAGAAGAGAAGAAGAATAAAATATAAGAAAAGAAGGGAAGAAGAAGAAGAAGAAGAAAGAAGAAAGAAAAGGAAGAAGAAGAAGAAGAAGGAGAAGAAGAAGGAGAAGAAGCAGGAGGAGAAAAAAGCAGGAGGAGAGGAGGAGGAGGAGGAGGAGAAATAAAAAAGTTCTTGTCTCCGCCGCAGATCGAATGTGACGAATGACAGTCTAACCTACTAAATTGACCTGTTGACAAGAGTAGACATCACAAATGCAATTTTTTGTCGGATATTAAACCCTTCCAACCTGGTCGGAAGGAATTGGCTACTGCATCATTATTTTAAACCTCACTCAGATGGCATTTTAGTTGGTGTGGAAAATACAGCCCAAGTTGCTGATTGTGGATGAAGAGAAGACGGGCTGGCACGACGGTTCGCTACAACTGCCAACGAGTAGGGGAAAAGACGGGGTTAAAAAGGCTCGGGCATGTGGGTAAGAAGCCCCACCCAATTATCTTCATGAAATTAAAGAAAGAAATAAAAAAAAGTTTCAGTCAAATTTGCCCATGAGAAGAAAGCTAGACATTAACGCTGCTCGTCTCAAGGGCAAAATGAGACTGCAATTTGATTAATTTCATGAGATAATTGGCATGGACTACTTACCCGCCCATGGGCTTTTTACCCCCGTCTTCCCCTAGTTGAATAGAGTTCTCAATTGAATTTTCTCCCAACTTTATAAAACAAGGTTGGATAGTGTTAGGCGGCTTGAACACTCTTGGTACCATACCAAGACTAGTGAACACAAGAACAAGATAATCGCATGCCAAAGCAAAACGTTTGACTTAAAGGGGCACCCTGACGGATAAGCTTTTTTTTCAAGAAACACGTCGAGATCACCAGGAAACACCCTTTACAGAGATCCGCGCAACACTCACTTTGCTCTGGTTTCCTAGAAATCAAACCGTCAAATCGGCGATTCATCCTTGGCGGAAGTGCTGGAAGTCAATGTTTTTTTCTAATGACTGCCTGAGTTTAGACCAAATCGTTTGCACGAACTTTTCACAATACAAGCCTTTTTATTTTATTTATTTTTTAATTTTATACAGTTTACCTAAAGGAGTTTTGCTCACAACTAAAGGAAATAGCTCCAATTTATTATTTTTACTGCACTACAAAAAAAGAAAGAAAAAAACTTCAACCACAACGAGTGGCCTCCACCCACCCCGATCCAAAATGGCTTCTCTCTCCGGGCATCTCCGCCAAGGAGGAATAAGCCGTTTTGACGTTTTGATTTGGTTTCTAAGAAACCAGAGCAAAGTGAGTGTTACGATCTCTGTAAATGGTGTCTTCATGGTGATCTCGACGTGTTTCTTGCAAAAACTAAGGCCTAGCTACACTATATACGAGTTGACCCCAATGCGATACGATTGTGACGATGTAATGTGAGTCATGATTCACGTGAAATACTTCCTGTCTAAAAATAACTCTACCACTTATTTTTGTTCACTATACTCATGCACACCGCAAAGCACTCGAATCAAATCAAAATGTCCGATACAAAAATAAGATATTTCATCAGATTCGTGTGCGGAAGACTACAACATTTATTGAGAACACAACTAGGGGAAGACGGGGTAAAAAGCGCATGGGCGGGTAAGAAGCCCACCCCAATTATCTCATGAAATGAAGCAAATTTCAGTCTCATTTTGCCCATGAGACGAGCGTTAATGTCTAGCATTCGTCTCATGGTAAAATGTGACTGAAATTGTCTTTATTAGTCATGAGATAATTGGGGTGGGCTTGTTACCCGCCCATGCGCTTTTTACCCCGTCTTCCCCTAGTTAGGATTTCATCAGATTTATTTAGACAGTAGAAGTTCGCGTCAATCATGCCTCACAAATGTCACGATCGGATCGTAGTGAATCGAATCGTATCGAATCGTGTGCAGTGTGGCTGGGCCTTTAGTACAGAAGACAATCAGCGCGAAACCAGTGACATCAAAGAACACACAAAAAAGAATATGTGCAGATAATTATGGCACTGTGTCCTACCTGATCTCACGGGTTCTACACTTAAAGGGTAAGACGGGGTAAAAAGCCCATGGGCGGGTAAGAAGCCCATGCCAATTATCTCATGAAATAAAGCACATTTTCAGTCACATTTTGCCCATGAGACGAGTGTTAATGTTTTAGCGTTCGTCTCATGGGCAATGCACTTAGGTGAAGACGGGGAAAAAAGCGCATGCGCGGGTAATCCGCCCATGAGATGGCACTGTGTCCTACCTGATCTCACGGGTTCTGCACTTTATAGGGTAAGACGGGGTAAAAAGCCCATGTGCGGGTAAGAAGCCCATGCCAATTATCTCATGAAATGAAGCAAATTTCAGTCACATTTTGCCCATGAGACGAGTGTTAATGTTAGCATTCGTCTCATGGGCAAATTTGACGTGAAAGTTTTCTTTATTTCATGAGGTAATTGGCATTTGGGCTTCTTACCCGCCCATGGGCTTTTTACCCCGTCCTTTTCCCTATTACTACATCTAAAATAATGTAGGGGAAGTAAAAATCGCATGGGCGGGGTAGAAGCCCACCCAAATTATCTCATGAAATGAAGCAAAATGTCAGTCAAATTGCCCATGAGACGAATGCTAAACATTAACGCTCGTCTCATGGGCAAAATGTGACTGACATTTGCTTCATTTCATGAGATAATTGGGGTGGGCTTCTTACCCGCCCATGCGCTTTTTACCCCGTATTCCCCTATTGTATTGTGTTGTATTGTAGAGTATTGAATTGTGTTGTATTAATGCGCTGTTTTGTATTGCATTGTTGTGTTGTATTGTGGAGTATTTATTGTATTGCATTGTATTGTATTGTATGTCTTGCTGTGCTGTATTGTATTGCATTGCATTGCATTATACTGCATCGCATTATATTGCATTGCATTGTATATTATTACATTGTATTGCATTGCATTGTATTGCATTGCACTGTATTGTGTTATATTGCATTGTATTGTATTGTATTGCATTGTATTGTATTGTATTGTATCGTATTGTATTGTAGTGCATGTATTGTATTGTATTGTATATGTTCTGTTAACTTAACCTGCGCATTAAGGTTAATGAGCAAGGACATTTGCTAAATAGGCTTAATGGGTAAGATTATCTGCTCAATAAGCCTAATGAGTAATGTTGTGCACATTAAGCTTAATGCGCAACATAAATGGTCTGCGCGGCATTAAAAGTTGTATTAAAGGGGCACCCTGACGGATTGAGTTTTTAATAACAAGCAAGAAACACGTGTCGAGATCACCAGGAAACCACACCCTTTACAGAGATCGCAACACACTCACTTTGCTCTGGTTTCCTAAAAATCAAACCGTCAAATCGACAATTCCTCCTTTTTTAAGGGCCAGCCACACATCAGCTAAAATCGCACGACTGTACGATACGATCCGATCACGTGGTCTCCAAGAACAAATGTGATTACGTGGATCGAATCGTATCGTACAGTCGTGCGATTTTAAAAAAACTGATGTGTGGCTGGCCCTCAATTTGCAGTTTTGTGCCAGTCAGTTTTTTGGTTTGTGGCACAAGCCACAAACCCATAACTCACTTTGTCGGTCTGTCGGTCTGTCGGTGGCGGTCCAAAATTGTCGCACGTGGCCACAAACGATTGCGAATCCGCGCTTTTTTTTATGTCAATTTCCTGACGAAGAGGTCGTTATAAAATATATCGAAAGCTCGAATAGTCTAGGTGTTAAGTGTGGTCATTTTGAAGTAAAAAGTGACCGTTTATCACTTTCTGGATCTGGAGGTATGCGTCGCAGACGCCACTTCTGACGATAGACGCGACGGAACTTCTAACGTCACCCCACTTTTATGGGGTCTGCTTTCGTGAATCCCTCTCACTCAGCATGCTGACTGAGTTTTTGATCAACTGAGTTGTATTTCTCATTCAGAGAACTGCTTAATCATCACAGATTGCATACCTAATGTAGCTTACATTCCCACAAAGAGGAATAGAGGGTATCGAAAATGGACAGCTACGAAAACAAGCACGGAATCGCAATAGTTTGTGGCACGCCCAGCGGTCTATTTTTACCACTCCAATCATGAGTCACCTCCCCTGGCTTTCCAATAATTTTAATTCTGTAACCAGAATGTTATCTCTGCACCATTTTTTCGTAACTTTTTATATCTTTTGGAAAACAGTTAAAACTATTTATCCTACTTATACTCATCGAAAGAAGCACCCGCATACTCGTCGTGTCTGTTGTAGTGTCTGTATTACGTAGTTTATTATTTTGTACGCTTTAAAATACATCCTTTTAAAGAGCAGCCTCAATTAAGTGAAGTGCAGCCTCGATTTGAAGTGCGACACTTTTGTAGCCTCGATTTGAAGTGCGACAATTTTGGACCACCGACCGACGGACAGACAGACCGACAGACCAGACAAAGTGAGTAATAGGTTTGTGGCTTAAGCCACAAACAAAAATCACACCTTTGAGTTTGAGCAAGAGTTGTGTTGTTTACAGTCACGGAGTGACAGAAGGCAGTGGTTCACAGAAGAAAACAAATGAACGTCATTATCAGTAAGGTAATACAGGGATCAATCTTGCCACAGGACATCATAGGTCATTTGACCAGTTCGAAGAAAATATAATAGGTCATTTTCATAAAACAATAAGTCATAATGTAAAAAAAAACCATTTTTTAAAGGAAATACAACTTGAGCGCAACAAAAACTGTTTTCTAGGGCACTCTGTTGCCATCAAGCACATGTATAGTTTCACAGAACGACATGAGAAACTTTTTTTTTTTTTTTTGTTTGTTCCCCCCCCCCCCCCCCCTGAGAAAAGCTAGTACATTACTATGCAATGTAAAGTAATACTAGGGCAATTATTTGTTACAGTCTATTGTTTCACCTAAGTCAAATCTAATCACTATGGAATCACTTGCAGCGTACGTCAAACTCAACAGACACGAAGCAAACATAATAAGTCATATGACCTCTTGCCTGCAAAAACAATAGGTCATTTCAAAATGTTATCAGTCAATGACTGATGACCGGTGCTAAGAATAATCCCTGTAATAACTCTGAGTTCTGCTGTGAAAAAACCGCCTTGTGAATATGACATTAAAAAAAACAAAAAAACGACACTCGACGTTGTGGAACTGAGAGACGTGAAGAAGCCGGTAAGTCCAGGAAACAAAGACCAGTTTCAGTTCCACGTCTCTCTTTGCCGGGATTATTTTTATGCAATTCCAAAAGCGCATATTAATATCGACTATGAAACATACATGAACATTTCATATATCAAATTCATATATTTTTCCCCTGTAGGTCACGAATTATGACTTCCCAAAGAAAAAACCCAGACTTACGTCAGCAAAACACAGGAGTTTGGGCCACAACCACTCGTCTGATGGCGAAGGTGTCATCTGCGGAGCAGTCGAAAAGAGCGCCACCGCTAATAAGAGCGCGCCTAAAAGAGTGCATTTTGCATGCTAATAAGAGCGCGTGTTCATGCCAAAAAGAGCGCACGTGAATGTGTGGTTTTCGTGCTAATAAGCGCGCATAGGTGAAATCGTTCTCACCAGACATTTACCATTTGCACTCGTCTGTTTGCTAAACTTCAGTCTTCTTGCTGTTTTGGAGAAAGAAACTTTTGATATGTCCACGATTACCACGTTAGGGATAGGGTTAGGGATAGGTTTAGGGTTTCACATCACATTTTACAACGCGCTCTTTTTGACATCCTCGATCTTTCTTAGGGTCCAAAGATGCGCGCTTATTGAACAAAACATTGTGCTCTTTCTAGCTTCATTTTTTGGACGCGCGCTTTTAGAGAGTAGGTAAAACGCTGCGCTTATGGGATGCACCCGTCATCTGGGCAGCGAGTGGAAATATCTCGAAGATAAAAGATCAGAAAGGTATTCTGAGCTGCTTCCAAAACCTTCGTTAGTATCTGAATGTCACGAGAAATCAGATCAAGCTCTACCTCTGTCTTTGTGAGAACTGCCTGCTGAGAAAGTGCAAGATGAACAAAGGTGTTGTAGCTCATCAGCCACAACGTTTCTGCACAAGAGGACGAGTTGATCAAATTGACCTTCCAAAGCCAGCTTATACCGGGATACAGGTCAGAGTAAATCCACCCTCTGTCTGTCCCTCTGTCTCTCACACAAACACTCACGCACATGCTTGCTCTCTCTCTCTCTCTCTCTCTCTCTTCTCTCTCTCTCTCTCTCTCTCTCTCTCTCTCTCTCTCTCTCTCTCTCTCTCTCTCTCTCTCTCTCTCTCTCTCTTAGGACAGATAAGATAGGCATCGCCTAAAATCTTTATCCTTGTCAAATAAAGTTTTCCAGTGTCCAGTGTCCACTTTCTCTCTCTCTCTCTCTCTCTCTCTCTCTCTCTCTCTCTCTCTCTCTCTCTCTCTCTCTCTCTCTCTCTCTCTCTCTCTCTCTCTCTCTGTTTATACCTTTTTGTTTCTTATCTTTTTATTCGCCGTTAGTATGTAAGTTATCTAATGCACCCCCTTGGCATTAAGGCTGTAAAAAGCTATTGTCAATATAAAAAAAAAGTCTAGTGTCCAGTGTCCAGTCTCTCTCTCTCTCTCTCTCTCTCTCTCTCTCTCTCTCTCTCTCTCTCTCTCTCTCTCTCTCTCTCTCTCTCTTGCTGTTGTGTGGCCATTTTTGCCTTGTTGTTTATATTACCTTGTATATTTTTGTCACTATTGTTTTTTTTGTTGTTGTTTTTATGTTTCTGTTAATCATTTTGCATTAATTGTTTATTTGCTTGAGGGCAATAGTGTAAAAAAGCTACCCAGCTTATCTGTTTTTACCCTCAATAAAAAAATTCGTATTCGTATTCGTATTCGTATTCTCTCTCTCTCTCTCTCTCTCTCTCTCTCTCTCTCTCTCTCTCTCTCTCTCTCTCTCTCTCTCTCTCTCTCTCACACACACACACACACACACACACACAACACACACACACACACACACACACACACACACACACACACACAGTCCCTCTTCTATTTGCTCAGTTTATGCATATTAGGCCTAATGCGCACCGAGGTCCTTGCACATTAACCTTAAAGAGCACATTTCACAATTTACCCTGCCCATTAAGCCTAATGGACAAAAATGTTGCTCATTAAGCTTCATGCGCATCTAAGCCTTTTGGACATGACATACTACCTTCACCAAGACCATCTTCTAATAATCCATTAAAGGTGGATCCTGACGGATGAGGTTTTGCAAGAAGCACGTCGAGATCACCAGAAAGACAGCATTTTCAAGGATCGGAACACTCACTTTGCTCTGTTTCCTAGAAATTAAACCGTCAAAACGGCGATTCCTCCTTGGCGGAGATGCTGGAGAGAGTAGCCATTTTGGATGGGGTGGGTGTAGGTCACTCATTGTGGTTGAAGCGTTTTAAGCTTTTTTTGTAGTGCAGTAAAAAAAAAAATTAGAGCTGTTTCCTTTGTTTGTTGTGAGCCACCCTCCTTTTCTCGATTAATTCTATTTTTCCGTTATTGCCTTTCTTAAAGAATACAAAGGCTTGTTTTTAGCTAATAACCTTTTGGGAATACTAAAAACCCTAGCCCTAAACCTAACCCTAACCCTAGCCCCCACCCTATAAGACGGAAAAACGCAACGAACCACAACTGTGAAAATCGCGGTGTACTGCAGTACATAGTTGGGGGTAGGGTTAGGTTTAGGGCTAGGGTTAGGGATAGGGTTAGTATTCCAAAAAGGTTATTTAGCTGAAAATGTTCCTAAAATACAGCAGGCGGCCAACCGAGAAATGCAGGGGGGGTGGCACAGAGACGGCACACGTCTTCTCTTTGGGTGAAATAATTTGACTTCCACACCTCCGCCAAGGAGGAATCGCCGATTTGACGGCTTGATTTCTAAGAAACCAGAGCAAAGTGAGTGTTGCGAACTCTGTAAAGGGTGTTTTCCTGGTGATCTGGACGTGTTTCTTACAAAAACACATCCGTCAGGGTGGCCCTTTAATATTGTAAGTTCATCGATATCATCATTGCAATCAGACACATTGGTTTTGATTATTCGTGTAAAATATAAAGCAAAACAAAATCATCACCCCTTCCGGAGAGCTGTTTGCATAATCCCGAACAGAAAACATCCCTAAGCTTATTTAGAAGCCAAACAACAATCTTTGAACGGTTGGGCCAACAGTAGGCCTGGCTATTTGAGGAAGCATTAATTCGTGTCGAACACAATAATACATGTTAGAGTGAAGATGCTTTCCGACTGTGGGGTAGTCATATTGCTTGTTGTTCTTGCTCACAGTCATTTAAATCAAGAAAAAGAAACAAAAAAATAAAAATAAAAACACCTTCGGTCATTTTCGACAAGCTAAGTACTGCTTGTCTTTTTCAACCTTGTCTGACTGGCTGTGGTGGGAGCTGTTGGTGTTGTCCACTGAGTTGTCATTTGTTCAGTGCTTAATTTTATGAAGTTCTACTAAAGCTTAAGTGGGAAACTAAACGTTGTTACTTTCTAAATTAAGTAAATCGGACCTTAAATTTAGAAAGTAACAACGTTTAGTTTCCCACTTAAGCTTTAGTAGAACTTCATACAATTAAGCACAGGAGAGGACTGTAGATAGGGGGCAAGTCATACCCTAGGTCTCTGTTGAGACTTGGCCTCCTTTCCCTTATCTCTATGGCTTCTTTGATTTTTCTTCTAGTGAATTGTGACTCAGTTGAGATGATGGTGGTTTGAAACTTGTTGGTGTGGTGGGTAGTTGTTGTTAAAATGTTCATAAAATGCAGAGGAAGCTCTGGAAGTATGTTCTTTTAGCCTTAATAAATATATTATTAGCGCTTGATAACAATCACGCAAGAACGGATGGATGGAGTGTAGCAGTAGGCCTCAATAATTGTTTCTCACTTCCACCATATGACCTTAGCTTCAACGATAACTAAGTGGTTTGAAATGTCAAACGTCTTCTGTGCATACGACGTAAGCTTTCAGACTGTTAGCGGAAAGTTAAGTACGTAAAGTGAACAAATAGAGCATTGTTAACAGACAAAACAATTAGGTCACTTGTTCTGATTCTCTTGGTCGGCGGTTAAATAAGTAAAAAGGATTCTCTCTCTCTCTCTCTCTCTCTCTCTCTCTCTCTCTCTCTCTCTCTCTCTCTCTCTCTCTCTCTCTCTCTCTCCTGTCTCTCTCTGTGTCTGTCTCTCTCTCTCTCTCTCTCCGTCTCTCTCTCTCTCTCTCTCTCTCTCTCTCTCTCTCTCTCTCTCTCTCTCTCTGCGTCTCACCTATGCAACCAGCTGTGCGATTTGGACAAACATCCCATGCCAAAGACACACAGTTACACACACACAGACACAGACACAGACACACACACACACACACACACACACACACACACACACACATACACACACACACACACACACACGCGCGCGCGCACACAGACACTGCACGCACACACGCAAAACATACACACACGCACACAGACACACACAGACACACACACACAGACACGTGCACGCAAGCACGAACGCAAAACACGCGCGCGCACGCGCACGCACACGCACGCACGCACACGCACACACACGAACACGCACACGCGCACGCACGCACACACACACACACACACACACACACACACGTGTGCACATTTACACAATCGTGTTAACACACATGCGTGCACTCACAGAAACACATAGGTAAATGTACATGATTGCACACATAAAACGCATACACATACCCACACAGACCTCTCGTGCGCGTGCGTGCGAGCACGTACGCACATGTACACGCACACACACACACGCACACACATACGCACTCGCAAACACACAAAATACACACACGCACGCACGCACGAACGTATGCACGCATTCACGCGCATTTTTTTGTTTATAGGTGTGACGAGGTAATGGGTCAAAAGGCTAAGTCCCTAGGGAAGACTTTAGAAAATTTGCCTTTAGCCCACTTCTCTAGGGTATGGGAGATGAGCAACTTTCCCGGCCCCTTTTCATCTAATAAATTTATATTTGTGCCCGGGTTCTGGCTCGTCAGATGGTTGTAAGAAATACAAGTGGTTGAATTGCTCTAAATGGCAGACAGAGAGAAGTAGGGTTTTACATGAAATTACAAGACTCCCACTCTCATCAGTCTGACCAAAGGGTTCAGGATTATTTGACACTTGTATTTTATTTACTCCCAAAATCTGCATAAGATTATGCAACAATAATAATAAAGCAGCTCAATGGCGCCAAAACAAAATATGGATAAAACACAATGAAATCCGAAAGGATTCACAAGACTTTTGTCTTTCTATAAGGTTCGCCCCATGCCGGAAGGGTTACTAATTATCTTCGGTGTCCGTAGGAAAGTTCAAATGATTGGCGCAGTCAGGTGGACTTAGCTGTTTGAAGTTCTGGGCTTGCTCGTCAGGTGAGAGTAGCTCCCAGTCGTTCCGGTTACGGCTTCGCGGGATGGCACGGTTCAGGCGTGGTCTCCTCGCGGATTCTGGGTGCGGGTCGTCTTGGCGGCGATCCCGTCTTGGTGCTTGGTGGAGTCCGGGATGATCGTCCGGCCCACGATGCCCTGCTGATAATCACAGGAGAAGGTGGATGTAGATCTCTATGGCTTAGAGACAAGGGGCTTCAGTCGGCAGGGAATTAGTGAATCCCAACCGGCTTGAAGGCTTCCCTTGTACAATAGCACTACATGTAGTTAATAAATAAACTGAATTTCAGTTAACAAACTGAGATCAGTAAAACATAAAAGGTGATCAATCCAACATCACTCTCCATCCAACACCTGGAAAGGAATGGTATCATAAAGTGCAAGATTGCGGCCCATAGGTTTCCTACTAAAAATAGTGCAAGATTGCGGCCCATAGGTTTCCTACTAAAAATAGACAAAAGGGTTAGTAGGCATAAACTCCGGTTCTGGTACCAAAAGTGTTCAAGTCAAAAACACACACACACAAAATAATCAGTGCACATAAATAGAATAGAATGTTTACCACTTCTTTTCTATAACATATCTATCTACTCCTTATTCATCATTGAACATAGGATCTAGATCAAAACTAGAGTCAAACAAACAACAGTCTCAATCACCAGCCATCAATAATACTTACTAGTGGGCTTATTCTGACTGGTTGTGAGTGTTGCTCTAGCTACGTTTCAGCATCTTGTGTGAAAACTTTTTCTCACTACTCCAATTATAGCCTTCACTTTCAAACAATGAAAGCCTGCTATTGGTGTATTACAGTCCACACGTCACAAGATTGCTGTTCTAAATGTACCGAACAATCACGCGCCTATTACATCCTTATCACGTGCCGACATTCAAAATCCTTCTCGTGCTCGGAAAAGCAAAACCATCTTCAAAGGGAGATAACCGTGGTTGTCACTTTCTTGTTATGGGTAAGGGCGCGGTGTCTTACAAAGGGAGCCGACTCTTGATATCACTATCTCGTGATGAGACGGTAGATAAGGGGGGGGGGGGGGTGAAGGGAGATAACCTCGGTAGGTGGTACGTGCTGACCGGGGAGACAAATCGAACTTGAAAAGGGACCAATCCCTTAATCGGCATTCTTTAGATGGTGGGTGGCAATTAACGTGGCGGCCGGACAGAGAAAAGAAAAGGAGAGGGGGGGGGGGGTGTAGATAAAGAAAGAGGGGTCGCGCGGGACACTTACGTCACAGAGGCCCCCCGAAGAAAAGATTCTGGTACCGGAATCTTCCTGTGGAACGCCGACTCCACTTTCGACTTGGGCGACAGGGACAAATTAGTGGGGAGACTGGGTCGGCTGGAATGGTGGAACATCTGGTCGCAACACAGAGTTCAAAGGAGCAGGTGGGTTAGAGATCAGTGGAATGGATTCCGACTGAGGTTGGTGCGGCAATCCTGTGTTGAGTTGTCCCAAGGTTGATTGCAGAATAGCAAACACCTCTTGCCTGAGTTTCCCCTTTAGCCTGGATTCATCATTGCTGATGATGTGGTTTGGTAGGCCGATTCGGGCGAAAATGGCTTTGAGTGCCGCGGCTATCTGGCTAGCATCAAGTGAGGAGATTGGGGCGGCATCGCACTGCATGGTACATATGTCGACCACGGTGACTATGTACCGGAATTTCTTCTTCCGTTGAGGTAGAGGCCCGACCAAGTCGACTGCCACTCGCTGAAAGGGAGGGGTAGGTGACGGCTGTACGTGCGGCGGCCTGTCCCGATAGTACCTTCGGTGGGTGTTTGCGGGTACAGTGCTGCCTTTCACCTGAGGTACCTGTGGCGAGTGGTCTTGGGTCGTTAGGCGGACATTCCTTGGGAAGGATTTTCCAAGTTGTGGCGGACTTGGGGACTTGGGACAATCTGGATTGGCTCGCGCGGCAATTTGGTTTGCCGCGTTGAGAGGTTTCTTCCCTGCTGAGGGAGATTTGCTCTTTGGGAAGGAGGGAGGGAGTTGGTTTGTGGATTGGGGAGAAGGGAATGCTGCTGAAACTATGGCAGGTTGAGAGGGGTGCCCTAAAAACACATACTGTGATCCCAGTATGAGGTCATAGACAGGACTGTCCATGAGCACTGCCTTGATGGGTCCCTTAACATATCTGGTGTCGACATTGATTATGGCGACTGGCAAAGTGGATGGGGGGATTGCAGCATCAGGGCCTTGCAGAGAGATGAAGTCTCCCGTGTATGCTGACGCGGGGACTAAGGATCCGCAGACAATGGCGTCGCATGACAGTCCAGTGTCATAGAGACACTGAACAGGGATGTTGTTGACAGTCGCCTGTCCAACGACTGACGGTGTGCCTGGACACTGTACTGGGGAGGGGTTTGTGCAATTCTGCGAAGTCGAGACGACTTGCATAGTTGCAACATTTTGCCGCTTGTAAGCAAGTTTCCTGCAGTCATCCCGATTGTGGGTGTTCGACTTGCAGTATGAGCAGAATAAGGGTTGTCCCAGTGGTTGTCGTTCATGGGTAGAACTGTTTGACCCACTTTTGGAGTTGGGGTTAAACCTGCTCTGCTGTGAAGCAGTGGACCCAACTACTTGCTGTAGTTTTGGCCTTTTAGGGGCGCTAGGTTCATCATGGGCTAGAGTGTACCGGTCACTTAGCTGGATGAGGTCAGCCAGAGTTGTGGCACCTTGTTCGGCAGTAAAGGTGCGTAACTCTGGGGACATGGTTTCGCGCAGTTGCTCGCAAACCATCAGTTCCCGTAGATCCTCATAGGACTCAGTTTTGGCAGAAAGGGACACCCATTTTGTCAGATAGTTCCCCAGTCTATCTGAAAATTGGGCATAGGACTCTCCCCTACCTTTTCTGGTTGACCGGAACTTTTTCCGGTAGGCGTCCGCTGTCAACTGGTATCTGTTGAGCAGGGCTTCTTTCAAAGCTGGGTAGTCGGTAATTTGGCTTGACGGAAGTTTACTGTATACCTCATAAGCCACACCCCTGAGACTTTGGGCAAGCTTGAGGTTGAACTTTTCCGGAGCAAGCTCAAATTCCTGGGCCAGTCTTTCAAATCTATCGAGGAATGCATCGATAGACTCTGTTGCCTCATTGAATGCCTCCAATGTGAAGGTCATGGCTGAGGTATGAATGGGAGGGGGAAAATTTTGAGGGGCAGCAGTCTCAGAGTCTGCTGAGTTTTCAAGCTGCTTCATAGCTAGCTCATGGTCTCGCGCTTTTTCTCGCTCAGTGGCCTCAAGTTCGAGTTCTTTATTTTTGGCATCCTGCACTAGTTGCCTCTGCCTTAACTCATGAGTACGGATTTGCTCTTGCTCGGCAGCATCATGAGCTCTCTGCTTATCTTTCTCAGCGTCCTCCCGAGCTTTATCAGCCTCTTGAGCCTCATGAGCTCTCTGTTTGTCTTTCTCGGCCTCCTCGCGAGCTTTGTCAGCCTCTTGAGCCTCCCGAGCTTTTGTCTCGCGAGTTGTCATATTCAGATATGACAAAATTTGCTAACTCTTGGCCTGACAATCCTAGAGATTCTCCCCATTCTTTAAGTTCCCGCCTAAGTTTAACAATCTCAGCCATGGTTGTAAATACAACTATTCAAAATAAAAACAAAACTGCTGAGTTGAATGTATCAAACAACACTTAACTATTTCAGCATAAACAGAAATAGCATGCACATCAAAATAAAGTCATAAATAGCATTCAAACAAATCAAATCAAAACACAGTGAACCAAATCACAATAACTTTCCCAGTGGACACAAGATAAGTTTTGAAAAGGAACTACCGTTTGAATTGAAATTTGTTAGACTTTATGAAAAAAAATATCCCGGACGCGAGCCCCCAATTAGATGTGACGAGGTAATGGGTTAAAAGGCTAAGTCCCTAGGGAAGACTTTAGAAAATTTGCCTTTAGCCCACTTCTCTAGGGTATGGGAGATGAGCAACTTTCCCGGCCCCTTTTCATCTAATAAATTTATATTTGTGCCCGGGTTCTGGCTCGTATGGTTGTAAGAAATACAAGTGGTTGAATTGCTCTAAATGGCAGACAGAGAGAAGTAGGGTTTTACATGAAATTACAAGACTCCCACTCTCATCAGTCTGACCAAAGGGTTCAGGATTATTTGACACTTGTATTTTATTTACTCCCAAAATCTGCATAAGATTATGCAACAATAATAATAAAGCAGCTCAATGGCGCCAAAACAAAATATGGATAAAAAACAATGAAATCCGAAAGGATTCACAAGACTTTTGTCTTTCTATAAGGTTCGCCCCATGCCGGAAGGGTTACTAATTATCTTCAGTGTCCGTAGGAAAGTTCAAATGATTGGCGCAGTCAGGTGGACTTAGCTGTTTGAAGTTCTGGGCTTGCTCGTCAGGTGAGAGTAGCTCCCAGTCGTTCCGGTTACGGCTTCGCGGGATGGCACGGTTCAGGCGTGGTCTCCTCGCGGATTCTGGGTGCGGGTCGTCTTGGCGGCGGTCCCGTCTTGGTGCTTGGTGGAGTCCGGGATGATCTTCCGGCCCACGATGCCCTGCTGATAATCACAGGAGAAGGTGGATGTAGATCTCTATGGCTTAGAGACAAGGGGCTTCAGTCGGCAGGGAATTAGTGAATCCCAACCGGCTTGAAGGCTTCCCTTGTACAATAGCACTACATGTAGTTAATAAATAAACTGAATTTCAGTTAACAAACTGAGATCAGTAAAACATAAAAGGTGATCAATCCATCATCACTCTCCATCCAACACCTGGAAAGGAATGGTATCATAAAGTGCAAGATTGCGGCCCATAGGTTTCCTACTAAAAATAGTGCAAGATTGCGGCCCATAGGTTTCCTACTAAAAATAGACAAAAGGGTTAGTAGGCATAAACTCCGGTTCTGGTACCAAAAGTGTTCAAGTCAAAAACACACACACACAAATAATCAGTGCACATAAATAGAATAGAATGTTTACCACTTCTTTTCTATAACATATCTATCTACTCCTTATTCATCATTGAACATAGGATCTAGATCAAAACTAGAGTCAAACAAACAAGATCTCAATCACCTGCCATCAATAATACTTACTAGTGGGCTTATGATGACTGGTTGTGAGTGTTGCTCTAGCTACGTTTCAGCATCTTGTGTGAAAAACTTTTCCTCACTACGCCAATTATAGCCTTCACTTTCAAACAATGAAAGCCTGCTATTGGTGTATTACAGTCCACACGTCACAAGATTGCTGTTCTAAATGTACCGAACAATCACGCGCCTATTACATCCTTATCACGTGCCGACATTCAAATCCTTCTCGTGCTCGGAAAAGCAAAACCATCTTCAAAGGGAGATAACCGTGGTTGTCACTTTCTTGTTATGGGTAAGGGCGCGGTGTCTTACAAAGGGAACCGACTCTTGATATCACTATCTCGTGATGAGACGGTAGATAAGGGGGGGGGGGGGGGGTGAAGGGAGATAACCTCGGTAGGTGGTACGTGCTGACCGGGGAGACAAATCGACCTTCAAAAGGGACCAATCCCGGAATCGGCATTCTTTAGATGGTGGGTGGCAATTAACGTGGCGGCCGGACAGAGAAAAGAAAAGGAGAGGGGGGGGGGGGGGGGGGTGTGTAGATAAAGAAAGAGGGGTCGCGCGGGACACTTACGTCACAATAGGAAAAATGGTAAAACGAACAAACGAACACAACGAGAAAAAACAATAAAAATTAGAGAAATCATAAAACAAGAAATGCATTTTTCTGGCAGGAAACCCTCGAGATAAAATTGTTGAAAGCATACAAGGCTATGTCCCACTATTGTTCGGAGGTTTTTGTTTTTTTGTTTTTTGTTTTTTGTCATATCGTCAGCTTAGCAACCGCATTGGGAACAAAGAATGCTAGCTAGCCAGTTGGTCCAGGGGCAACTCGCAGGAAGACACGCTGCACTGCTGAATGAATGAAAAAATGGTGTTTTACCGTCCTCTCGGTCTGGAACAGACACATATGGGACATTTGTAGATACAAAGATGGTGGGAACAATACTGGAGGCAATGCCCGGAGGCAATGCAACACCAGTAAAGTCCCGAGTTTTTAACAATACAGATAGGTGTAGCAGTAACCACGCCTCGGTTAAACCTCATCGGCTATGGTACCGCCACAATCTAGAGTACTATAGATTGCTCGACGCTGCACTGGTGCCGAATTAGTTCGTACTTATAGTGGCGAAGCCTTTAGGCTCTGTGCACATTAACCCTTTCACCGCCAGCCGTATTTCAGCCCAAACTATCCATTGAATTTACCTGGGTAGAGAACAAAATCCAGCAATCTTAGGCAGTATTGGGGATTCTTCTGTGACATGTATAAAATAAGGTCTATCCTTACTTCTCAAAACTCAGACAATAGGGTCTTTGAATAATAGATCCCACTTTGACGCCTTTTAGTGATATAATGTGTTAAATCACTGTGGTAATAAAATGCCAATTTGGAGGTGAAAGGGTTAAAACAGGCTCGTGTAGAATTTCATCAGATTCATGTAGACTGGTACTACAGTGGAATCACCCATTATAGGACACCCCACATTATAAAACTCCCTCCCACTTAGAAGACCTACTTCTCTGAGACATGGATTGCCCTTCTTTGTAAGCATTAAAATTACCTCCCTTATACAACTCCCTCCCACTTAAGACCTTATTTGGGATTTGTTTTCTTCAAGGTTT